>JARYHS010008075.1:115491710-115827174 GCA_031002005.1 Vandiemenella viatica | reverse complement strand
TATTAAAATTGAAAGAATATAATAACATTTACCTTCAGTCTGCACAGTCAAGCTCTCATAAAATAGGCAACAAATAGGTAGCTAATTACAGGCCGATTAATGATACTAGTGATAGACAAAATCAATATAGCAACTACATCAGAAGTGCCTGTGAGAAAAGAAGCTGTTTTGTAAACTAACGACATGGCTTTAGACAAGGATCTTCTTGTAATCTCAGATGGTAGGCTATGTGCAAGATATTGAAATGAATTTGACATGGTACGCCATGAAATGAAGTCTTCACAGGAGTTCAACCAGATAGCACTGTAAAAACACAACGTTTTGACAGCCGATTCTGCTGTCTTCATCAGGTGTACTGTTTCAAATGTTGCTAGCTGGAAATCAAACCTAGACTGGCTTAGCAGCTCAGTGAAATAGCAGACCCCATCTACTGACCTTGCAGAACTGACCAATCCTAGTACAGCAGAAGCTTGCAAAGAGCTGACCCCATCTGCTGGTGGTTGTGGGCCACCCATCAGCGTATGGCAGAAATGGAATGGGCAATATGCCAAACGATGGTATCGATGTTAAGGACTGCATATGGAGCCATACCGGGGGCTGGATATGCTGGCGGCTTAATCTGCGGTGTCATTTACATCCATTATGCCTTGTTGCCAAGATTTGCCTCATTCTAGACAGATATCGCTAATAATTGGTCTCCAGGATGCGCACAGAAAGAGGCCGCCATTCCTATTGATGTTGTTATCATTCAACTGTATTTCCAATGCCTCGCTAATGACAGAGTCCAAGAAGGGAGAGGCCATGGTTAGCACCACCGTTTTATTGAACTTTATTCTTTGCTCTTCGTCAAAAGCATGCTCGACTATTGCAGATTTTTCCATTTGCATCAGCCTTAGGTGTAATGTATGCTCATTATGATATTCTGTGATCGTTCTGATGGTCTGGCGATGTAAAGGTGGCTGCATTCACATGGACTGGAATAATCCAAGAAATCTTAAGCCTAAATCATCCTTAACCATTGTTCAAAATTTAAGTCACCAATTAATTAAGTCAGAATTTCATGTATCTAAATGATTTATTTTCTTCCTTAAATGTGAAATCTCAATGAATCTCTAAGAGTTTTAATTACATTTCAATCATCGCTTACCTAACCATTTTTGATTGTTTCGTAGATCTTGCATCATTCAGTCTAATTCCTCTAAAGACTTTTATGTGTCATTCTACATTAATCAATTTGCAGTGCTGCAGAACTTTTTCAATCACACAGTTCTTTGAAAGGTTGTATGTTGGAGTTCCATTGATTTGCATATTCAACAGCAACTTGAATGCTGATTGAGCTGTTGGACTGCCTTCTACAATGTAGCTACACTCCTGATGAAGTAAGTGCAAATGCAATTTCATTCTGCAAATGAATCGTTGCAAAATCAATGAAATCAAAAAAGCTTTGCCAGTTCCACTGGGAGTGTCCACATTAAACCAAAATGGAGCTATGTGGTTTATGGACACTCCCTAGGTATTTAGTGGAACCTACCATTGGTACCATTAATTGTATATTCACAACTAAATGGTATCACCTTTTTATTTACATCCCATCTCTAAAGACCTCGCTGTTAAGAGACGTAAAGCAGTTAAAAAGAAATATTTACATGCATGACATTTTTTTAGCGTTTAACTCCAGCTGCTTGTCTTGTACCACACTATGATTTTCATAACATCAACTTGTAAAAAAGTGCAGTTGTCTAGGGTGTTTATTTCATGGTAAATATTAGCATCATTGGCAAATAGTCCTCTTTTTTCACCCCCTTATTACGTGGCACAAATCATTAATATATATATATGAGAACAACAGTGGCCCTATCACATCCTCTGGGGTAACTGACTTCACTTCAGTCAGTGATGAATGCTCACCATCAAGAACTGCACATTGTGTTCTATCCTTCAGAAAATCTGCAACCAGTTGCATATTTGTCTAGATATGAATCTTCGTAGTATGGAATAAGTAATCTAGTGTGAGGCACAATGTCGAAAGTTTAAAAAAAAAAATCTGATAGAACTAAGTCGATGTGGGGTTGTTTATCTGTAATATTTAACACAAGTCGTGAATTAAAAGTGCAACTTGGGTCTCACAGCAATGGCCTTTTCTGAATCCATTTTGGTTAGAGTTTAGAAGCTCCCATTCATCTAAAAACTGCATGACATTTGAATGGATCTTATGTTCTAAAATCATACTGAATATTGAAGTTAACGAGGTGGTCAATAATTTTGAGTGTCATTAACCTTCCTGCTTTAAATACTGGACTCACGATCGTGGTCTGGCACTCAGTCCAAGGAGGCGGTAGGTCCCAATGTTTTCACTTCTTCCCCATGCCATATGTCTCACCTCTGCATGAATAAGATTGAACACTTAGGGAACATTTTGATCAAATCACATTGGAGTTATTTAGACACACCCTCATATCTGCATACTTCGTGTAACAGGGTAAATACTCTGAACAAATGGATGGTGTTGCCGTGACCCTTTATCTCCATCAACAGCTAACTTGTAGATGGAACATTTTGAACATGTAGTTCCTGACGTGGCTCCTTAAAGCCTAAAAGTTTTTATAGATATGTCAGCAATATGTTCCTTGTGTGACCTTAAGTGAAGTTGGCCTTAAATGAACAGGATTCATCCAATATCAAGTTGATGGTAGAAATCAAAAGGGATGGAACACTTTCATTAATGTGGCTAGTACAAACAAGCCGAATGGAAGAATAATGCACAAGATTAAACCAATACACACTGATTACTACCTTAATACTCCGAGCTTCCACCATCCTGCTTAGAAGTGCAATATGCTGACTGTTCTGGATGATAGAGCAAAGGTAGTCTCAGATGCTTAACATCTACAGGAGATAACTACAACACTTGGAATGCATGTTTTGTATCGGTTATTATGGCACTAAAGAAATCTAATGAGTGATCAGTGGAAGAAAAGGACAAACCTCGTTCCTTCAAACCATTTTGTGTAGCAGCAACATCGGCAATAGCTGGGCTTCTCAGTAAATGGAGCATCCATTAGATGTTTCGTCCTCTACCCAAAATTGGTCAGGTATTACGATCCCCAAGGATGATCTGAATCTTTGTGCACCCAGCATCTACAGAATTCCTTGTGTGCATAGGAGTAGTTATATATGACAAACTTTGAGAACAATAGAAGAAAGATGCAAGGAACATATATTTTAAAATTTGGACAGAAAGAAAATCTCCAATTGCTGAACACACTGTTGGCAAAGGTCATAAGCCATGGTTTGATTAAATGACATGTCTATGACATGCCTTTGCCATGCAGATAATTTTTGAGACTGTGTCGTGAAGGAGGTGTTAGTGATAAGACTCGATGGTAATGTTATTAATCGAGATCAAGGCCTCAACTTAAGTGAAACAAGGAAGCCAGCAATAAAATTATTGCAAGTCACGCAGGTTCAAACCATATTACGGCGAAGTAGCAACCCAGATATGATGTCATCAAGTGAGTGACGTTGTCCAGCTGGACTCCCCCTCTATATGCCTCCCTTCTGCTCCTGGCTAGCGGCTCTACATAACAGACTACTGTGCGGCCGTCTTTAGTGATGTGAGGGGGGGGAAAAGGGGGGGGGCATGATAATGGAAGCAGTACCAGCTTCTGAAATGTCATTAGATAATTCGAGTTTTTCTACATTGTGAAGTGTGGTATTATATTGTGTTTTTGTCTAGCTTCATCTGTGGTAAGTGATGGGTTATTTTTACCTATCCTATCGTATTTTCAGTGTTTAACAGCAATTTCAATGTGTCCATTATCCATTTGAATATAATTTAGGTAGACAAGAAATAGTACATTTTCTTTAGTGTTTCAAACAAAAGAAAGTTGAAACAGTAGTAAAATAGAATGGTAGGTTTCCAATACAAATTTCCTAGTTTTGGATGCAAAGAGAATCAAATGAAGAAGCCGAAATAATACAATGTCATATTTGTGTATTTGAAAATATAGTAGTAACAACATTAATAATTACTAAAAGATTAAATTATATCTACACTATTATAATCAAAATACATGTATGTTAGTGACACTGGGATAACTAAACCCAGAATTCATTAATCTCTTTTCTTCCTTGCTCTTCAGTTCTTTTTTTAATTTTAATTGCATATCTGTTACGGAAATTTCATATTTGGCTAGCTTTTTAATCCACCAAAATATACATAGAATTTCCTGAACGAAAGATTGTCTGTTGACATCATTGACTGATCACATGACCATTGGTATATGGATACTAAACACCAGCTGATTAAGCCTATCAACAGCATTGAACATGTTTATAATTTGGTTGTTCATAAACTAATCCTAAAATCTTAACTACTTTTTCATTTCATTGAAGCTGCGATGAGTGGAAACATGCAGGAGACAGACAAAAACATATACAATATTTCGGTTTCACACCTTATTCATGTGCTAGGGACTGAGTCATATGGTTCGGTAGGTGTGCATTTGCCAAAGTTTAACACATGACTGGTTGGGCAGTGGAAGAACAGGGGGGGGATGAGGTGGTGGTTTATAAAAATGCAACCTATTCCCCCTTTACATCCTTAATTTTTGTCAGTATTCTTTACCCAGAGCTACAGTTTCTATCTGATTTGGAGTAACTTTGCACACATGTACTTCAAAACAAACCAAAAAATACAGATTACATTTAGTTTGCAAAAGCCAAAACCCCTCTCCCCATTTACCTCCACCCTTTTTATTACCAATGTTCTTTATAGAAATCCACAGTTTTAAATCCATCAAAATGATTCAGCAGTTTTCAAGTAATGCCAGATTATTCGTAAAATAAATGTATCCTAATGTGTCCCACACGTACGGCAACAAGCTTTCAAGTTGTGAAAACCAATTTATAAACCTGTATTTTCTTCATGATACCGTGACAAACAGATATATTCCAGATACAGATTTATGGATGTGGTATGTATTAATGTATGGATGGTACATGTTTGGAATATCAAGCAGCAATTTTAACATATGTTGTGAATAGATTGAAATGCCACCTAAATCATAATGTAAACTGACATTCTGTACCACAGCATCCAATTCAATTGGTGCAAAATTAATAAAAGTGGTACACGATTTACATGGAAATATAAAATCCCAATTGGACTGGGTAATGCTGGGTAACTCTGCTTTCTTATATAAAATGGAAATTGGAGATTAGTAGATGTCAACACTGCTTGACGATCACCATGAAAGTTGGCAATACATGTATATTTTAACGGTGAAGGTTTCTGACAAAAAAAAAAAAACCACAACCTTTCCCCTTTACATCCCTTATATTTTATACGTAAGGGTTTTTGGAGAGACTATACTAGTCTTTTCCAACCAAATGTCAACCTCTCCTTCACGTGGTGCACCCTGTTTGCACGGACGAGGCTCTGGCGACTGAAAGATTCCCGGTATAAGGAGTCACCCACTGCTTGCCAACGGCCTCCGAAAGGAGGGCGGAAGAGCGGGGAGCGGTTCAGGGCACCCTCTTGCCCTTGGGGTTGGAAACGGCCCCTAAAGGCGGATGAATCAGAAATGATCAACGGCATGGGGATGCAGAAGGCAACGGGAAACCACTGCATTAAAGACCCAAAGGGTATCCCGAGGACATGTAATCCTCTCAAATTACATATATCATGATGGCTTCTTCCTGGGTAAAATATTCCGGAGGTAAAATAGTCCCCCAATCGGATCTCCGGGTGGGGACTGCTCAGGGAGGAGTCATCAGAATGGATAGAAACATTCTACGAGTCGGAGCGTGGAATGTTAGAAGTCTGAATAGGGCAGGTAGGTTAGAAAACTTAAAAAGGGAGATGGAACAACTTAAGTTAGATGTTGTTGGGATTAGTGAGATTAAATGGAAGGACGCACAGGATTTCTGGTCTGGGGAACACAGGATAATTAGCACACAAGCTGTCAATGGAGTCACTGGTGTAGGATTTGTAATGAACAAGAAAGTAGGGAAACGGGTGTTATTATGAACAATTTAGTGACAGGATTATTTTGATGAGGTTAGAAACTAAGCCCGTCCCAACCACATTAGTACAAGTATATATGCCAACGTCACAGGAAGATGACGAAGAAATAGAAAAAATATACGCTGAAATTGAAGAATTAATCCAATATGTGAAAGGGGAGGAAAATCTAATAATCATGGGTGATTGGAATGCAATAGTGGGAGAAGGAAAAGAGGGGAATACTGTAGGAAGTTTTGGTCTAGGAGAAAGAAATGAGCGATTGCTAGAATTTTGTGAAAGATATAAGCTAGTAGTGGCGAAACACTGTTTAAGAACCATGCAAGAAGAATATACACCTGGAAACGTCCTGGGGATACAGGCAGATATCAGCTAGATTATATCATGGTCAAACAGAGATTCAGGAATCAAGTTCTAGACTGTAAAGCGTACCAGGAGCAGACACTAGACTCTGACCATAATTTGATAATAATGAAGTGTAGGCTGAAATTTAAGCGAATAAGGAAGCAGTATAAGCAGAACAGACTGGAAGTAAATAAACTGAAACTAGCACGAGAGAAAAATTTGCAGAAATGGTAGACTTAGGTCTCTAGTAACTATGAAAGGAGCTCAACCGAAGGACGATTGGAATGCATTACAGACCGAAATAGTGAAAGCTGGTAAAGAAACATTAGGCTTTAGGGAACAAGCAGCCCAAAAACCTTGGATCACAGAAGAAATTCTGGAGCTGATGTATCAGAGGAGAAGGTACGAAAATGCTCAGGACGAAGCAGGAAGAGAGCAGTACAGGCAATTCAGAAATCAAATAAATAGGAAATGCAAAATAGCAAAAGAAAAATGGCTACAAGAAAAGTGTGAAGAAGTATAAAAGGAATGGTTGCAGGTAAAGTAGATATTGCATATAGAAAGATAAAACCGAATTTTGGATAAATGAAGAAAAGAGGTATGAACATTAAAGCTGCCAATGGGAAACCTCTTATAAGCTCAGAAGATAGAGCTAACCGATGGAAGGAATACATTGAGAAAACTGTATGTTGGGGAGGACTAGTGTAATGGAAAAGGAAGGCGATGTCGACATTGATGATTTAGGAGATCCTGTTTTGAGACAGAATTTAATAAAGCTCTGAATGACTTGAAAGCAAATAAGGCAGTTGGAATTGATGAGATCCCCGCAGAACTTCTTAAATCCCTAGGAGAGGAAGGAATCGAAAGATTATTCAAGCTGATATCAAAAAGTTATGAAACAGGAGAAATTCCAACTGATTTTAATAAAAATATCATCTTCACATCTCCAAAGAAAGCACAAGCTGAAAAATTTGAGAATTATTGCACCATTAGTCCAACATCACATCCTTCAAAATTACTGACCAGAATAATAAACAGAAGGATGGAAAGGGTAGTAGGTGAAGATAAGTTTGGGTTTAGGAAAAATCGCGGTACTAGGGAAGCAATTCTGTCTTTAAGATTAATACTTGAAGAGCGGATTCAAGATAAAGAAAGATACTTTCATGGCATTTGTTGATTTAGAAAAAGCTTTTGATAATGTTAGGTGGGACAAGATGTTCAAAATTTTAAAGAAGTCGGATCTAAAGTATCGAGATAGAAGAATACTTTATAAACTATATAAGAACCAAGTGGCTATAATAAAAGTAGATAATCATGAGAGACATGCATCAGTTAAAAGGGTGTGAGACAAGGTTGTAGTCCATCCCCCTTAATATTCTACTTGTACGTAGAAGAAACAATGAAGAAAGTCAGAGAAAAATTTCCATGTGGCATAAAATTTCAGGGAGAAAAAATCAGTATGCTACGATTTGCTGATGACATTGTCTTGTTTGCAGAGAGGGCTGAGGATATTGAGAAGTTACTGAATGGCATGAACAAAATACTGAAGGAAGATTTTCTACTGAATATAAATCAAAGCAAGACTAAAGTGATGAAATGTAGCAGAAATGATACCATTACTAGTAGATTAAATATGAAAATAGGATCGGATGCAATAGGAGAAGTAAGCGAGTTCTGTTACTTGGGAAGCAAAATTACAACCAATGGCCGAAGCAGGAATGATGTTAAAAGCAGAATAGCACTAGCAAAAAGAGCCTTCATGAAAAAGAGAAACCTTTTAGTTTCAAATATTGATCTAGGAATTAGAAAGAACTTTTTAAAACTCTTGGTGTGGAGCACAGCACTTTATGGTAGTGAAACATGGACTTTAGGAATACCGGAAATAAAGAAAATTGAATCATTTGAAATGTGGTGCTACAGAAGAGTTCTGAAAATTAAGTGGACTGATAAAATAAGAAATGAATGAGTTTTGGAAATGATGGGTGAGAAAAGAAGTTTGTGGAAGAAGCTTACAGAAAGAAGAGACAGGCTGGTAGGTCATATTTTGAGACATGCTGGATTGGTTAATTTGTTAGTGGAGGGAACAGTCGAAGGTAAGAACTGTAGAGGAAGAGACAGATTAGAATATATGAAGCAGATAATTGAGGACATGGGTTGTAAGGGGTATGTAGAAATGAAGAGGTTAGCTCAGGATAGGAAGGGATGGAGGATTGCATCAAACAAGATGAAAAACTGACAACTGCAAAATATACGAGGGTCAGTCAAAAAGTAATGCCTCCTATTTTTTTTTCTACGTTTAATTGTCAGGAAATTTAAATGCAATTACATAGGTTGAAAACCACAACATTGAGGATCATTTTGTCATTTTTCAATGTAATCTCCGCCCATCTCTACAGTTTTGGTCCATCTTTGAACAAGGGCATGTATCCCAGCACGGTAAAAATCACAGCTCTGCTTCGTAAGCCATTGACGCACGGATGTTTTGACGGCCTCCTCATCTTCAAAATGAATCCCACGATGAGCTTCTTTTAGTGGCCCGAACAGATGGAAGTCTGATGGTGCCAGGTCAGGGCTGTATGGGGGATGAAGCAAAACTTCCCATCCAATTTTGACAATCTCGTCAGAGGTGTGACGACTGGTGTGTGGTCTTGCATTGTCATGCAAAAGAAGAACATCTGCCATTGATTTTGTTGGGCGAACTCGCTGAAGACGTGCTTTAAGTTTTTTGAGGGTTGTGACGTATTGAACAGAATTTATTGTGCATCCCTGCTCCAAAAAATCAACCAGAATCACACCCTCTGTATCCCAGAAATCTGTTGCCATAACTTTCCCTGCCGATCGCACAGTTTTGAATTTTTTCTTCCTCGGCGAGCTTGTGTGACGCCACTCCATTGACTGCCTCTTTGATTCGGGTTCAAAAAAATGCACCCATGTTTCGTCCCCGGTCACAATTTTTTTCAGAAACTCATCTCCCTCCAAACGGAAGCGCTGCAATTGTTGGGAGGCTATTGTTTTCCTTGCCTCTTTATTCTGATCGGTTAACATTCTTGGAACCCACCGTGCACAAACTTTTGAGTACCCCAATTGTTTAATAATCGTGATCACACTGCCTTTACTAAGAGAAATAATGCGACACACTTCATCTGCAGTCACCCGACGGTCACCACGAATGATGTCATCAACTTGCTGAATGTTGTGTGGAGTCACTGCACTCACCGGCCTGCCGCTCCGCTTTTCGTCAGTCAACGGTGTTTGCCCTTCAGCTTCCTTACAACGACGAACCCATCGTCTAACAGTGCTGACATCCACTGTCACAACACCATACACCTTCTTCAGTCTTTCATGAATGCGTATGGGCGTTTCACCTTCTGCATTCAAGAATTCAATCACATAACGCTGTCTCAAACGAGCATCGATGTCGGCCATCTTACAAACTTCTGCTGTGCTGCCACCTGTTGACACAGAAAGTTACTACGGCAGTGGATTGCAGAAGAAGGTTTGAGGAATGGCGCCAAATTCAAATTTTTCACTTAACTTAATTTTTTTAAGTAGAAAAAAAATAGGAGGCATTACTTTTTGACTGACCCTCGTATATATATTGTACAAACCCACAATTTTTTTTTTACCCAATTTTGATGGCACTTTGCACATGTATACTTTAAAATAAAGAGAAAAATATTGTCAGCATGTGGTTGACAAAAGCCCAACCACTTTCCCCCTTTACCCCACCCTTTCTTTGGGGCCATCCATAAATTACATCACTGCTTGAAGGGGGGGAGTGGGTCAACTAAGTGTGACATCATGTGACAAGGGGGAGGGGATGTGTCATAAACTTCGTGACATCACATGCATAATTTGTATCACTTTTAGGCTTGTGGCGGAATATGAGAATGATGTTGACACATCGAATGTTCCCAACACTATCGAAATGAAGAATGAAGTGATTATTATGCCAATAATAAACAGTATCAAGGAATGGGTTCAAAATCCATGGTCACATGATGACTCAATTTTGTATCATTGATTCGATTTTTATGTTTTTTTTATATATTTTCTTAAATGTTTGATTTATTATTGATATGTTTTATTAACTAGAAATACATAAATCATTTTGGAAGTGCTGTTTTAATTTATGAATTTAAAATTGCAAAATATGTGATGTCACACAAGGGATGGGGGGGGGGGGGGTCCCACAAATGACAACCTGTGATAAGGGAGGAGTCCAAAAATCATGAAATTCATGTGACGTAATTTGTGGATGGCCCCTTTAAGGATATTCATATTTATTTTATGAATATTCTGGCATAACTTCAAAACAGTTGATTTGACTTTGATGGGATTCAAAACTATGTCCTCACGTCTCAACATGTACGTCAGATTTTCGCTTATGCCCTAAGCTTTTACGTTGTCAGAATCCATTGAAAATTTTTATTTTTTGCGTGATGCTAGAACAAACATATATCCAGATGTATGTATATATTATGTACGAGGGCTCTCCAGAAAATAATGGACTTTTTTTTTAAAAACAAACAATTTTTACTATATACATTTTGGAGGTAAACTCTTAGGCTATTTTTCTACATAATTGCCATTTAAATTAAGGCATTTATCATAACGTGGTACAAGCTTTTCAATACCCCATCTCTGGGAGTTAGAACCAATGGTTTACACGGGCATTCAGTTCAGCGCCGGTGTAAAAGCATTGTGTATGGAGCCACGTCTTCATCGCTGGGAACAGGTGTGTAGTCACTCGGCGCCAAATCCGGGCTGTACGGTGGATGATTGAAAACTTCCCATCCAAAACTATCCAAGAGTGTTGTCGTGGAGGAAAAAAAACTTTTTCACCGAGTATTCCCCGACACTTGTTTTGTATCGCGCGTCTTAATTTTCTGAGTGATTTGCAATACCTCTCCGAGTTGATTATTTGGCCACGTTCAAGAAAATCAAAGACAATCACTCCCTGCGCGTGCTGATGTGCTTTACCCAAGTCTCGTTGCCAGTTAAGATACGATCAAAAAATTGGTTTCCACTTTTGTCATAGTATTCCAGCAATGACAGTGCTACAGCAATCTCTGTTTTTTGTGGTCTTCCGTTAGGATTTTTGGAACCCACGTGGCATAAAATTTGTGGTAACCAAGTTTACCAACCATAGTTTCATGAACTCCGCGAAATTTGGAGGGAATGTTCTGAGTGTTCCATAATCATGAAACAACGATTTTCATGGATTTTTTTTTGTTGATTTTCGCCACCAATTCATCACTCACAAGACTAGGCTTACCACTGTGATCCTCGTCGTTAACATTGGTTCAGCCATTTTTAAAATCAATGCACCACTACCTCACTCGGTTTTCACTCATTATTCCTTGGCCATACACGTCACAAATCTAGTGATAAATGTCGATTGGTTTGTGATTTTTCGCCAACAAAGCCTTATCACAGCTAACACTTCACAACTGGTGCGATTTTCAATTGCAGCACTCATTTTAACACTCCACTGAATGCAAAGTACGATAGGCACGATGCGCAAGCTACCATGGTTGGTTGCGTTCTGAGTGATGGAACACACTGACGCCAAGATGGTGGCGCTAGCCCTGCCCACTGCTGTGCCAGGCCAAAACGTCTGTTACTTTCTGGACAGCTCTTGTATTAATACCACGATGGTACATGTTTTAATTCTCGAGTAGCAATGTTAACAGATGTGATTAGGTTGAAATGTTGGCTAGTCAAAATGTATAACATTCCATATCACGGCATCCAATTCGCACCATTTTGGAAATTGTTTGGGTATATCAATGTTTAGTTTACTTCTGGAAATGACTGGTGTCAAATTACTAAAACTTTGTACACATGATTCACATTGAAAATATAAAAATAACGTATGGGAAAATCAATCCCAAGTGAACTGGGCAATGCTGGGTACTGTGCAAGTAAGTTTATATGGAAAGGAAAGATAAATTGTACCAGACACTCACCAGAGTTGAAGGGAAATGGACAGCAGGAACAAGTAGTATAGTTCAGAAACACAAGAAATGCAGTATTTTCAGTATAGCCTTTTTTCAAGAAAATACACATGTGGGTGAGATTGTGCAAGTGTCTATGGCCAACATAACCACACACAGGATGGAATTGACCTTTGGCAGTGGCGAGGTGAGCAACGATAATATTATTGGAAACTAGTCTCGTACCCGCGACTTCGTACGCGTGGATTAAATTTCTTTTTTTTTTGCCAGAATTAAATATAAAAAGTTGTTGATAACGAAGGATTGGTCCCAAACAATATCGAGTCGGCATAATATGACAGGAAAGCTATCACTATATCATTCTACCGTCGAACCTGCCTCTTGAAGAGAATCAATTTCCAACATATTTCTGTCACTATTCGATAAGATTTCAAAATTTCGTGACTACAACTGTTAATCGTACTGGAAAAAATATCCTGTGCCCTTCATACAGCTTTCCTTATAAAATTCCATCACAACGATATACCCATATAGTCGTCAAAACGTAACAAAGACAGAGACTTACTTCCATATTTATATTAGTATTACTGTGGTTCACACTCACACAATGACTGCGAACAACACCTGAGGGATCATTATAACGTAAAAAAGTGTACACCTGCAAAATTGCAAGACTACCTACGATTTGCCTCGCATTGCACCCCTAACTTTATAATATCTACAGTTTAACATTCAATCCAAATAACCTACGGCCCAGGCCTGACTCTTACGATGAAAAACAATTTTTAAAAATCTTAGCCTCGACGGAGATTTGAAACGGAGACCACGATGTTCATAAGCAAGCTCTTTAGCCACTGAGCTGCCAGTTCACTACATGGCAACACGGTCTGGAGACGTCCACATCCAACGTGTCTGTCGATCGCCGTATTTCGAAGTTATGACACAACATGTGTTATTTATACAGATAATTTTTCAACCAAATGTAGACAGTATTTTTCTCCTTGTTTCAAAGGATAAGTGTGCAAAGTTTCATCAAGATCGGATGAAAACTGTGGATTTGTATGAAGAACAAACAAACCAACAAACAAACAAACCAACAAACAAACAAACAAACAAACATACATTCATCTTTATATATAAAGATAATAATTGTGAGAAAGAAATAAATCAAAGAAAGAAAAAAGGAGACGTGTAAAAGAGTGTAAAGTAATAAATAATTACAGTAGAACTCGAATTATCTGAACTCTGACTATCCAAATCACTTTTTTAATTAAGATGGAAATGTTTAGCAAGCAATGACTTTTATTTACAGTACGGTATGTACACACTTTATCATTATTTTTCGGCGCCGCTGAAAAATTCTATCACTCTTATCTTGCACAATCCTATATCAATGTCATCCCAGGAAACAGTAACGCATTACTGATGAGCCAGGAGAAGGTGGACTTCAGAACGGGGGAGATGGCAGAAGAGGCAACCCAGTACTCAAGGGTAAGTACATACTGCTGCCTTACAGTTTCGGTATGGGACTACCAAAGGCTAATGGAGAAAACCTTGATCAAAAATCGTCTGATACATTAGGCCTAGCAGGCCAGTAGAGGAGTGATCAGTAACTTGTTTTCAATGTTAACAGGAGCATTGGAATGAATTTATTTCACCATACAAGATGACCTACATATCTTGCCACTGACACAAATGACTGTACACAACCCGATGCTAGGCAATTGAAGGGTGTGGGAAGGCTAAAATGAGAAATAGAATGCCAAAAATGGGAATAGGTATATTAAATGTAATGTCATTAACTGGGAAGTGTGAAGTGCTAGTTGACGTAATGTAAAGGAGACAACTGGATGTGATGGGTTTAAGTGAAATAAAGTGGAAAAGAACAGGGAAAAATATCTTGAGGCATGGATACTACATGTACTAGAGTGCAAAATGAAAAGAGTCGCAAAATGGTGTTTGTTTAATACTGAGTAGGAATGTAGAAGATATTGCAGATGTTACGTATATTAATGATAGAATCATCAAAGTAGAGATACCTTCAAATGGTACAGTAATAAAACTGCTGCAGGTATATGCACCTCAAATAGGATGTTCATTTGAGGAAAAGCAGAGATTTCTGGAACAGCTCGAAAACCAGCTGGATAAGGAGAACATCTTAATAATAGGTGACTTTAATGCCCAGGTAGGGTGAAATAGGGTTGGTGTGGAAAAGGTGATAGGACCATTTGGATATGGTAACAAAAACTCAGAGGGAGAAGACCTGATTGATCTATGCTGTCGAATACAGAACACCTGGTTTATGAAGAGAGACAGCCACAAGTAACCAGATACAGTTGGGATGGAAAATATAAACGATAATTGACCTGATTAAAACAATGGAGGAGACAGGAAGGTGAGTTACGGGTGTCAATCGTTCCTAGTGAGAGTTTAGGTAGTGACCGTAGATTAGTTATATTTGTGATAACAGAAATTGTGCAATACAAAGGCTGAGAAAAAAATCTAAAATTAAGGTATGGGAACTGAAGAAAACTCAGAAACAGGAAGAACATCAAAGAAGAATCAGGGGAAAAGTTTCCAAAAATGAGACGAAGAGTGGGCATGAAGAGTGGGAGGAATTCAAGAATACTCTTGTTCAAGACGCAAAGGAAGTATGTGTGGTATGACAAGTAATAAGATCTGGGATAAGGAAACTGCTGTTGGAATAATGAAGTCAATACAGCTATTCAACTGAGGAATAAGGCAAAGAAATTATTAAACTTGGAAAAGCAGAAGGTTAATACCCAGAGAGATGAGGAAAAAATTAAATCACTGGCTCAGGCATATAGAGAACACAAACTTATGGCCAAACGAATAATTGCGAATGAGAAAAACAAGAAGTGGGAGGAATTTTCTCTGAAACTTGAAGATGCTAAAGGAAATAAAAAGCTGTTATACAAAACAGTTAAAAATAGGAGATGACAGCAAGAATCAGCGAAATCATTAGAGGATAACAAGGGAGTAGTAATAAGGAATATAGTAAAGATCAGGGAAGAAATGTGACAGTAATTTGATATACTGTTAAATGGTGATGCAGTGAATACATATTCCAGGGATTTAAAAGAGTTTACTGAGACAGAAGTCGTGCAGCATGCAGAACCACATATAACCTGGTCTGAAGTGGAAGCTGCCTTTATATCCACAAAGAAAAGTAAATCAAGTGGTTACGACGAGGGTAACTCAGACATGATAAAAGCAGTATGGGTGAATGGGATCCAGTGGTTGTATAGGGTGTTAAATGCTGTTTGGAAGGACAGTAAGATTCCAGAGCATTGTTCTAAGGGTGTAAGAATACCCATATTTAAAAAGGGCAACAGAAAAAAGTGTGGAAATTATCCTGGAATTCCGCTTCTTTCCCATGGATTGAAGATCTTGGAAAAAGTGATTGAAGACAACTGGAGTATGAGCAACATGGTTTCAGACCAGGAAGAAGTTCTAGACTTGATCTTTGCAGCAAGAATGCTCATTAAAAAACATCTAGAAAGGGGTAAGGAAGTCATGGTCTTCCTTGATGTTGAAAAGGCCTATGATAGCATAGCAAGTGCAAAAATTTGGGATTGCCTAGAATGAAGAAAGGTACCAGGATCCTTAATCAACAAGATCAAAATGCCGCATGGAAAAACAAAAGCCTGTGTGAAAATAAGTAACGGAGAGAGCGAGTGGTTTGAGACAAGAAGATCACTGACTACAACAGGGCAGTGCTCTGTCACCCTTACTCTTCATTGCTGTGATGGATGATATCTTGAAGAATTTCAAGGAAGTGTATGAAAAAGAAACAAAAGCCCTAGTCTTTGCTGATGATGTCATGATTTGGGGTGAAAGTGCAGAAGAGGTGCAAGAGGAGCTGGAGGCTTGGAACAAACTGTTTGAGGAATATTGACTGAAAATCATCCAGAGTAAGACAGAGGTCATGGCAACAGATATAGCGACTTCCAGTGTGAAGATTTACCTAAACAACCAACAAACTACAAAATGTTGACCAATTCAAATATCTTGGCAGCACTCTGAGTAAAGACAACACCAGTAAATGCAAAATTACAAACAGGAATAATAATGCAGCTGTCTTTTATAACCAGGTGAGAACTTTACTGTGGTACAACAAAGTTCCAAGAAAGGGCAAACATACACTATTCAAAACCTATTAATCCCCATACTGACACTAGAAACATGTACACTGTCCAGAAGAGACAATAGTAGACTTCAAACCTCTGAAATGAAGTTTTTGCGTACCATGCTTCAGAGAAAGCGAAAGGACAAAGTAATGAATGAAATCAATCGTGCAGAGGCCGGTATAAATACCAGTGTGGCAAAATCCGTACAGCGTTCTCGCCTGAGGTGGTATGGACAAGTCCAAAGGATAGAGTAAGATGGAAAAGCAAAGGCCTTCTTTAATATGAACATCTAAGGTAAAAGACGTGTGGGAAGGCTTAAAAAGTAATAGATAGATCAAATCAAGAAGGATGTAGAAGACTCAGGGCTTGTTTGGAAGACTATTCATGAAAAACAACTGACATGGACAGTAAGAAGTGGAAAGTGCTCGTGACCAGCAGCTTGGAGACTGGAGTTGGAGAACGATTATGATGATAGAATGGAATTACAGAAGAAAAGACTTGATGGAAAACTGAGGGACAGGTAGATTATAGGAGTAAAGAAGAGTGATGACAAAAAGGAGTGAATTGGATAACAGTGACAGAAGAGATGTGGTGGATAGCCAGAGAATGATGGGGAGGCTTATATTCCAAGCAGACCTAACTCCTGGTTGGGAACTGCTCTAGATGATGATGAATAAAAAGGAAGAACAAGGTAGATTTTGAAACAACAGATCAACTGTAGATATACTTTCCATGGCGAGTGTGCAGTAAAAGCCTTTAGATACAATAAAACTTTGAATTTTTTTAAAAAATTTATTAGTGTTAGTAAAAACTTCCCGTGCTTCAATTGGGAAGTGAAACATTTGCTCAGGAAGCAAAGGCGTTTACATGCCACAGTAAACAAATCGGAGATCTTATCGTGTTAAATTAGTCCAGTAGCAAGCAGAAGTGTGTAAGGCAATGGGTAAAGCTATCAAGGAATTCCTAGTCAAAAATGTACCTGATTACTAATCCAGGAAAGTTCTGGTCGAGTATCAAAATAATAAGAGGCTCTCAAAGGTTATGCCATCACTGATTAAGGTATACTGGGATTTATTGGAAACAAGCACAGAGAAAGCAGAAATGTTGAATAATATCTTTAACAAACCTTTCACAACAGTAAACTTGGAGGAGATCCGATATTTAACAATCATACTGACAAAATTATGAAAGATCTCTCTCTTGATATTGGGGGAATAACAAAAATACTTAAGAATGTAAAAACCAATAAAGCTCCAGGACCTGACAATATTCCTACTAGATTCTACTTTAGGTACACAGAGGAAATTGCATAATATTTGATGAAATTATATACCGCTTCCTAGGATCAAGGAAACGTATCAGCTGAATGGCTGACCATCATCATAATTCCAGTATTTAAAAGTGGGAATGTTAAGTATCGTAAAAATTATTGACCAGTCTCATTAACTTCAGCATTTTGCAGGATTTTAGAACATATCATCTATTCAAATGTCGTGCAGTTTTTAGATGAAGGGGAGCTTTTAAACCCAAATCAACATGCTGCCATGCACAACTTGCACTTCTTATTTATGACTTGTGCTGTATTCTAGATAAACAATCTCAGGTGTACTTAGTTCTATTAGATTTTAAAAAAGCTTCCAACACTGTGCCTCACACTAGGCTACTTACAAAAATTTTGTAGTTGTGGCATATCTAGACAAATATGTGACTGGGTTGCAGACTTTCTGAAGGGTATAACACAGTGTGTAGTTCACAGCGGTGAGCATTCATCACTGATCAAAGTGAAGTCTTGGTTTCCCCTGGGAAGTGTGATTGGGCCTTCGTAGTTTCTCATATACATTAATGATTTGTGCGATGTAATAAGGGGGAAAAATACTTTTTGCTGATGATACCATTATTTATCGTGAAATAAAAACCCAGGATGACAGCGTTTTGTGACCATCCAGTATTTTGAAAATATTTATGTGGTGTAAAGACTGGCAGCTGCAGTTAAGCACTAAAAAATGCTGAGTCATACATGCAAGTAAAAAGGTGACTATTCAGCACTGAATATACAATTAATGGCACTGTCATTAGAATGGTAGGTGCCTCCAAATACCTAGGGTAACAATTCATAATAATTTGTAGTGGAATGAGCATATTGAGAAGGTAATTGGGAAAGCAAATCATAAGCTCCAATGTCTAGGTCGTTAATTAATACTATATATACTGGAAGTTTAATCGATTGCATACAAAGCACTGGTACATCCTCAATTAGAATATTGTTCTGTATGGGGCTCCCATCAAAATGGGTTGATGGAGGCATTGGAGAAGGGACAAAGAAGAGCCGCCCATTTCGTGACAAGTATATATGCCTAGAGGGAAAGCTTAAGTCTGATGTTGAATCAATTGGGTTGCTCTCGGAAACTAATTGAAAAATTCAGGACTGACTTATTTCTGAATGACAGCAAACAATTATTATTACCAGAAACATTCATATCTAGGAATTTATTGGGCGAGGAAATGTAGAATAGGGGTAGGTTTCTATAAAACACTCCGGCTATTCTGATCTATGTTTTCAATGAGTTTCCCAGATTGCTCCATATGATTGCCAGCATGGTACTTCAGAATAGATCATAGGCACTTCCCGCCATATCCTGTATATCCTTTCCTATGCGCAATCGATTACACATTAGGATAGGTGCAAACCACCACCTGTCATCTACTTTTAGTGAATTGTGGGGTAATAATTTTAGTAATAATAAAATATAGATTTGATTAAATCCTTTATCAGAAAAATGCTGCAAGATGTTTCGCTAATAATAAAAGAACAACATTGTGGATCAATTCGGAAAATAGTTGCTGTAGAAGACTGTTGTTAATTAGTCCTGCTGCGGAAGTAAGCTAAACTACTCAGAACTTAAGAGTTTTTATATTAGTTTGCAAAGATTTACTGGTAATTTTTCCAGGTATGTTTATACTGAACTACTAATGCTTTTCAATTAATGTAGTTTTTTTAGTGATAATACTGTCTATTAACTTTTGATGGAATAAAAAGTCAAATAAAAACACCAAGAAAAACATATATATAAGCACCACCTTCTTGCTCGAAACATATAAAGCCCACTACTATTAAACAAATAACAGAGTGGTGTGTTAGCACCATTCAGAGTAAGCTCTTCTTCTCATGATAATTGGCAGATTGTACAGAAAATACAGAATTTTTTGAGAGAACGTCACAAGTGCCGACCAACTCTTCTGGAACACTGACAACTGCTCCAACAATAGAACATGTAAAAACAATCGGACCTTAGACAAAACTACTTGGAGACAAAGGAACATTTTTGCTGGTCTTGAAGAGATTAGAAAAGGTAATGAAATTCCGAACGCGTGTATCTGCTTTGATGATGTCTTGTCAATTATTCTTGCTATATGTTAGTGTAGGTGCTGAACCTGAGGCACAAAATATTTTTTTTAAGAAACCTGTGTGGTGGATTTTTGTAAGCCTATCCCACATATTTTTGACAACTATTCAGAAATGTAATTTCACTGAATCTTGGAAAAATGTCCTAAATCAGCCAAATCCATTAATCTGAAGGTAAGTTGAATGTGGCTATCTATAGGCCAAAATGTATCCAGTTATCACAAATGAAACTTTAAGAGAAAATTGTCTTACCATAATTGACATTTTCTTTCAAAAATGTAATTAGTAGACAGTATAGTTTCTTTGGTGGTAGATCCACATCCACCTATCTGTATTGGTAAGTTAACTACATACCAAATTCACTTAGCAGAGGTAAAAAAGTACATGTGCTTTATATAGACTTCTACAAGGGCTTTGAAGTGGTGGGACCATTAAGTCCTGCTACAAAAACTGTGCATCTTGGTTTCAGATCTAAAGCATTGGAATGTTTGCCCTTGTAACTTTCTAATAGGTGTCTGCGAGTAGTGTTATTGGTCACCTATCAAAACAAATTTGGATGTAACTTCCAGTGCCCACAGGGTTCACGTCTAGATCCAGTCTTATTGTGAATCTTTATTAATGACAACATCATGTCTGAATATCAACTATATGCAGAAGACATGAAGATTTATAGAAGAATTAGCAATGAACAAGACACCTATATCCTCCAGCATTATATCTAAAAACTTGAGAACTGGTGTCTGAAGGAGTTGACATCTCGTTCTCACATACAGCTGCCCCCAGTTTACCTGTTTGAAGATGAAATTAAAAAAAAAAAAAATAATAATAATAAAAAAAAATAAATAAACAATATAAACGCCTCTACTTCCTAGAAGATGGTGACAGTGAATGTGATCGCCAAAATATCGTGATTTGGCTAGTTACCTGAGAGCATTTTATAAATTCTCAACTTCGAGAGAAACTTCATTGTTATGTACCTCTACTATTTTTTATTACTCCGTGTTTCACTAAAAGTGGGTGTGATTATTGATGATAAATTAACCTTCTCTGAACATATTAACTACATTACACTTCATGCCTATCAAAATTTAGGTTTTATTTGTAGTGCAAGCAAGGAGTTCAGAAATATCAAAACATTGATACGTCTTTCTCATAATTTTCAAGCCATAGCAGAGTATGGGTCTGTTGTCTGGTCTACATTTACTGAATAGGCTATTTGACAGTATTAAAAAAATATTATAAATTGAACTCAGTCTCGTAGATTAATGCTTCAGGAAGCTATTTTTTTCAATTTGAAAAGAAAACTGGATTATGTTGAATAAAAAAGCGAAATAAAAATTATACTTTCTTACCTTTGGTCACGGTGACAGAAAACGCTCTACTATTTTATTGTTTGTTGCTGGTCATTCTTGTTATTAATTAAATTTCATTTTGAATACAAAATCGAGAACAATTTGTAAAAGCCTACAGCGGAAAAATATCGAAAATAGACGCCTTATTTGTGGGGCCTGGCTATAGAAAAAACCCCTGACTTTTATTCTGCTGAGCTTAAAAATGTAACGCTTCAATTTGAGACTCATTTATATTTAAATTGAAAGTTAGAGATTGATTTTTGCGTTAGCAAACCATACGTCGAAAATTCTGTACGCGAAATTTGTGCAGTGAAATAAAGAAAAGTTGTATGGGTGTCGCAAATATGCGCAAACAAATGAAGGTATTTCTTGTAGCTAATAAGCAGCTCTTTCAATAAATATAGCAAGAGACCGATATAATGTGGTATAATGAACTAAAATTCAACCTGAAATTAGCTCAGTAGTTTTTTTTTAATTAAAATAATCTCGCTCTGTTTTTAATGATGCTAATGTATCACGGAAAAAGCATGCGTAAACTTACCTTGAGGATAGCCAAAAGCAACAGAAACACAAATCACTACTAACACGCAGATACACAGCGTAATCATCGACCAAGCTCAGTCAAATGGCGCGGCCGACTGGAGCGCCTGATCGGTGGATTACATGAAGCCCATTGTTCAAACTATTTTTCTATTGTTAGGAGTGAATTCGTGGAAAATAAACCTTTGTTCCAAGTAATATGGTTATCTACTTTGAATATAAATAACTATTTTGCCTGCGTAGACTATTATCAAAACTGACTTTTGTCCCTCTAGATTTAGAAAATATCACACTGTGCGGAGTCCTCCCGGATGCGAGGCCAGAGCGTTAACCGCTCACTCACCACGCTCGGAAGTTCGGAACAATTGGACGTTGTGGGCCATTTTTCTTAATTGCAGATTAAATATTATAGATAAATGATATTTTTGTCAATAAAACTGAATTTGTTTGTTTATTCATTTAGCTACCTCATTTCAATTCATCTCACACGAAGAAACTGTGAAGTGTTTACTTTTAACATAAAGAGAAGCAATTAAGAATTAGTGTCCTGATAGCTGAGTGATTGAAGAATGGTAATGGAATTCAGAACGTCCTACGTTCGAACCTTGGTTGGGATAGTTTTTTTTGCGTGCTTTTTTACCGTTTTTGTTTGCTGTTCTTTGCACTACTATGTTTTTATTCGAAGAATTCATAACAGTTGCTAAGCGTCATACAAGCGTTTGAAACAAATTGCTACCATACATGAAAACTTTTAATTTTTAAACTTACCAGAGAGAGAATATCATGCAAAAAAATACAGGTGCGCGGCGGCGAATAATGGAATTTATTTTAGAAGTGACATCACTTGTAGAAATTTCATGCTACTCTTGCAACAGTTCTGGAATGCGTTGTCCTTTTCGTTGGAATTTTTACCTGACGATACAACTGCAGGTTACCTTCCTGACATAACTGCGTCTATTAGGCGGTATTTACTTTTAATGTGTAAGTAATATATTTTTTTAAACTCTGTTTATGGTGTGCAAGTAACGTCCAGTTTCCTTTTTTGAAATCTTGGGTTGTTTCAAACGGTTGTAATTCGCTTGTTATCCAAAACGTTGTGAAGCCTTCAGAAAAAAAAAGAAAAATTAAATTGATGTTTTGGTGGATTTTCGGGAAAAAATGATTATGCGTTGCAACCAACAGCAACTAGTATCCAAAGAAAATGACAAATGAAAACATATTCCGAAGCTAGGATCGAACCTTAGGACCCTAACCCTAATAATTCTCGCCTTAAACAACGTATTACATTTAATTCTACAAAATCGCGGTGTAAATGAGCTTCACAGAAAATCATGACTTTGTCGCAATATCAAATTGAAGTTGTTACATTTTTAAGCTCCACAGAATGAAACTCGGTGGTTGTTCCCACAAATAAGGCGTCTACTTTCAATATTTTTCCTCTGTAGGCTTTTACAAATTGTTTTCGATTTTATATTCAAAACGAACTTTCATTAATAACAAGAAGTAACCAGCAACAAACAATAAAAATAGTTGAAAACTTGGGTAATAGGAGACGCTCTATTCGCAGCGGCAGCGTTTACAGACGTGTGACGTCACGACTGTCGTTGCAGGCACCAGGCAGCGAAGGAGCGTTTTGGCGGGCTTTAAAATTCTTTAAATTTTATGCAAAATAATGCACTGCCGTCAAAAAATCTCTTCACTCGGTGAATAAGGTGTACCAATTAACAATTTAAAACCATTTTCAAGAAGTAGTCGAATACCCAAACATGAATGAAAAAATTCAACGAAAATTCTGTACATTTTTATAATATTATAAGTGTCATGAGGATGTAATTAGTTTCAATGATATTTATCAACAATGTAAGCATAGTAACATACTCAGGCACATACGAGTGGCTGATCTGACTTTTTTCCCCAAAGTTTTCAATAGGCTGGTTGACTCACCAGAAACTCAGATGACTTTTGCTTTATCTGCCAAAAGGCTCTGCTAAGAACTAGAAAGTTGCTCATATTTGATAACTCAAATAAAAATTATATATACCCTGGACCTAGAAATAGAATTGCCAAGTTGGTAAACCAGTACCCTGCAGACATCAACTTTTTTGGAGGATCCCTTTCATCATTCTTAGCAAGTGTTTAGAAACTACTACAGACTAATTAAGTTTATATGATAATTCTCACATGTGTAATGTAGTTCAGTGTGATTTAATCTATTAACTTATGGTTTTCTTTAAACTTATTTCTATAATATTTGTATATAATACAAAATGATATATAATTAATAAATAAATGAAAATAGAAAGTATTTCCATACATTTAAACAAAAACTGATAAAATTAAACAAATTCAAACATTCAACATCACTTTCAAAACATTTTAGTTTAAACAATATTCTTTTAATCGACATTTAAAAAATTGAACTGGTTTTATTTGAATCACAGTTTATTTAAATTATATATTAATCCAAAAATATTATTTTTTTTTTGCTGTCGTCAGTCTTTCGACTGGTTTGATGCAATCCTCCATCCTTTCATATCCTGTGCTAACCTCTTCATTTCTACATACCCCTTACAGCCCACGTCCTCAATTATCTGTTTCATATATTCTAATCTCTGTCTTCCTCTACAGTTCTTACCTTCAACTGTTCCCTCCACTAACAAATTAACCAATCCAGTATGTCTCAAAATATGACCTACCAGCCTGCCTCTTCTTTCCGTAAGCTTCTCCAACAAACTTCTTTTCTCACCCATCATTTCCAAAACTCGTTCATTTCTTACTTTGTCTGTACACTTAATTTTCAGCATTCTTCTGTAGCAGCACATTTCAAATGCTTCAATTTTCTTTATTTCCAGTATTCCTTAAGTCCATGTTTCGCTACCATAAAGTGCTGTGCTCCACAGAAAGAGTTTTAAAAAGTTCTTTCTATATACAAATGTACAATTTTCATTTCCACACTAAAGACGTCTCATTGTTAGGTCTAAAACAAAATTTATGATTTTGAAATGTTGTAACAACCTTAAGACCCATTTTCTTGTTAGCTACAGTCCTATACATGATTTAAATTTTTGTTCTTCCGGTTGTTACAATATGGCAAAATCTTGACTTTTGTTATAGATCTAACAAGGAGAGGTGTTTGTTGTGGAAATTGGAATCTGAGAACATTCATTGTGAATTTATGTTATAACAATTCAGGTATCTCACTCTAATACCATTTCCCCTGGCAGGCCTTCATTTATGAGAAACTGAGAGTTAAAAACTGAAATTTTAAACAGTAGATCTAGACCTACAGAGAAGACATACATGTTAACACAGCCTAATAGCCATGAGGTATTATGGATGTATCAGTATACGGAAAGTGGTGGGTTCAATCTCCGGTTGGTTGAATAATGGAAACAAAGAAACTGCCACGAGGCACTGAAAATAAGATAGGATAGGGAAAAATAAACCGATACCCGTCACTTGCCACAGATGAAGGCAGGAGGGCGAGACGAACACGTAAAAACACAAAGACATAAACAAATTGCACAGTATTTCGACATGATTCTTAATCATGGGAGAGGTGAGAAATATGGCAGGGGGAACCATATGAATGAAGCACAGGAGGAATGCTGGGAAAGGGGGAGGGGGGGGGGTGATAAGCTTGACCAGCGATAAAAGTGAAACAAAATAATCTTTGTGTTGCATAATTCAAAAAGTTATAATTTTATTTAGATTGGTTATAGATGAAAATAAAGGGAGATGGAAATGTGTGTATATATATATATATATATATATATATAAAATTAATAGATGAAATGTACATATACAGGGTGTTACAAAAAGGTACGGCCAAACTTTCAGGAAACATTCCTCACACACAAACAAAGAAAATATGTTATGTGGACATGTGTCCGGAAACGCTTACTTTCCATGTTAGAGCTCATTTTATTACTTCTCTTCAAATCACATTAAACATGGAATGGAAACACACAGCAACAGAACGTACCAGCGTGACTTCAAACACTTTGTTACAGGAAATATTCAAAATGTCCTCCGTTAGCGAGGATACATGCATCCACCCTACGTCACATGGAATCCCTGAAGTGCTGATGCAGCCCTGGAGAATGGCGTATTGTATCACAGCTGACCAAAATATGAGCTCTAACATGGAAAGTAAGCGTTTCCAGACACATGTCCACATCACATATTTTCTTTGTTTGTGTGTGAGGAATGTTTACTCAAAGTTTGGCCGTACCTTTTTGTAACACACTGTAAAATTAAATGAGAGATAGTAAGTGACAGGTTTAATGTAGGTTTAAGCCAGGGGTGTGTCTGGTGTCAAGGATATGTTGGTAGGCTAGTTCCCATCTGCGGAATTCTAAAGGGGTGGTGGTATTTGGAAAAACTCTTATAGCTCTAACTGTGAAACAGGTGTTGAGGTTGTTCAAATTATGTGCGTTCGCATGAATAGCCTCTAGATGGTCTCGGTTGAAAGTATTAACTGGTTGCCTGTGGCCATTCATCCTGTAGGATAGTTGTTGAGTGGTGAGACCAATGTAAGAGGCAGTGCAATGGAGGCAGGTGAGTTGGTAAATAAGGTGAGTGGTAGCACACATAGCATGTCCAATTATAGGGAAGTATTCGCCTGTGACAGGATTAGCGTAAGTAGTGGACGCAGGGTGCATGCTGCAAGTTTTGTAGCGGGGTCTGTTACAAGGGAAAGATCCCTGAGTAGGTCTGGGAGAGTCGGCAGGTAAATACTTGTGGACCAAGATGTTATACAGATTGAGTGGTCTACCAGTATTATGGCCTTTATCTATCTAAGTATGTAATTTTATTTATTTTAATGAATTGCTATGTTACACACTGATATTTAAATAAAGAAGCTACCTCAAACTTATTTTACTGAGATCTGTAAAATGTGCTCAAATATAAGAATAAAAAATCCTTTAAACAGGTATATTAAATATAAGATCAATAAAACAAAGCTAAATATAAAAAATAAAATTTCCTTTTAGTAGGAAAATCAAATATAAGATTTTTAAAATGTGGAAAAATCTATATCTATATAAATAAAAATGAAATGCTGTTCGTTGGTAATCACATCGCTTAATAGCAGATAAACCGAATTTGCAATTTTTTAAAATGTTCACAGTGGTCAGAATAAGGTTTTCAGAGAAACAGAGAAAAAAATTTGAAAAGTTTCCCAGAAAATTGGAACATTTGGGAAAAAAATGAAAGTGCTTTTTTCTGTGGACCAATTTGGCTATATTTTTTAAATGCTCATAGTTGAACAAATAAGGTTTTTGGTGGGAAAAACATTGGAAAAGTTGCCAAGAAAATTTGGGAAAAACTGAAAGATTTTTTTCTAAGGGATTGTTGGAAGAACGGAAGACCATAACTCATAATTGGAACAATAGATATGCATAATTCTTTTTTTGTTTTGTTTCTTATGCTGCCAGGGTTAAAATAATTAAATGTTTTCTATTGGGGAAAAAACCCAGATAGGTCTGGAGAAAAGTCTGGAAATAGTCATACCAGCCCCAATTAAAATAAAATTACCTATGCTTTTATTGTTTTGTGATCTGTCCAACAAATGTAGTTATTTTATTTCTATTCCATTGATCTTAATTGATGACATGAGTTTGATGATATCAAACAATGCCTGAATTAGGCATGACAACACCTAATAGTCAGATGGTGACGCATTTCCTTTGAAGCAAGAGTTGAAACATAAAAAAACAATTTGATTGTGATGCATTGCAAAAAACGAACATTCTGCTGTTAAATCTGCAACAAAAATATGCGTACGACACACTCATGTGATGGAACTAAAGGGATTTTCTTCTTCGACACTCCCTGTGGAATTGGAAAAACTTTTTTCGTCTCATTGATTTTGGCTTGCAGAATGAAATTGCACTTGCAGTTGCTCCATCAGGAATTGTTAAAAGGCGGTCAAACATCTCATTCAGCATTCAAATTGCCGTTGAATATGCAAATCAATGAAACTCCAATGTGCAACTTTTCAAAGAACTGTGTGATTGCCAAAGTTTTTGAAGCAATGCAAATTAATTATTTGGGATGGATCTACAATGGCACATAAACAGTCTTTGGAGGCATTGGACCGAATGATGCAAGATCTATGAAACAATCAGAACCGGTTTGGTGGTGTGATGATTGAAATGTTAGTAAAACACCTTGAAATTGAGATTTCTGATGTAATGGAAGAAAATAAATCATTTGCTTAACATGAAATTTTGCCTTAATTCAATTGTGACTTAAATATTGGAACAAAACTGCATGGTTGCAAGTCGATCACATTCCAGACACATCACACATTTCCAGCATTTCAGTGGTGTGCTGCCGATAGAATTAATCTCAAATGTAAAATTTCCCATTTGCATGCTTCAGAATGTACTACTCAAATTTAATATCCATGGGCACAATCGTTAATCAGTACAGTGATTTCTCAGAAATGTTTTTTTTTTTCATTTTTACTTTGTTAACACATTTTCAACAGCTTTTTGCAAATTTGCAAAATGATCACAAACAAATTTATTGAAATTTGGACAGAACAACGCCTGTTGGGTCAGTTAGTATGAGAATACAAAATCCCCTAAGTAGGAATATTAAATATAAGAGCTGTATGTGTAATATTCCTATTTAAAGTTTTTTAATTTTTATATTTGTATCCTCTCACATTAATTAGTTTGGTGAAATTCCCCCACTTCCAACGAATTCTCTAGAATGATTGATTATCAATTCAGTATTGCCTTGCCCACCTCCATCACCACACCTGATGCCAGCCCATGCTGCCTGGCTTCCCCATTTGCCAAGTAGACATTTTGATCATATCTGACCCTGCGAAGTGTCTCATCTACTTGCAAGAATGAAGTTCAACACCGAAGTATTTTGTTACCTGTGTTTGTCTTTTTGTGTTCGCAGCCATCATCATCTTTGGTAAGTGTTGAATTTTAGTTCCCTATCCTTCCTTACTTTCATTGCCTTAAAGCATTTTCTTGTTCATTATTATTGTTAGTATGGATATAGATTAGGACATACTTAATGCCCAAATCACCTGATCAGTCTTCCATTGTACAGAGGGAAGCCATTCTGTTTCAGAAAGTGAATACACGTTGTAGAGATTAGGTTCAGAACAAGATCTCAAAACTTTTCATCAGTAAACTTGTAATAATTGTTTTTGTGGGATTAGTGTCCTGGTTGAAAGGTAACCAGACAGATTGTTATGACGTGTTTTGAAACCATCCCACAAGGGTTAGTATCTTGGAGCATAGAGGAACCCTGTGCTAAACATCATAGTTTCTTCTAAAGGTGCTAATAACCCCGACATTGACGTGCCCTAAAACCCCAATAACAACAACAATCTCTTTTAATTTTTAATTTTGTGCATATGTAAATATATGTTACTTAGAAAGGATAGGGAAATAACACCCAACACTTACCACAGATGGCAGTGGCTGACAATAACAAACACAAAAAGATTCAATATTTTGGCGGCTTGCCTGATTGTTGCCAGAAGTGAGATACCATATGGGGTTCCTGTCAATTTCTCTATTCACTTAAGCCCTAGGGAAAAGTCATAAGGTCAGAAATTTTGAAATTCTCAGAAGAAAAGGAATGAATAATTCTGAATGAATGTTAATTTATAAGGAATAAACCATCTGAAACAACTGACTTTTATCTCATTGCATGATCAGAGTTATTAATGCATGATTTCAAGATGATTCCCGGTTATTTAATTTTCACAAAGCATTTGACACCATCACATTTATAAAACTTGAAATAAAAAATGTACCCACTGACTCCAGTACAGATGGAAAGGCCCAAACCTCAAAATGACAAAGGGAAAGGAGGAGAGTAAGATGGTAAAATATGTTCATTATTGACGGGTTTGTTAGATGTGGGGAAGAAAAAGGGATGTTGGTATTGAGTGTTGATGCTAGGGGTTGTCTGGTGTCTCAAAATTGTTGATCTTGCAGTATCCTTCAAATCAAACAGTTGAATGGTTTCATGGAGGACTAGCAAGTAGGTTGACTTTTGATGTGAAGCAGTTACTGTGATCATGGGAGTTATGAAACCGAACCTGGTGGGTGAGCAATAATACTTGGGTCTGGCATTCTGGACAACACGAGTTCAAATCTCCAACCAGCCATCTAGAATTTTGGTTATTATGTTTTTTTTAAATCTCTTCAGTTTCCTTCAAAGGGCTGAATTCTTTCCCACACCTAGGCCTTTTCCCTCACCCTATCCTCTCCCAGATCAACGAGCCCAAAGATTGTAGGAAGATCTGTCAATGGCAACTGGTTGGTGGTATATGCTTGTGATGAGGCCTCAGCACAAATCGGCTGTTTATCTGTATTGATAGTCATAGACAGTTTACTCAACAAACCAAGACCAGCTCCCATTGCATCCGCAATGGCTCATACTTAGAGCCATCAGAGTTTGTTGAGACTCCTGTAATATTCTGTAATCAGACATACTTCCTTAATTCCTATCACTTCCATGGATTTTATTTTAGTTTTTGTTATTATCAGTGAATTTAATTTAATTGTGATGGAGCACATGCTCTGGTGTCAATTTTCCTACAGAACCACTTTTACCCTTTCCTGTATTTATCTACTTTTACACTCTACAAATTTCAATTTTAAATTCTTTCAATGTTTTTGGTAAATTATTAATAATTTCTCTTTGTAACTTATTCCAATTACTGATCCCATTACCTACGAAAGAAAATCTTCCCATGCCCTAGTGCCTGAAATCGAACACCAGCTTATCGTAATAGTTGTCTTTTCTCTTCCATGCATTTCTCCCAATTCGTACACCAATACTTTTCCACACTTCATCACCATTATACGCTGTTAGGCCAAAATGTGCACGGGAGGAAGGGGGGGAGGGGGGGGGTTGGTTAACACTTTCGCTTAAACTGTGAACAATAATGTTCATGAACTGTGTAGCCTTCTGGTACCTATAATATTAAATAAGTTGGCCGCCATGTGTTCATATAATAGGCCTAAATATGAAGGCCAAGTGAAATAAGTTCACTTGGCACAGTTTTAGAGTAACACAATATATAATCTTGATAAAAGCTCACTCGTACATTATTGGTACCAAAATAATGTGGATAAGACATCAAATAACAGTTTTCCATTGAAGATCAACAGGTTAAGCACATTCATACGAGAAGACAAACTCACCAAGTCCCCCTAACATTAGCGAGTACACACTACGGCATGTTACGACTCATCGCAACCACTACCATTCGAAGCGGTTCGCTCCGCTAACTAGCGCGAAGTTACGTGATCGATTTCCAGCGAATGAATGAGGCAATTCATGGTGGCTGAAGGGTCTTTAATAAGCTTTGCCAGGCCTATGACATCAGTAAATTTTTTCTTTAATTAATATCTCGTAAAGTACTAAATAGTTTGACTTGCAATTTATACAAGAGGGTCATTCCATGTCAAATCAACCAATTCTACTATATGATTTGAACCTTGACCTCTCAGATTTGGATGAATTTTTTTTCATGTAATGTACCCACCAACACTAGTTTAAATTTGAAATTTCAATTTTTTTTCAGACTTTTGGTTTTTGAGTTTCAAGGGTTTAAAAATCCAAAAAAATGACTGTTTTTGATCGATTTATGCTTGTTTTAAAATGCTGTAGCTCAAAAACTGTACAACCTAGAGAGCTCAAACTTGCACCATTGTTTTTTTCTAAGAATTCCCTTCAATTTGATATGTAACATGACTATGCTACCTAATTCTGAAAATTTTTAAAAATTACAAAATACTTTTTTTAAAAAATTTCCAAAATACATACCCTTGGATTTTTTTTTATATAAAAATTATATGTGTTGTCCTGTCTAACTGACTACATGCGTGCAAAATTTCAAGATGGGATCTCAATGGGTTCTTGCATAAAAAAATATTTTACTACTAAAATACACACTAGTGAGGTGAAAAGCAGACTATTTCTAGGCTATGAATACCAAGGTAGGCCAACATAATTCTAACAAAATTAAATTATTAAGTTAGCCTTTTTATGTAACATTACCCTCTTATTGTTTGTTAATTCATTATATGATATTTTAATGCCAAAATATATAATATAAAAATTAATAATTTAAGAATCTTAAGATGTAATATGACATTCACTTTTTATTATAAAAAAACTAAAGATTTTCAAATACATTAAAATGTGTATGAAATAATCAAAGCAAATGTATTTGCCATGGAAAACATTAAAAACATTGACTTTGAATATTGCACAACAGAAGACTATGAAGAGACCAAAGAATACTTACTTCCTCGGTTTAGTGAATCAAAAGCGGTTGTGGGAACTCAAAAGTTTCACTCATATAAACCCCACACAGAGTGTCAAATTACTGTCAAGCTTTATCATTTTAGTCTTGATGGGTCTCTTGAATATGTGACAACAGTGAACCAAATAACACCATCAGATATGGAAAAATATTGCTGCTGGTTTTGTGACAGTAGCATATGATGGCTCTTGGTGGCTAGGATGCATTGAAGAAAAATACAATGACATGTACTGAATAAATTTTTTACACCCAAAAGGTCCAGCCCATTCTTTTTACTGTCCACAACCAAGAAACTTATTAGATGTCCCAGGAAATACTCTTTTACAAACAGTGAATCCAACTACAGCTACGGGAAGAACCTACACTTTAAGTGCTAAAGAAATGAAGTTGTCTTCTCTTGCTTTGGAAAAATATCTTAAGAGATCAAAAAGAAGTGTTTAAATTATGTTAGGCCTACCCTCACTAAACACTTAATTGTGTAAATACTATGTGTATTAACTTTGTAAATACCAATTATTATTAGAAATTCTGTTCTATCCACACAAATATCAACAAGTTAATATTTTTCCCAAGTGAAATTACTTTTGCCAATTTCTATTTTAAGGAACTTGTTGTAAATGATTACAACTAACACTGGAAAACCAAGATAAGGGTAATCTCTGCCATTTAAAACTAAGGATGAAGGTGAGTGGCTTTATTCCAAATTTAACTTTTAGCATGTATATTACCAATTAAAATGTGTTCACTTCCTTCTGATGCATAGTTAAAAGAATCACGAAAATTAAATCAAAACAACATTATATCATTTAATGAATTAACAAACAATAAGGGGGTAATGTTACATAAAAGGCTAACTTAATAATTTAAGTTTGTTAGAATTATTTAGGCCTACCTTGGTATTCATAGGCTAGAAATAGTCTGCTTTTCACCTCACTAGTATGTATTTAGGTAGTAAAATATTTTTTTATGCAAGAACCCATTGAGATCCCATCTTGAAATTTTGCACGCATGTAGTCAGTTAGACTGGACAACACATATAATTTTTATAAAAAAATCCGAGGGTACGTATTTTGGAAATTTCAAAAAAATATATTTTGTAATTTTTAAAAATTTTCAGAATTAGGTAGCATAGTCATGTTACATATCAAATTGAAGGGATTTCGTAGAGGAAAACAATGGTGCAAGTTTGAACTCTCTAGGTTGTACATTTTTGGAGCTACAGTATTTTAAAACAATCATAAATCGATCAAAAATAGTCGTCTTTTGAAACTCAAAAACCAAAAGTCCGAAAAATTGCTAGTGTTGGTGGGTACAATACCTGGAAGAAAAAAAAAAAATCATCCAAATCTGAGAGGTCAAGGTTCAGACTGTTAGTTGATTGGAGATGGAATGACCCAAGAGCTTCCTATGATCACATTCTACCTGTTCTAATTTAATTTAACATTCAAAGGGTTTCTATAAGATTAAAATTGAAGGCTCTTACTTCACCAGTTAGGCGCGGTTTTACGTGTTACAACAACAATTAACGTCAATCTATCTTTAAAATCTTTATTATGCTTGAACCTTTTCGCCGAAACCCTTAATTTAGGCTATCTACTGATATAAATTTCTGAATTGTATTAATTCCTTTTAGTTAAAAAGTTGTTTTTTTTCTCTTAATTAAAACCACTAATTAAATTTTGCCAAATTAGTTAATTTTACTATCAAAATATTCGGAAGAGTTCAGCTGTAGCTTTACTCAATTCAAAGATATTTCAAATCTTAAATTTTTGTTTTCCTAATTGCGTGTTTCAAAATGAGAAAAACTGAATTATCTCTTAAAATAAATCTTTCTCGATATCGTGAATACACTTTAAGAGGCTTCTTATGATGAGTGGAAATGAATGAAAGAAAATACTTTCAAGTTAACAATTACCTTACACAAAATTTTTAAGTCCAACATAAGCGACTTCAAAATCGATTTATGGAATATTTTACTGCTGGGGATGGCTAGTGGGAGTGCTTTTGGTGAAATAAAGGGTGCCTTACAATGCCTTCAACATTCCCATGACACTCTTCACCCTTCTCCTGTCTTCCAATAAATCCAATTCAGCTCTTTCATCATATTGGTTACTGTTAGTGTCCTGCAGTAATTTCCAGAGACAAATCCAGCCACATTTATTTGCACTCCCTCCAGCTTCTGTATTTGATACCCAAAATGTGGGTCCCATACTACTATACCACCATATTCAAGCAATGGTCCGACCAAAGTTTTGTAACCCAATCCCCTCGTCACTCTCTCCAAGTGGAGGATTTTGAAACCTTTTCCTGTTATACGTGATCTGATGAGTTGAGCTTGTTATCAAATGATACACCAAGATATTTACATTTCAAGTCCTCAACGAGCAATTCTTTTCCCATCTTATAATCATAATCAACCTTTCCATTTATTTCCATCCCATGTTTCCCATCCCAGCAAGGTATCCTTCCCAGATTACCCTGCAGCTGTTTACAGCCCTCTATTGTCTTGATCCTGTTATATAACATTATGTCATCTGCAAACAATCTAACTTCTGATAATAAACCATCAACACAATGATTCACTAAAATAATGAATAACAGTGGTCCCAATGTGCTTCCTGTGGCTATCCAATTTTCACTTCCACTTCTTTTGACACTGCATTTCCTACCCTAAATTTTTACTTTCTACCTTTTAAGAATTCTTCTATCCAGCAAATCACTTTCTCATCCACTCCAATAGTTATTACCTTATTTACCACCATTTTATGACTCTTTCTGTCACAAACAATTGAAAGATCTAGTGCTACACTATCAATTTAGCCTCTCCTGTCCGTTTCGTTTGAAATACCTTGCATATAACCTACCAACTGAGATACATATGAATATCCTTGCCTCAAGCTGTGTTGCCGACTTGAAAACCACTTACGCTCCTCACATATTTCTGATGTGGTTGCACATCATTCTCTCCATTAATTTACCTACCACTGATGTCAAACGGATGGGCCTATAATATTTTACCCTATTTGTCACCCCTCCTTTATTTACTGGTACTACTATCACACATTTCCAGTCCTCTGGTAATCAGGAAGTAACTATACTGAATTTAAATAATGTTTCAAGAAAAGGTACAATGTCACATACTGCTATCTTTAAGACATCAATAGTAATATTATCTTCACCTGCTCTTTATCTAGCAGTAAAACTTCTTGGTTAATATTTATATTTACCTATTATCCCTTCTGCTGTTTCCAGTGATAGTTTTCTTACTTTGTTGTTTCATCCATCATGTTGAGTCCAGTGGTCAGCAGAAAATTAATCCATTTAATATGGCAAAATTTACTGTGGTCATACCAGTTAACCTGACAGTGTGTCTGTTTCTTTCCAACTTAACTAAGGTGTCAGGAGAGATATTGCCTTTGTTTATTCTTTCTATTTTCAACTGTGCTGAGTTATGGAAGTACATTCTCTATCCTTCTGACGTTTCTAGGCATTTTTCCCTGCTGTGTTTTCAAATGCATTTAAGAATGAGTAATTTTGTGTCACTCTTTTAATAGATATGCCAAATTTAGTTCAGTTTTTTTCAGGGAATACTAGGGTGATATTAAAAAACTGAAAAATAAGTTTTCATGGTTCCTGTGTGGTACTGTGTACTAGTATTAATTGTGATTTTTGGCTGGTCTGCTTGAATCTTCTAGGGTCATAAATGTACACCCATGTGTTCTGCCAGTGCATTTAACTTCACATCTGTAAACTTCCAGCATTCTGGAAGGACTGGCCAGTCTGTGCCCTTGTGAGTGGCCAGAATTGCCAATCCTTCCAGCATGCCAAATGTTCATGAATGGGGAAATGTGTTTAATAGAGTGTGTGGAACAGTTTGGTGCTAAGTTTTGTCAGAAGTCTGAAGCCAATTGGCTGAATGCAGTACCACATGGGCAGCGTAGAAACTATGTCTGCAAGGTACCAATGTTTTCATTAGAAGCATTGTTGTAAAAATATTAACCAAAGAGTGATCTCCATTACATGCAGTATTGATAAATAGAGATTTTACTTAAAAATTCGTAAACAGATTGTTGTCCGATAATATCGTATTACAAATTTAGTGGAGTTCTTTAACATGTTTCACATATTCATTGTCATGAAGGTTATTTAAAAATTCATTGAAGAATAAACTTTTGGTGTTGGATGGCAAGAGACTGTCGTACAATAAATAATAAGTAGCCCTCATTCCTTTATGCTGGAAACTTGTTATTGCACTAATTAGAAAAGGGGGGGAAAAATCAATAAGAGAACTTTTTGTGGTGTAGATGTTTTTGATACTTGTGTAGTAAGACTTACCTTGAAAGTAGCTCTAAAGATTTTGTTGAATCTTATTGACATTATTCACCCAGAAATGAAATTAAGTTTACAATGGAATGTTCATTGGACACACAATTTTTAAGAAACAATCATTGTGAATAATATCAGTGTATCTTCTATCCTTACCATGTTATACAACAAAAGTTTTGATACGCATCCTATTGTGTAGGATAAATGGCCAACACTAAACATGTACTGTCTGAGAGATCTCATCTAATTTTTGTGTTTTCCATGGTTTCCCCAAATCACTCCAGGTGAATGCCGGGATGCTTCCTTCAAAAAGGCCATAGCCGTATTCCTTCCCGTTCCTTGCCCCCAGTCCCATCCCGCCTCTAATGACCATAGCCGTCAATGAGGCGTAAAGCAAAAAAAAAAAAAAAAAAAAAAAAAAACTAATTTTTGTGTTACAGCATATAATCCTCCCAGACTGATGATTCCATTTGCAAGAAGAGTATGTATTGATATACAGTACATGTGACCAACAATATAATTATGTATAAATATGATCATACAGCATAAATAAAAGGCCCTAAAAAATACAAAATCACATATAACATGAAGAAATACAGATCAGATGTTATGATGTCATGTATATACTTTTCAGGTTCCTCAGATGTAATAAGCTAACATGTGGACAGAATGCCTGTAATCCACACCTCAGAAAGAATTCGGAACATAATAGTATTAGTTAGTATTTAGCTGATAACTGCAAATAAAATGTATGGTGGGATGGTAACACAAATTTTGGTCAGACCAAGAGAAGCTTAAATCGAGGAAAGGAACTAAAGTTTCTAAATACTTTAACAAATAGTACATTGTGTGATGGCCAAATGGTAACACTGTCCTTGCATTCGGGACGACGTGGGTTTGAATCCTCGTCCAGCCATCCAGATTTGGGTTTCCCACCAGTGGCGTAGCTAGGTCACCAAGGGCTCCGGTGCAAAAAATTTATTTTGGGCCCTCAGGCCAGATGGGCGACCTTTTTTTTGCTTTGTGTTGCTGGTAAGGGCCCCCTGAGCTGAGGATGGGGCCCTTGAGTTGTGCTTAGGGTCCCCTGAGCAGTGGTTGGAGGTCCCCTGAGCAGTGAGAGGGCCCTTAGTGAGGGGCTTCCTGTGTCTCAGGGGCCCCCTTAGACGACTGTAGAGCTAAAAAAAAAGGTTGCCAGTTTGCCATGAAGGCTCGTGGGCCTCTGAACTGCGCTTTTGGGCCCCCTGAGCTTAGGGGCCCCGGTGCACTGCACCACCTAGCCCCATAGTAGCTACACCCCTGTTTCCCATGGTTTTCTGAAATCTCTCCACATAAATTTTGGGATGGTATCTCCAAAAGACAATGGCCAGATTCTCTCCAGTTCCATGCTCCCAGTTCTTTCCTGCTTCTAATGACATGATGAGTCATAAAGCTATATAAGCCAAAAATAGGGAAAAAATGAAAGAAATCCAAATAATAATAATAATAATAATAATAATAATAAAAGTGGACAGCAAGTAAAGTGCACAGATAATTCACTATAGTGAATTACATGACTGATTTGTGATATATCGTAAACATTTCCTGTTCAGAGAAATGATTCAAATCCAGCTTTTGTTATCATAAATTTTGTCAGGCTGTATGACACTTCGTGTGTATGGAAATATTATAACGAAGGGCTGTGATATATAAGAAGTTAGTGTGGGACATTATTTTTTTATTATGTTTGCAGACATGTATAAGTAGTTATTGTGACATTATTTTTTATTTTCTGTGCAGTAAATGCTACCATTTTCACATCTGCAACATCAGTGGTATTTATTTTTTGTTTTAGAAGTGTTACTAGTTGCGCAATAAATCAAGCAGTTAGTGAAACAATTTTTAACAGCAAGTTCTACTCCATTGTCTAGAAACAGTGTATTCTTAAAATGAAGTGGAATGAGAGAAGCCTGATTTATCATAATATGAGAGGGAGGTATTAACAAAAAGTCAACAGGTTCACAGAAAAGAGACTGGAATGGTGAAAAGTCTCTCCTTTTTTTAATGGTCTGTTAAATTTACTGTATGCAGTTATTAATTACATGGATGCTAATGACATAATTATTTAAGTGGAGTATCGGGAATGTGTCTAAATTTTGAGTTAGTTTGATGATCTTTTATGGAAGAATGAAAGGATGTGAATATTGAAAAAGATGAATCAAGAATATATCATCCTAAATTTTAGAGGTGGGTTTTTAAAACTTGGACTCACAATTCTGGTACATCTTATCATAATCACTATTTCAGAAATGACATTCTACTTAAAATGAATGGTAGAATCTGGTTCTTAGTACAACTACTGTTGCTGTCCATTTATTGTCAGTACCAAAGTTGATGTCATGAAAACCCCTGAATCAAGAGGTGTAAATGAGGATTCAAAGAGTAATCTTTTGGCATTTGAATGTTGTTTCAGTTAGTTTCTTCAGTTTTATCCAATGTTGCTTAATTTTATAACATTGTGTGCATGTTCAAGTGGCGTGAAATTGTTTCCTTACAGACGCATGTTTTGACTTACTAAACAAGCAGTAAACACATTAAACTCATCTTTTTATTTCCAGTCGTGGACTTACTCCTCCGCACAGGGTGAAATCTATATCCATGGCAAGCTTTAGTCCGGAAGAAATTGACTTGGTGAAATCACGAGGAAATGAGGTAGTTTCCTGTTTTAATGATTGTTCTTGATGGCTTATGCGATCTGCAGCAATGCTGTAATATTGTGTGAAATGTATCTTTGTATTTAATGCTGTTGACTGCATTATTAGTATTGTTTTAAGAATAATTTTGAATTGACTTTTATGCACTTCGTCTTTAAAGTTTCGTTTGACCCCAACTTTTGTATGTATGTGGGGTGAGAAGAGGTGGGGGCTATTTTGGTGGAAAGAGAAAAGTTGAGTTTTATTGAACTGATAGATGGAGGTTCCCATTATCACAAACTTCTATCTGTATATATAAAATTGAGTGTTTCTTTATATGTTTGTCCTCAATGATTCCTAAACCATTCATCCGATTGTGATTAAAGTTTGGTGGGTTGTTATATGTGTGCCTGCAATGGTTTCTGACAAAAATCACCTCCTCTCCTGGGGGAGATGTCAAATTAAGGAGTGTAAAGGGGCTTTACACCCCTTGGTTTTTGCAAATGGTCTTTTTTTTATCCAGTTTTGATGGAAATGTGCACACATATACTTTAAAACAAACAGAAAAATACTGTTTACACTTGGTTTGTCAAAGCCCAACCTCTCTCCCTATTTACCCCCTCCCCTCTTAATTTCCAATGATGTTTATAGAAGCCCAAAGTTTTTATCAGATTTCTATGGAACATTACACATGTACGAGGGTTGTTTTTTAAGTAAGGGCCGTTTTTATTTTTTAAAAAAGATAAAAGTTTTTTTACAAAAGTATTTGTATTTTCTGATTCTGCACACTTTAACCTATTTTTCTACATAGTTGCCTTGTTTATTTAAGCACTTGTCATACCGTACAACTAAGTTTTTAATTCCCTCTTCAAAGAATTCGGCCGCCTTCTCCGACAGCCAAGAGTTCACAGCCGCTTTCACTTCATCGTCGTCATTGAAGCGCTGCCTGCCAAGATGGTGTTTAAGGTACCAGAAAAGGTGAAAATCGCTAGGAGCAAGGTCGGGGTTGTATGGAGGATAGTCCAAAACTTCCCAGCCAAAAGAATCAATCAAATCCCGAGTCTTTTGAGAGGTGTGAGGCCTAGCGTTATCGTGCAGGAGCAAAACTCCTTTTGTCAGCATGCCGCGCCTTTTGTTTTGAATTGCTCTGCGGAGCTTCTTTAGAGTTGCACAGTAGGCATCTGAGTTGATTGTCGTCGTTCCTCGTGGCATAAAGTCCACTAGCAAAACACCGCGCCGGTCCCAGAACACAGTTGCCATAATCTTGCACTTTGACAGCGTCTGTTTGGCTTTGACCTTGACGGGTGAGGTTGTGTGTCGCCATTTAATCGATTTTCGCTTGCTTTCGGGAGTGATATGGGATACCCATGTTTCATCTCCAGTGACAATTTGACTCAACATGTCATCCACTTCTTCCTCGTAACGAATCAAAAAGTCCAATGAAGTGGCAAATCTCTTCCCTTTGTGGTCTTCTGTGAGGAGTGTGGGTACCCACCGAGAACACAGTTTGTTAAACTTTAGGTTTTCAGACACAATTTTGTACAAAACCGATCTTGAAACTTGTGGAAATTCCAAAGAAAGAGTGGAAAATGTGAATCTTCTGTCCTCACGAATCTTTGTTTCGACTGCAGCCACCAAATCATCAGTGATCACAGAGGGCCGGCCTGAGCGTTCTTCGTCATGGACGTTTTGACGGCCATTTTTAAACTCTCCAACCCATTGACGCACTTTACCTTCACTCATTGCATTCAAGCCATAAATTTCTGTTAACTGCTGATGAATTTCTGCAGCTGATAGGCTTCTCGCGGTCAAAAAACGTATCACTGACCGTATCTCACACGTGGCGGGCGATTCAATAACCGTAAACATTATAAAGTAGCACAGCGATGCGTACACGTCAGCTACAGAGCTGCAACTGGCATCAGTGTGAACGGGAAGGATGCCGGCAAGTGGTGCGGTGGATTGTTGCGGCGTCCGCGCGAACCACGGGACTATACACGCGAACGGCCCTTACTTAAAAAACAACCCTCGTATACTTTAAAACAAGGATTAAAATACTTTTTTTATAAACGTTTCTTGGGAAACAAACTGAGTAATATCATTACTGATGTTCAATATTTCGGTCACTTTATTCTCCGTCGCCATCTTCAGGTACAGTTTTAAGTCTTGAAGTCACCCTTGAGCATGTTGTTTGAAAACTGGCATGGCAACGACAGACGTTGTTATGTTGCCTAGCCAGTTTTCAAACAACACGCTCTAGGCAGACTTCAAGACTTACAACTGCACCTGAAGATGGCGATGGAGGATAAAGTCGCCGTAATATTGTGCATCAGTAATGATGTTACTCGGTTTGTTTCCCGAGAAACGTTTATAAATAAATAATGCCTAGAAAAATTGCATTCATTTATGAGAAAAATACTGTCAATAGTTGACTTGCAAAAACTCAACCCCTCTCCCCTTTTCCACCCTCTTTAATTTTTGTCAGTGTTCTTTATACAAAGCTAAAATTGGCACAGTTCGACCGATAACCATGAAAGTTGGCACGTATATGTATTTTTTCATGGAGGTTTCTGACACACGCACACAAAAAAAATCACACCCTCTCTCCCTTTACACTCCTTAATTTTTATACAAACCTACAGTTTTATCCGATTTGATGGAACTTTACACACTTATGCTTTAAAACAAGGAGAAAATTATTGTCCACATTAATTTAAAAAAAAAAAACCTCTGTCCTTCTCCCCCTTTCCACTACCTTAGTTATTGTCAATGTTCTTTATACAAAGCTACAGTTTCTATCTGATTTTGAGGAAGTTTCCACACGTATACTTCAAAACAAATAGAAAAATACTGTATGCATTTGGTCTGCCTAAGCCCAACCCCTCTGCCCCTTTATCCCATCCTTTCTTAATTTCCAATGATCTTTATAGAAACACACAGGCAACTTTGCACACATATACATTAAAACACGGTTTACAAACCAAACTTCTTTTCCCCTTTACCACACCCTTCTTAGTTTTTGTCAGTGTTTTTTTACACGTACCCACAGTTTTTATACAATCTCGGTGGAACATGCACATCCATATATAAAACAAACAGAAAAATACTGTCTACATTTAGTTTATAAAAACCCAACCCCTCTTCCTTTACCTCCCCCTTATTTTTCATCAATGTTCTTTATGCATAACCAATGTTTTTATTTGATATCAGTGCAATTTTACACATGAATACTTTTAAACCAAACAGAAAAATACTGTCCACATTTGGTTTGCAAATGCCAAACCCCTCTCCCCATTTACCACCTACCCTCTTAATTTCCACCCGCTTTCTCCCCTCGCCCTACTTAAGCAAAATTTTCACTTGAAACCATTTAGTTTGTTGCAAATACAGGGTGGCCACAAACCGGGAATATCGGGAATTATCAGGGAATTTCATGTAACCGGGAAATTTCATGGAAATATCAGGGAATTCAGGTAATTTCGAAAATAATCAGGGAATTCAATTGCGACTACTAGGAATTTAGATATTTTTTAAGGTCGTCTTGAATTTATTTTAATAATGAAATTTCTTATTAGATACTTTAACTTATATACATTTAACATAAAATAGCCAACGATAGTGTAAACAGCACGCTAGAACTCGCCACGAGTACCTTCGACTAGCGCCAAAAAGCCGCCACCGATGTTGCGTCACTCGCGAGCAACCACGCGAGAAGACCGGCGTGCATACGACGTGCTCCTGCATTGTTATCTCGACTCGCACAAGCTCTAGCGAAAGTAGCATTAGAATCCTCGAACTATATGCTATGTAGCTATAGATAGCCCTCTGGTCAGTTGAGTTTGCTAGCTAAGCGACATTCGCTTCATTTGTCATAAAATTTCGTCTGCTGTTTACAAACACGCAAACGCATATCGTGTGATCATATCTAATTTAAAAGTGAAAGTATTTTCTAAATATCGTTATTTTAGTTTATTATCAAATGGCAAGTTTTTCTTAATTTTTATGATTAAGTGGAAGAAAGATTGTTATTTTTTAAGTTATTAATTTATTTTAATCGTGAAATTTCTCATTAAACATTTCAGCTTATTTATTTTACTGATGATTAACTCTTGGTATTTTCTTCTCGCAATGTTAATTACCGTTATCTGTGTTCGATCGTCTAAGTTTTTTCGAATGTTAATTCGATGCGACAGTTTAAACAGTGTATTAGCGCGCGCAACTAGTGTCTTTGACTCGCACCAAACACCGCCAGAAAAGCGAGCGGCACTCGCGGGCAACTACGCGAGAAGACCAATGCGAGCATACCGTGTGTTCAAGCAGTGCTATCTCGTGCCGTCACATATAATTTTAAAGTGGAAGTGTTTTCTAAATATCGTTGGTTTTAGTTCATTATCAAATGGAAGTTTTTCTTAATTTTTATGATTGTATCAAACTTTTCTACTGCTATTTTTTAAATTAATAATTATTTTTGAACATTCATTGGGTGGATGTCGATTGCATTTTGGAAGTTATTACTATTGTTTACTATTTATGTATTTAATTTCATTTTCCCGGTAAAAATATTAATTTTTAAAATTTTCAGACTAATGAATTCAGCATGATAACACACTTTCAAAATGGTTGATTAATCCAGATTTTAATATTTAGTTAAAAGAAGTTAAAAATGAATTTAAAGTGCAAAATGTAGACTTTGCAATGCTACATTTTCTTTAATTAATATGGATAGAACAGCTATCAAAAGTCATGCTAAATGAAACATACTAACAAACTTAGGAATTGCAAAACTGTCTATCCTTTTAAAAGTTTTTTTAAGCCAGTCGCAACAAACTAGTAATGAGATAACTAAACGTGGTTTGTCTGAAAAATTTACTGTTTCTAATCCTATTACGGGTCAGGAAAAAGAACAAATTCCGGCTTCACAAAATACACTCTGCTCCTTTCTTCTCAAAGAAGTAAGCTGTGCAGTAATACTTTGATGTATTCAGATACTGAAACTCACAAGTCAATGTGCACAGCGGGAAGTGACGTAGATTATTTAAAAAAATGTTCAAAAATAGTCAAATAGCCATAGGAATGAATTGCAGCGAACTAAAATTACCTACTCAGTTCTTCAAGGGTTTGCTCCTTATTATAAAAGTAGACTGATGGAATCTATAACTTTTTGTAATCATTTTGCTATAGGGTTTGATGAGTCACTCAACAAAGTTTGTCAAGAAACTCAAATGGATTTGGAGTACTGTAAAGAATGAAGTTTGTACACGATACTTAACATCTGCTTTTCTTTGTCACACAAGAGCTTCAGATCTTCTGTCCTCCAAGCAAATGCTTCAACTCCTTATAAGCCTTAAACGTTTAAAAATCTCAATAGATTGACCAAATGTTAATCACAAATTTTTCGGAGAATTGAAAGCTGAGCTACAGAAAATTAGATAAATAAATGATACTTTGGTACTTGACATGGACAGTTGTGGTCTTCATAACATGCATTGAGGATTTAAATGTGGAATAGAGGCAGCTAAATGGAATATTGTTCAGTTTTTATGGTCAGTTTATTATCTGTTTAAAGACGCACTGACTTGCCACGCACGCTCAGTTAAGAGTATTCAGGATCAACTCTTTATCCTAAAAAATTTTGTGCAGCCCATTAGATAGAAAATTACAGTTGGCTGTTTGTGCTATCGAAATTATTCCTAATCTTAAAAAAATGGTGGAGGGATTTAAAGAGCTGACTAGCACTAGTTACAAAATTGTAACTGAGACTCTTTCAGATCGTTCCCTGCCAGCAAAAACTAGAAGTTTTTCGGTCATTACCAGCTGAATCACAACCATTCCTACAGGAATATCAAACTGATTTTCCTATAGCACGATTTCTTCACAGCTCTTTAGTGACAGTTCTCCTTAGTATAATGCAAAGATTTATCAAAGCAGATGTACTGAAGTATAGACTTAACTGATGAAACAATTTGATTTTGTACAGTCAAATTGACATGGTATTTGGTACTAAAAGAGATTAAAATTTTTAAAAAATATCACCGATCTCATGATTTTACAATTGCAGAAAAATGCCACACCTGCTTTGAAAGCTTTTACAGGAAAATTGTTGACAGTCACTTTATAAACTTACTGAAGGAGTCTCGTGTTTTGATCCTAGTCTTGCACATTTTTTCGAAGTCAGAAGTAGGAGACTAAAAGTCTACTCACTATTTTGAATGAAAATAATTGGATCATTGGTAATAAGGCTGATGAAATTAATCAAGATTTCAACAATTTATGTTCTCAATGTTCGGCATTGCAAGTTCTTAAAAAATTATTCACGAACAAGTAAACGCCTAGATCAGTTGTGGGATGAATTAATTCTTGGACACGTTTATCCAGTCAATAGTAAAACTTTTAAATATAGTCATGGTTTTATCTTGTGGCAATGCTAATATTGAGAGAGGTTTTTCAGTAAATTCTGAAGGTTTAGTTTAGAATATGAAACTGTAATTGCTCAGCAATTAATGGATGACTGTCTTAAGTGAAACAAATGGGGATGTTGCAACTCTTGATGTTCCAAAATCTTTAGTTCATTCTTACCATAATTCACGTTCAAATTTATCTCAAGAAATTGAACGCTGAAAAAAGAAAGATAAAATAACTGAATCAGAAGATATGAAAAGAAAACATGTAGCTACTAAAAAAAAAAAAAAAAAAGCATCTGGCATCAAATAAAAAGTTAAACTTCTAGCTGAGATTCAAGTTATTGATGAGCAATTTAAAAATCTTAAATGATTTTTATGTAGTAAATACTAACAGTTTAATTTGTGCTAATTTATCATTAGCTTGTTTCTGTTTTACTCATTTTAAATTACTTTTCGTAAGATTTTTTAATTAGTTATAAAATACCATCTCTAGCAATGTATTAAAAACTTATTAAATAAATTATGATATTCAAATAAACATAATTAGAAATGTCTTTTTAGTTTTTGTGAGTTTTGTAACTTTTTTCCAATTAAAATGTAATCAAATATTAAAATATTATAATTATGTGAATAAAATTTCTAATTCAGGGAAAAGTATGAGAAACTTTCCTGGAAAACCTGGAAATATCAGGGAATTTTTAAATCATTTCTTTGTGGCCACCCTGAAATATCTTGAAAACGGTGGGGAAATTTGCCAAAGTAGATAGTGATATTCTGAGAGTACATTACATTTACTGTCAAACAGCGTTGGACCTATTCTGATTGGACAATTGCTGACCAGGTAGTTCAAACTTGAATTTTAAAAATTATTTTAAAGTCGTTGTCAGGGTTCCCACGGGCCTTTAAAAGGCCTTAATTTTCATTTTGATTTTTAAGGGCCCTTAAGAGGCCCTAAAATTTACTCAAAAGCCTTAAAATGTTTGAAAAAGCCTGATTTTTTTTTTTTTTTTTTTTTACACCAAGATACGATATAATAAATTTCACTATCCCGGCGACATGCCGATCGGCAGATTTCTCTCTGGCTCGACCTTGACCAAGTGTTAGTCAAAGTGCTTATATTTCAAGCAAGTAGTAGAGTCTTTGCACAAAACCTCTCTTATGTTTTTGGAATTCAACCCTTAAAGGGAGAAAGTATAAATTTTTCTACAACGGATTTTTGTGTCACGAGCTATTTATCTCCCTTGATATCTAACCGAAATTGATAAATGAGGTATCATATTAAAGATTAAGGTCTCCGCCGTGGTAACATTACATCTTCAGAAAGGATTTTTTCGTAATTCGACCCTTAAAGGGCAAACATGTCAATTGTTCTAAAATGCTTTTATTGTGTCTCGAGCCATTTATCTCCCTGGATATCTAACCAAAATCGATAAATGAAGTAAGATTATGAGGAGTAATGTCTCAGCTTTGTGACATCATATTTTAAGAAAGAATGTTTTTGGAATTCAACCCTTAAAGGGAAAAAAGTATAAATTTTTCTACAATGGATTTTTGTGTCACGAGCTATTTATCTCACTTGATATCTAACCGAAAAAAGTTAATGAGGTATCATATTAAAGATTAAGATCTCCGCCATGGTCACATTATATTTTAAGAAAGAAATTTTGCGAAATTCAACCCTTAAAGGACATAAATATCAATATTTCTAAAATACTTTTATAGTGTCTCGAGTCATTTATCTCCCTTGATAATTAAACAAAATTGATGAACCAGGTATCATTTTACAGATTATTGTCTTCGTAAGGTCTTCGGTTCTGTTAAACTACATTTTAAGAAAGAAATTTTTCAAAATTCTACCCTTAGAGGGCAAAAGTATTAATATTTCTACAACACATTTTCTGTCACGAGCTATTTATTTCCCTTGATACCTTACCAAAATTATTAAATGAGGTATCGTTTTAAATATCAAATTATCCGCTTTGGTCACATCATATTTCAAGAAAAAACTTTCTCCATATTCAAAAATATCATCTTTTCAAAAACCTTTTTTTTACCCGATTTGATAACTAACCGAAATCGGTAAATGAAGTATCATTTTAAAGACCAAGGTAGCTGCTTTGGTCACACCATATTTTATAAAAGTAATTTTTTGGAATTCGACCCTTAAGGGACAAAAGTATCAATATTATTTCTGCAGCGTGTTTTTTTAATTACAAGCGATTTATTTTCTTCGATACCTAGCCAAAATTGATAAATATCATATTGTTTTAGAGATTAAGGTCTCCGGTTAGGTAAATCATAAAATAAAAAATAATTTTTTGGAATTTGGTACTTAAAGTGGTAGTGTGTATGAGACAATTCAGAGCCAAGTCCCTAGATTGCAGCAGCAGATATTACGGAGATGTCAATAAACTTTTTTTACTCAATAAATAGCGTTTCGAATATTTCTTTCCTGTTGCGTTTTGCCATTCAATTCCAATGTAAAACCGAGCATGGTTGTGTAACAGATAGCGTTCTGGCCTCGCATTTGGGAGGACGGCAGTTCGAATCCCCGTCCGGGCATCCAGATTTAGGTTTTCCATGGTTTCCCAAATCACTCCAGGCAAATGCCAGGATGCTTCCTTAAAAAGGCCATGGCCGAATTCCTTCCCATTCCTTGCCTCCATCCTTTCCCGTCTCTAAAGACCTCGCTGTTGAGAGACATAAAGCAGTTAAAAAAAAAAAAAAATCCAATGTAAACATTTTATTTGCACAGCAACAAATATCACAGAGATGTTGATATGTTGTGTGCATTTTGTTCAGGTTGGTTTCTGTTAAAGTCAGTGACAGTTTGTCGTAAATAAAGTTTGTTTTAAATTTTTCTGACTGTTTTGTAATATGTTGTAAGTATTTTGATGCGTACTTATTATGCTAAAAAAATAAATGTATATATATATCTATTTGCTACAAAAGTATGGTTCTACTTTTCATTACATTACAAGCATTCAACCTCACTATTCATCGCATTTTATTCGCGCAATTTTCGCACGGGTCATCTAGTATTGTACGCGTATATACCAAAGCACTAGAATAAAGTTTTCTAATTTAATTTATGCACAAGAAACCATAATATTTCATTATTTTATTTTGTTCGTGTAAATGTGTCTGCTTTATGTATGTGTTCAGACTTAGAAAGAAAAATAGGCGTTGCAGCGCATGCCGGGAAAAGCTAGTATTTGAAAAATTAGGATGTTTGGTCTATGCATAAAGACATTTTATCTGATGACTCTGATTTTTATGACTGCTTTCATTTCTTCTCTTTCCTATTAAGATTTCAGATGGGCAGGTAAGTATTTGGGTAAAAGTGGTTTAAGCAAGCACTTTGAATAAACAAACCGTAATTAAATCTGTTTACAAATTTTTCAGTTTGTAATTTTACATACCTATCTACTTTCTGGCAATTGTTTATTAATTTGAAGAATGATGGGCACCTTTGTTGTTTTGCTGTGTTCTTTCAAATGATAAACTAACACCAAACTACACTTAGTTTGTATTATTATATTTGTAAAGAAAATATATCCTTTCACGATGAAAAAATAAGTCTTGCGAGTTCTTGAAATAATTGCATTTCTTGAAACTGAAATTTTAATTCTCAAGTTAACTGTGTAATGTGAAATGTCTCATGCTCACCTGGCATTGAAACTTGGTCAAACAAATTTTGTATTGAAACGATATAGAAAATAAATCTGTCACTGACATCAGATGAAGGATGGAGACAAACACATACATATGAAGACTGTTTACAGTATTTGGGTATAAACCTTAATAATGATTAGTGGACTCGAGGCAAGGGAATTGGATGTGTGCACTGCACATCGACTTATAGTTTTTTTACTCCCACTTTTTTTCTTGTTGTACTGAACATGTAATAGACCTGCAGCAGTAAAATCAGAAAGCAGTATGTAAGAACAAAACGTTTGCACCGGGGTTAGTGTTAAACCGTTCCGTCTTAACTCCAACCATGTGCTGTTTCTTTGGATATTCAGTTCATGCTTTGCAGAAACTTGATTGCCACCTAAATTGATTTAACACCATCTTAGCAAAGGTAGGTAGTCACTGTTGCTATTGAAACTAATAAGCCATATATTCTTCAAAAAATTATAAAGTCACGAACTTATGACATCGGAAATGGTTACCTAAGAGTTAATTGCAGGTACGATTAACACACTCAAGACAGACCAACCTCTGGACCCCTAACTGAATTTACAGTCACATGAGGTATGTTAATGTCGCCACACGCTAGCCTCAAAGTTCAACATGCATCTACATCCGCTTAGTTTTGCACCTGGATCGCAACACAAAGTAGTGTGATCACGCTCCAATTGATTTTCAAAGACTGGCGGGGAGACTAGCCTAGGGCTGCTATTTATAGAAGACATGTGGGAACACAACTTTTTCCTTATTCACATGAAATAAGTCCCAATTTCTGATGAAGTGTAGTCCTTCCTGCTCTTGGATTGCGACATCTGATTTCCTATGTCCATAAATAAATTTCTATCTGCCTTAAATTTTGACAGTAGTTGGGCGGGCTTATAAACATAAATTTTAATTCAAATGAAAATTTTTGTAACTTTACTAGTTTGGCTGTAAAAAAATATTTTCTGAAATTCTAAAAAATGTTTATAACTTCCACTGTTTTAAAGCTACAAAGCTGAAATAACTTTTAACTTGCTTCTAATTTCCTACTCTTTATTTTGATACTAAGATCTACTTGTTTACTATTTTCTAACAGCTCTGAAACATGTTTTAAGTGATTTTGGGTCCCCTATGGTAAAACCAGAGGTTTTACTTGTCAAATTTATACATTTGTTTGGGTTGGGATAGAGGACAGGCGAGCGAGCAAAATGAAGCAACGTTACAAGAGCCACAACCTGCAAGTAGAACACGAGTCAGCGATTTGGCAATTGTCAGGCGCCAAAAAGAGAACGCGAGGTGGCATTATGACTGAATGCAGTTAATTGATGGCAGGGTTTGCCCTCTCCAAAGAGTTGGAGTGGAGTGGGGTTTGTCGTAGTAAAACCCTGAGCACAGTTAGCTAGGTCTGTCCGTCTGTCGGTGGAGCTGATTGTCCCATTATGCAGCCAGGAGTTGACGGAGAAGCCACCAGGCTCCGGCCTTGGAATGGAGCCATTGCATAAGTGATGTTCTATAGCAACACAGAAGGTAGGCACTACTGAGAAAGAGTTGGATATGGAAGCGGATAGGGTTAGTTAGGTAGAAGTTCCAATGTATTGCAATAGTCCGGTCATTTTGGGTTAGAGGTACCCATGTTGTAAAGCTCACTCTGTCTCTCCTCATTCCCATAATGTTGTTGGTGGTTAGCAAGGCGCCACTGCACCAGTTTTATCAGTTTCAGACAGTAATATTAATAGTAAATGTTATTCACCACTTATTATTATTTCGTATCAGAAACATACAATTACACAATTACAGTCATCAAATTATACTGGACCAGTACTTGGCCACTTCCAGTGCATTTTCTGAGGCCTCATACAGTTCAGCTGCCGAACAGGATGCTGGACACAGTTGACACTGGAGCATGTGCTGGACAGTCTGGTCCTCACCGCAGTCGCACTTGATATCACTGATCTCAGTATAGCCCCATCTTGCTAAATTCACTTTGGATCTGCCCACTCCTGATCTCAGCCTATTCAAAGATTTCCATGTCAACCATCCCTTGTCATAACCAGGTGGCAAAGATTCAGACACTCTTCCCCAGCCATGCGGAAGGGGAGCCTTAGCTTCCCATAGTTGTAACCTGGCTTCTTCAGTTGTTGTTGTAAGTTCCTGAGATATTCTTAGGAAACTTTTCCTGGACTTAAGTCTTTGCCTGTGAGGGATATACCCATATAGTGGATGAGATTTTTCATGGTTCACTTTCCTCCTTTCCTTGTTCACTGCTATTTCCCTTCGAACAGAAGGTGGTGCTATTCCTGCGAGACAGTGGAGCCATTCGACTGGAGTTGATTTTAAGCAGCCTGTTATGATTCTGCACGTGTCATTAAGTGCAATGTCTACTTGTTTGGCATGGGTTGAACTGTGCCATACGGGACAGGCGTACTCTGCAGCCGAATAACATAGTGCTAAGGCAGAAGTTCTAATTGTTTCAGGTTGACTGCCCCACTGCGATCCAGCCAGTTTCCTTATGAGATTGTTCCTACTGGAAACTTTCAGCTTGGAGTTCATGCAATGTTTCCTGAATGTAAGTGATCTGTCAAGGGTCACTCCTAGATATTTTGGAGTATCACAGTGTTCTAGTTCGACCCCCGATCATGTTACCTTTAACCTACGATTTGCTTCTTTATTTCTTAGATGAAAAGCACATACTTGTGTCTTCGTAGGATTTGGTTTAAGCTGGTTCGTGCTATAATACCTTGAGAAATCTTCCAGAGCGTTGGTAAGGGTGCTCTCCACTGATTCAAAGTCTTTGCTCTGTGAGACCAGAGCAAGATCATCAGCATACACGAAACTCCTGCATTTGCGTGGTATAGGCTGATCATTGGTATATATGTTAAACAATAATGGGGCTAGCACACTTCCTTGGGGTAGACCATTCTTCTGTGGCCTCCAACGGCTACGCTGACCTTGGAAGTCAACAAAGAATCTGCGGTTCTGCAGAAGAGTAGCAATGAACTTACTAAGAATAAAATTCCTGGTCAGATTGTAGAACTTGACCAGTAGCAGCTGATGGTTGACGGTGTCATACGCTGCTGACAAATCAACAAATACCACCCCTGTTACCTTACGAGCTTCAAATCCATCTTCTATAAACTGCGTGAGGTTTAGTAGTTGTCCTGTGCAATTTTTACCCGGGCGGAATCCAGCTTGTTCAGGAATAAGCAAAGGATCAACTACAGGCAACAGCCGGTTTAAGATCATTCTTTCAAGCAGTTTGTAGAGGTGACATAAAAGTGCAACAGGTCTAAAATTCTTTGGACTGTTTCCTTCTTTGCCAGGTTTAAGCAAGGCGATCACTCGGCTCTTCCGCCATATCTTGGAATTTGACATTTACTCATACAGTTGTTAAAGAGCTGAAGCATCCACTTCTTTGTTGTTAGACCAAAGTGCTTAATTTGTTCTGTCCTAATGTCATCCAGGCCTGCTGATTTTCCATTTTTGCAATTTCTTATAGCCTTATCCAATTCTTCCATGCTGAATGGTATTGTGAGGTCATTATTCTCCTCTTGGCCTTCTTTCCGCAGTATGGGCATTTTGGACTTGTGATTAGCTTTGCCATTTAATAGCAGTTGGTGTGCTATTTGGTTGGCGGTAACATTATAATGAGTTTTGGTCTTAGTTGGATCATTGTTTAGATGCTTCAGTAGTCTCCATGCTTTATGGCTGTCTCTTGCGAAATCTAAGTCTTCAACAGTTTTAATCCACTGATTCCGCTTTGTCTCTTTAATAATGGAAATGAGTTTGTTTCCTGCTTCCACTGTTGCTTCACCAAAAGGATCTTCTGTAAATAAATTGTTGTATTCTTTAAGTAGAGCAGCTTGTTCTGATGTGAGACCGGGGATGTAAGATGTCCGACAACCACGAGGGATAGACATTCTGGAACATCTCTTTACAGCCGTGGTGAAGATGTCATAGCATTCTGGTGTTGGTTCTATTGAAAGAACTTCGGAATCCAATAGTTCTGAGAATTCAGACCAATTTGCCTTTTTGAAGTTGTATCTTCTACGGAAAGGTACTTCCTGTGGTCTAACTGCGGCATATATTTGACACATTATTGGTCTATGCTGTGAGTTGGGTATTGGGGAACAGACAGATTTAATGCACTGGTGGCTAATACTGCTACTACTGAATATGAGGTCAGGGTTGAAACCACGCCTCCACCGACACTGTTGAATGATGCAGGTAGTTTTGCATCATGGATTAGAGAGAGGTGATTTATTTCAGCCCATTCTTGTACTGCAGTCCCATTCTCATCTTCATGGTCATAGCCCCAAACATTGCTATGACTGTTGAAATCGCCAATCACGATCTGTATGTCTTTATTATGGAAATTATGTGGTTTGTTGACAGTGAATACAGCACCAGGTGGTTTATAAAAAGACGAAATGGTACAGTTCGTCATTTCTAGAGTGAGAATTTCAATGTCATTTTTTTCCGTGAATGTAGTGGACATTACTTGTACATCTGGACGTACAAAGATTGCACTTCCGTATTGATTATGAGGTCTTTCTATAGCGAGATTCACCACTAAATTCAATGTATATGTAAATATATGTACAGTATCATACCTTCAGAACCTGGTGTAAATATACAGCAATGATTATCCCTGATTTCCAAGTAATAATCCTATCATAATCTGAACAGTCGTCGATTTCTGTGTAGACGCTTATCCATGTCTCCCTGTGGCAATCTGTCCTTGTTTCACTGCTCGGCTGGACAGAGTGACTTTGAGGGTTATCCCCAACGGGGTGGCAGTCAGGTCATTACACCCTTTTTAATAAGAAATCATTACTCTCCAATTGTAGTAACAGCTCTTAAATGGTTTTATTATTATTATTTCTAAATCGGAAAATTTTATTTTACATTCAAATTCTCACTTCACAGTTACCAGAAGAATCCATATTAATTTGTTTATCCATAGTTTTCTTTTACGGATATCTGCCACTAATTATAATAATAATAATATATTGCACTAATTCAAAAACCAATTGTAGTGTCATTCCTACAAAAGATTCTTCTTTAATTTAAACATGATGTCTCCTATGAATTAATTTCCCTCTAGCATTGACTAATTTTTCGTTTCAGCATAACTTTCCTGCTGATTCCAAATTTTGAAGTCTAGTATCTCTTCAGGGAAACTTTCTACCTATAATATTACTAACTTCATTCTACTAGTTATAGTCCAAAATAGCTAAAAAAATTGATGGTAATGTTTTCTTTTATGAGGTATTCTGAATCCAAAAACCAGATATGCTAATATTACTTTCTGCCTTTCTATAACTGTTTAATCTAATTTATGACTTTAATTTTGTAAAAAAATGACTTTAAAACTGATCTGCAATGCCATTCAATTGAACTCGCTGTTCCCAAATTTTGTCACAAAGTAACAAAATTTTAGGTTACCTTACATGCCCCCCCCCCCCCCGCCCTCCCCAAAGATTGAAGTTGTTTTCCAAAGAAATCTGACCGAAATCATTTAAAAAAAACTGAAACCCCCCTTTCTTTTCTACTCTTTGGGTTCGTCTGTTCACTCGAACCCCTTTCTCTCTTTCTTTCTCTCTCTCTCATTCAATTCTTAATCACTCGCTGTTCTCAAATTTTGTTACAAAGTTACAAAATTTTAGGTTACCTTACATGCCCCCCCCCCCCTCCCCGAAGATTGAAGTTGTTTTCCAAAGAAAATTGACCGAAATCATTTTAAAAAAAACTGAAACTCCCCTTTCTTTTCTACTCTTTGGGTTCATCTGTTCACTCGAACCTCCTTTCTCTCTCTCTCTCTCATGCAATTTTTAATCAACAATTTACAAAATATTACATCTGATTTACCATCAATATTACTCATTGTTTTCAATTTAAATTATGTTATTCACAAGTGATGAAGCACGAGTTATAATTAAATATTAACTTTTCTAGATTGTTCATCAACATATTCATTTTTTTATCAATGTTCATATCAAATATTCATATTAAACGTTCATATTTCTTAAAATCTACCATTCTGAAAAGAAAACACTAAATTCACTCTTTCCTTTACAAAGGAACACCATAATTTGCTAAAACAGACGGAATGCTAAGTGCTGTCACAAATGACAATAAGTTTGGAAATGCGGGGCGGAATAGAATATAATACAAAGCCCCATCAGTTTCAACTACCGAGTATGAGGTCCATCCCAAACAACTGGCACAACAGCACGTCATTGAGAAAACTCATGCCAGTGAGGTGCCGAGTAGAAAAATAGCATTTGTTTCCATCCTTATCTATACTGTAAAGCTTAAATTTAACATAGAAATGGAAATGTACAAAAGCATAATCCTAGTTAGTATGAAGATAAAAAAATTTATGTATCCATTTAAATTGACAACAATAGTAAGGTAAAGTTCAAAAGTCATTTACAAAGATTCAGTGTGAAATCAATCGATCAATAAAGCATTCAGGAGGACGGCGGTTCGAATCCCCGTTCGGGCATCCAGATTTGGGTTTCCCATGGTTTCCCAAATCACTCCAGGCAAATGCCGGGATGCATCCTTCAAAAGGCCATGGCCGAATTCCTTCCCATTCCTTGCCCTCCATCCTTTCCCGTCTCTAAAGACCTCGCTGTTAAGCAGATAAAAAAATAAAGCAAGAAGCACTTAGTGCTGCAAACAACATGGTTGTGTCTGTATGAGACCAAACTTCTTATCATAAATATACAATCATGTATAAAATGAATGGACATAGTAAAAATGAGAAAATACATGTTCACCCAAGTAAATGACACAAGGCATGTTCACATAGAGCTTGTTAGAAAATGTCTGAACCATTGAAATTTAGCTCAACAAATGAATTATCTACCTTAAACAAATGATAGAGCATTGTGGTGAATGTCTCTATGAATTTCAAGTAGCACATAAACGTATATACAAATGTGTGAGACCATATGGGTATGGCTTCACTTATGTTTAAACAACATTTTGGAGAGTGTCTCTTAAGTACTAGTATCACTGTAAAGAATATTCCTATTACAGCAGGATGCAATGTTTCCTAGCAGCAGTACACTGTTGAACAAATACTAAGTAACCATACTAACACAACAAAGTTGCGTATATCAGTACAACAGTTTACAAATCACAAGTTTTATGTATGTCTGGTGCTTGTTTCACAATGAAGGTATCCCATAGCTAACTGAAATATCTCATTTATGTTGTCTCTTGGACTTTAACAAATTAGCTTGTTTACAATGTTAAGTCTGGGAATGCTCCTCCCCCCCCCCCCCAAATGGTAGCTTGAAAATATTACAAAACCAATAAAGCTATATATCCAATTATCATAAATGTGGTATGCCTATAGTATACCTACTGTGCACCCAAACACATAGGTTAATCCTCAACCGTGGTGTAACAGCCCTCAAACCTAGATTTTAGCTGGAATTGTACTTTATCAAGCATTTGTGGCAAGCTAGAGTTTGATTGCATATGAGTTTGTATATTTGTCTTGCAGTTTACTGTAAATCAGTGTAAATGGATTTTGTTTCATGAAAATAAAATGTGTAAATATTATCTAATATGTTTAAGGACAGAACTATGCAAGAGAATTGCTTAAATGTTTGTAATTACAAGTATTAAGGTGAGCTACGGTGTTTAAATAATGATTTACTACATTTTGAAATGATTTATGTGGATAATTTTGTGTTTAAGTATGTTTAATTTTAATTTCTGAACATTTTGTAATGATTGTAAATGATTATGTATTGATTTTGATTGTATTGAATAAGTTTTTAATTGTTTAATTATTGTTAAAGTTCGAGAAATATCTGTCGGAAGCCTTTGTAATGTTCTAGATCTTTCTGCGAAACTTATATAAAGCGAGCGGCAGAGACTCGCAGACAGTTTTATGGTAACAGTTTGGAGCGAACAGTTTTACGTATACTGTGAGAGTGTATAGCAGTATTGTCTTTGGAAGCAGTATTGAATGTAATCGCTGGAGTTTGTGTTTGCATGTGACCAGTATCTTGAAGTGCGATGTCTTGCGAGCAATAAAAACAAGTTAAATTTGAAACTGTATCGTGGACTAATTATTTCGTATATAATTAAATCACGAGACACCTAATAGTGGTTGGGTAAAATAAGACAAGGCAAACTTGAAGTATTACAAAAAGTAGTTGAATTCTGTTGGTTAAATTTATTATCTTTTACTTTAGGACACACTCTGGGACAGCTATCAGTTACCTCTTCAATATATCACTTTTCACAAACAGTGGAAACAAATAAGTATTAGTGCAAGTTTATAATGTTGTGTTGAAATTGCTGTAATGAGTATATTGTGGTGAGATAAAAAGCTGTACCAAGAGTTAACGAAGGGAAATTCGTAGTAGCTCTTTGAACGTCTATTTGTATTCAGAAACACCTGTTGTTTCTTCTTCTTTTTTCCTGTCCTCAATCTGTCGAATGTCTTTATGCAATCCTCAATCTCTTCGCATTCTGAGATCATATATTCAGCTCATTATACCCATTACAGTTATGTCCTCAATTATTTGCTTCATGGTGTTGAATCTCTGTCTTCCTTTGGTGTTATTTTCATCAATTACTCCCTCCATTAGTGAATTACATGTACCCGCATGTATCAAAATATAATACTCCATCATTTCTTTCTCTATTTTCTTAAAATTTAAGTCTTTCTGCGTTTCTTTGAAAACTGAAAGTAGCCACCCCATAAATTGATTAATCACACATACATTACAGATGTAATTCTGTCTTCAGCAATTGTTTTATGATATGTTACAATGGATAAAAATGTAGCCTGAAATAATTTTTTCTCCCTCAATAAAAACTTTTGTAAATTGAAATGGCATCACCAGATTAGGAAAATTAACAGAAAACTTCAACAACACATTTATTAAAATATATATATATTCAGTTCCATGGTGCAAATTACAGATTGTTTTTTTAACTCTCCCTCATGAGAAACAGTTTTCTAAATCATGTTATCTTCTGGGAGTGGTTTCTTTCCATACATTTTTCAAATTTTCTACCTACATAGACTAGCATTTACTCACTGCTTTGGGGACGCATATCCTGGTGTGTGATCTGAGCATGGTGTATGAGCGCTAATGCTCTGGCCTTGCATTCTGTAGGACATGGGTTTGAATGCCCGTCTGGGCATCCAGATTTGGGTTTTCCATCATTTCCCCAGATCATTCTCGGTGAATGCCAGGATGCTTCCTTTAAAAGGCCATTACTGAATTCCTTCCTGTTCCTTGCCCCTCATCCTTTCGCAAGTCTTATGACCTCGACGTTTTCTACCTACATAGACTAGCATTTACTCACTGCTTTGGGGACGCATATCCTGGTGTGTGATCTGAGCATGGTGTATGAGCAATAATGCTCTGGCCTTGCATTCTGTAGGACATGGGTTTGAATGCCCGTCTGGGCATCCAGATTTGGGTTTTCCACCATTTCCCCAAATCATTCTCGGTGAATGCCAGGATGCTTCCTTCAAAAGGCCATTACGGAATTCTTTCCTGTTCCTTGCCCCTCATCCATTCCCAACTCTTATGACCTCATCGTTGACGAGGTGCAAAGACATCAGCAAAAAAACCTGATGTATGTATAAATACTATGCCCTTTTTATTCTGATACCAGATTTTAACATGGAGAAGCAAAAAATGTAAAGTTATTACCTTAGATTTGGTTTTCATACTGATGTCTTTTTTTTTATTGTTTGACTTATATTTTAACACACTATAAAATACGAAATATTAGAAATCTTATATAATTATAAACGAAAACTGGACATATTTGTCGTTTAAAAACTCGGAAACTACGAAGCAGATTTCGATGGGGTTTTCACCGTTTTAAAGCTTAGAATCTTAATGCAATTGTCTGGCATATCTTATGTTTCAACTTTAAATAACTCAGGAATATTTAATCAAATTCTGAACTTATAGTGAGGAATACCACAGAAGGAATCACTAGATGCAGCATACTTCGCAGTTCGCACTAAACACAAATTTACAATATCTCTGACCATAGCCTTTAATGAGCAATTTACAGTAATAACAATTTTTTCATACTCCACACTGAACAAAACTTGAAATATTATTGCCTTTAATACGAGGTGTTCAGTTTCTAAACGCCATCGATGGCTGTATTGAATGTGAGGAGTTAATAACGAAAAATCAGTAGTGTTTTTCTTTGCCCATGATTTCTGGCAATATATCTGACCATCAGGTTTAGTATTTGTCTCTGATATCAGTGTTGGTGTTCTGTTAATAATAAAACCAACGTTTAACTGATGGTTTTAACAAAGTAAAACATGACTAATGTAGATTTTTTTTTAACTACTGATTATGTTTTTCAGTATTGAATTTTCTATTTTTGCATAAAAGACTGAATCTGTATAGTTAAAATTTCAGGCGATTGGAGCTGATAGATTCATTCTGTTCGCAGTAATTAATATGTACGCTGATGGTTATCATTAGAAGTTTGTATTAAACCTTTAGTGTTGAGAATAATAACGGCTTAGGACAACTGAACACTTTTTGGTATTAGGTTGCAATTCTGCGCTATTCTGACGTAATCTAGGTTTCATTCATTTTATATTTTATCGCGTTATTTAGTAATGCAATGGTTTTTAACATCAACGGAAGTTTGTGTTATGTTCTTACGGTTGGAAAGTAAGCTATTATGGCAACTGAACGTTTATTGGCATTACATTCCTCGCTTTATCTTGAGTTTCTGACTTAATCTAGCCTTTATTCATATTATAATGTATTGCATTGTTCATTATAGCAATTCGTACTTCTACCGTGATGCCGTAATTTGATGATGAATTCTTATATAACTGAATGAGACATAGTAAAAAAAAAATACTTAACTAGCTTAGTTCTCTAGACATCGAATGTCAAAAATTATTTACAGCTATAGTTTTCTTTTCCTTTTCACAATGATTTTCTTCTGCTTCAAACTATGTTTCAACTTGAACACAACCACTAGAAAGAAAACAAACCACCCTTTATACATGTCCAGCGTGCAGTGCCTTGTAACTCTGTTGATTTTTTTCTGGTCCAGGTTGCATTTCAAGCTAACCACCTCAATTTAGAGATTCAATATCTCAAGAACAAAGCAAGATATCCCAATAATTTACTCTTCTCTTTCAATGTGTCTCGTCAAGTTAGATAAGAATACATCGTCGATTTGGCTTATTCAAAAAAAATTTCACGTGCAGGCCACATTTCAACCTATCTGTGTCAGCAGTGAGATAACATTTAATGAGAAGTGTAATCAATATTATATATATATATATATATATTCCTAAATTTGTCTTGTGGTATTACATAGCAATCCTCACGGAATTGCAACGTTGTAATTAATACGTACGCTGATGGTTTGTTATCGTTAGAAGTATGTATTAAACCTTTAGTGTTGAGAATAATAACGGCTTAGGACAACTGAATTTTTTTTTGTATTTACGCTGATGGTTCTTTGGTATTAAGCTGCAATTCTGCACTATACGCGCGTGTTTCTGATGTAATCTAGCTTTTATTCATTTTATATTTATCGCTTTGTTTAGTAAAGCAATGGTTTTTAACAAACAGAAATTTTTGTTATGTCCGTATTGTTGGAAAGTAACCTATTATGACAACTGAACGTTTTTTGGAATTACATTCTGCACTATACGCTTGAGTTTCTGGCATAAGTAGCTTTTATTAATTTAATAATTTATTGAATTGTTTAGTAATGCAGGTTTTACATCAACCGTTGTGCCGCAATTTGATGATGAATTCTTGTATAATTCAATGTGACAGATAGAAAGTAAAAAAATACACTTCTCGCTTAGCTCTAGAGATATCGAAAGTCAAAAATTATTTATAGGTATAGTTTCTGTCCTTTTGACAACGATTTTCTTCTTCTTCAAACTGCATTTCAACTTGACCACAACCGCTAGAAATAAAACGAAACTCCCATTGTACATGTCCAGAGTGTAGTACCTTGCGACTTTGGGATTTTTTTCTGGTCCACGTTGCATTTCAAACTATCAGCCTCAATTTACAGATATAATATCCCAAAGGACAAAGCATTTTACATTTCACTTTCAATGTGTCTCATCAAGTTAGATAAGAATCCATCGTCTGGTTTAATGAGAAGTGTAAACGATATATATATAATCTTCAATTTTGATTTGTCTTGTGGTGTTACATAAGAAAACATCACCAAATTGCAACGCCACAGGTGAAAGATTTTTCTTAAAAGAGAATTCACATGATTCTGGTTGGACGAATACTGCTACAGTAGTAAATCGACATTGAATTTTGTTTCCTTGTGAAGAAAGTTTATATATGTTCTTACGATACACGATGGCAACTTCAACATTTCTGAGATACAAAAACTTTACTCAAACGGCAAAAATAGTCTGTTAGGCGCAAAAGAGGGTGTAGAGAAATTGCTACATGGGCGTGTGCTCAATCGCAATTAAATTAAACTCTAAAGCGAGCTTGATGGGTGAACGGTACACAAGCAAAATACTCAGGATGTGACACATACATCTTGGACCTGGAGCTCAACATTAAATTTTTCCTCACTTAAAATCTTATATAAATTATCACAAGATCTATATCTATAAAACAAAAACCGGATAAATTTATGTTATAAAAACTCGGAAAATACGGAGTGGATTTCGATGGAGTATTCACCATTTTAGAACTTAGACTCCCAATTCAGTTGTTTGGCATGTCTTACGTTTCAACGCAGGTGCATTAAATGAAATTCTGAACGTATGAAGACGAATCCCAAAGGTGGAAGGATAAGATGTTGAAAACTTTGCACTAAACATACAACTACAACGTCTCTGACCAAAGCAATAAGACTACTGTTTCTCAGTAGGGGGGCGTGTGAATCTAGGTTTGCTTTAATTCCGAAAAAAGTTGGTGCGAGTTTATGAAACTTTGAGCAAATGTTTCTCATGCACAATAAACAAAACTTGAAGTATTCTTTCCTTTATTTTGGGATATTCAATTTTTAAACGCCATAGATAACCAAAGAAACAACAGATTTTCTTTAAGCATGATCTCTGGGCAATGTCTATGGCTATCAGCAATTGTCTTCTGTTTACGATGATAATATTCTGGATTAACTTTTGATATTTGTATAAAAGGCTGAATCTGCAGAGTTAAAGTATCAGGCGTTTCAAGCGTTTCAAGCAAAAAGTATATTCACTTCGCAATGGAATCGAATGTGAGTTTCCAGCATAATCTATCGTTTTTCAGTAATCTAATAATGCAATTTCTGAACCAAATTAATGAAGCTTGATACACATGAATCTTTTCAGACGAATGAAAATAGTGTACGTGCAAATAAAATTCAACCCACCTGTTTCTCAGTAGGGGGCGTGTGAATCTAGGTTTGCTTTAATTCCGAAAAAAGTTGGTGCGAGTTTATGAAACTTTGAGCAAATGTTTCTCATTGCGGGAATAAAAATAGGGCACGGGTAAATCTACGCCAACTATACCGGGCAACGCTGGGAACTCTGCTAATCTATATATCTATAAATAGAAGTGTGTTTCCTTATATTTCACTTTTCAGCCACCACTACCAAGCACCGAGCGTGGTGGTGTAATGGTTAGCGTTTTTACCTTGCATTCGGGAGGATGCCAGTTCGAATCCCCGTCCGGGCATTCAGATTTGGGTTTTCCATGGTGTCCCAAATCACTCCAAGCAAATCCTGTGATGCTTCCTTCAAAAGGCCATGGCCGAATTCCTTCCCATTCCTTGCCCCCCCCCTCCCCCCATCCTTTCCCGTCTCTAAAGACCTCACTGTTAAGAGACGTTAAGCAGTTAAAAAAACTACCTAGCACAGATCACTAGAGTTGGTGTGTGGAAGTAGCATGGAGTTTGCTATCATGCACAACGTTGGCCAAATGCCGATAGCTATGGGAGTGTGAGAGATATGATGGTTAAAAGTGGTCGATGAAAGGCATTTTCTTATTTTGACCAAAGACTTGTGTCTCCTTATACTTCTTTCCTGCCACAACTACATAGGATAGACCATTGGTGTTTGCGTGTGATAGTAGCACCAAATCTCCCATCGTGCATTATGGTGGTTAGATGTTGGTGTGGGAGATATTGTGGTTGAAAATGGTCGGCGTGTGCCACTTTCATATTTCTACAGGTATATCACTTTTCAGCCTAAACTGTGTAGCGCAGATCACTGGTGTTTGTGTGTGGTAGTAGCACAGTAACCCATCGATCACAGTGTTGGCCGAATTTCGGCAACTGTTGGAGTGTGGGAGATATGGTGGTTGAAAGTGGCCGATCAAGGATATTTTTGTATTTCAACCAAATACATGTCTCTCCATATATGTCACTTTGCTGCCACAACTACATAGCATAGGCCATTCGTGTTTGTGTGCGGTAGTAGTATCGTGTCTCCTATCGTGCACTATGGTGGTTAGATGTCGGCAGCTGTGGGGGTGTGGGAGATAAGGTGGTTTAAAGTGATCGACCTGGGTCACTTTAATATTTCGCCTAAAGACGTGTGTGTCTCTATATTTCACCCTGCAGCCCCAAGTATTTAGTGCAGACCACGGGTGTTTGTGTGATAGTAGCTTCCGAGCTATCATCGTGCACTATGGTGGTAGGTATGTGGGTGTCGGGGATATGGTGGTTGAAAGTAGCATTTTCTTATTTCGACTGAGATGTGTGTGTCTCTACATTTTATTATATTTCAACCAAAGACATATTTCACTCTGCAGCCATAAATATCCTGTGCAGGTCAGTGATGTTTGTGTGTGATATTAGACTTGAGTCTTCCAGCATGGACTATGGGGGTTACAAGTCGGTAGCTGTCAATCAAAATTTTTTACAATCACGAACAAAATCCTAGGCATCAGCTAGTATAAGAATATAAAGCTACATGAAAAATTATCGGTAGTTGTCCCTGTGATTAAAAATTTGGAACACCCTTTCCTGAGGACATACATTTCCAGAAAAAAATGTTCATCCATGCAACATACGCAAGACATAATGCCACACGAAGTGTATCATACGCAATAGTATTGGCAGTACAGTCTACAGCAATTTATAAACACATTTTTGGCTCAAACCATCATCTGAAACGACAAATGTAAAATTACTGGTCTTTTTTGGTCTAGCCTGAAAATGAACCTCACCAAGAGATTAGAGGGGGCAAAGTAAAGCCACAAGGCATGGAGACTATTAAAATGCCTCTACAACGATCACTGGACATAAATGCAAATCAAATTGTACATCAACTACTCATGAACAGGAAGGCAATTATTAGGTGTCTCATTGTTAATGTCAGTCCACGAAACAGTTTCAAATTTTAACTTTTTTTTATTTCTCTTAAGACTTCAGAATTCAAAGATAGTGGTCACATATAAACACAAACTCCAGCAATTAGTCTCAATACTACTTACAAAGAAAATACTACCATACACTCACAGTACACGCAAAACTGATCCAACTGAGAGTCTTTTCCTGACTTAAAACTGCTCCATAAACTGTGTCCAAGTAAAACTGTTTCTACTGAGTTTCTGCCGCTTGCTTTATATAAGTTTCACAGAAAGTTATAGAACATTACAAAGACTTTCGACAGATATTTCTTGAACTTTACCAAAACTTAAACAATTGAAAACATATTAAAACCAATCAAAATCACTACATAATCATTTACAGTCATTGCAAAATGCTCAGAAATGAAAGTTAAAGATATTTAAATACAAAATTATCCACATAAATCATTTTAAACTGTAGAGAATTGTTGTTTAAACATCACAGCTCACCTTAATACTTGGAATTACGAACATTTAAGCAATTCTCTTGCATAGTTCTGTCCTTAAACATATTAAATAGTATTTACATAATTTCTTTTCATAAAACAAAGTTCATTTACACTGATATACACTAAACTGCAAGACAAACATACAAAATCATATTCAATCAAACTTTAGCTTGCTACAAATGCTTCATAAAACACAATTCATAAAGGCAGGTCTCTAAAACACAAAGAAAAACACTCAGCAACCAAAGAGAGGAACACCCTCAACATGCCCTTCAATATGCCGGGACTGGTTAAGGTTATCCACAACTGTAAAACAGGGAAGTCAGTAGGTGTGGGTGATGTCTGATCAGAAAAGATTAAGAACTTTGGGTGTAAAACCAAAGAATGATTTCTACACATTTCCAACAAATGCATGAGCAGATGACAAATCTCCAAGATGTGGAGGAACGGAATGATTGTCCTGCTGAAACTTGGAAAAGAAAGGTTTCAGACTGACAGTGCTTTTGTGCCAACTTTCTCTTGCCAAATTTTGAACAATTAATTTTGAATTGTATTGAGCCTGTGATTGGTCCAATATTTATACCACATCAAGCTGGCTTTCATCGTGGTAAAAGTTGTACTGGACAATTGATGACAATAAGACAGCTTATAGAGGATGGGTACGAGACATGTATGGCCACAGGGGTGGTCTTTGTGAATCTGTCAGCACCATACAACCCTGTCCTTTTCAAGGTCTACTACTCGACAAAGGCCACCATTTTAATAAAGCTGTTCACTACTCTTCTCCAGAACCATTGGTTATTTGTTGACTTTCAATTACGACACAGTCAATGGAGATTAAAGAAAAATGGTCTACTGTAAGGAAGTGTATTGGCTCAATCCTTTTCACATATGTGCAGTCAATATGCCATTACCCAACTACTGGGAGTGTTTTGTATGCTGATGACCTTGCCCTGGCCACATAGAACACAGAGCTTGTAGCAGTCGAAATAAATTTGTCTACTGCCCTTGAGTGCCTCCAAGCTATTACATTGAATATCACATAAGACATAAAAACTAAAGTGTGTGCCTTTAATTTGAAAATAGGAAATCTTAGTAGTAATGTAGTGAGGTATTGAACTTCAGACATTCAATATCCCAAAATACCTTGGAGGAATACTCGATCCTTAAGTTTAAGAAGCAATGCAAGAACTACAAAGTGAAAATCTCCACAAGAAACAACTTACTGTGTAAGCTGATTGGATCATGGTGGGACGAGCAATGGCTCTTTGTTACTCTGTTGCTGAATAGGCATGCCCAGTTTGGTACTCACCATCTCGCAATAAACACTTTGATGTGGCCCTCAACAACACCTGTAGGTTGGTGAAAAGTTGCCAAAAGCTCACCTAAGTTGAAAAGTTTCATCGCCTTTCAGGAATTGCCAAATCCAGTATCTGAAGAGAAGTGGCCATAAACTGAGATCATCAAAGTAGACTGGGAATGTGCCCACTACTGGCCCAGAGACTCGAGTCCAGAAAAAGCTTCCTGTGAACATCACGGAAACTAATTGGGCCAGTTGCAAAAACAAAAGTACAGCTTTGGAAGAACTCAGGTCCCCAACATCTTGGGACCACTGAAAGCTGAGGAGAGTTTTCCACCTGGTCATGCAGTGGGTTGAAAAGTCTGGAGGTCCTTGAATCAGTTGCAGATGGGCAGGTCCATGGCAGATATGGCGAAAGGGGGTTACACTGATGCTGCTGACATTAAGTGGGAATGTGGTGATGATCAGTGCCCTGTGTGCCCATCATCCATCAATGAAGATCGTCTGTTTAAGGGGCACTAATTGTACTTCACATTGCAACTAAAACTGATTTAAAGTGGTCAACTTGTGCTATGTGTAGTCATGATTTTTACTTTTGTGACTTGAGTTTAATAATAATCATTTTTCCATGTGAAATTTCATATCACTCCTGACTTTGAGCATTTCACTCTCTAGAAATGTTTCACCACATATGATAAAATATTCAAGATTGTAATGTAGTTTAACATATCTCGAACTTCTTGAAATAATGGGCAGCACAGTGACTTCTGTTATTTAAATGCAATGAATCAATGTAGGTGGTAGATACACTTAAATTTCATTTTTCCAAAGAAACAATGTCCACTTAGCTTTATTTTGCTCCAGTGAGTGTGTTTTTTTCATATATTTTTATCGACATTTATGTTTTGGTGGGAGGAAATAGGACTAACCCACGGAAATTGAGAAATCAGGTTTATTGTTGACGTCTGTCTCCGGATATTTGACTGTACACTATCACAGAAATAAGGTGTAGATTTCAAATTCGCACATGCTATGTGTTAATCTAAAATTGAATATTCTATTTAAAATTATATTCTGGGAGAGAGAGAGAGAGAGAGAGAGAGAGGGGGGGGGGGTTCATAGAAGTTAAAGGGGTTTGAACTTGTAAAATGGTTTCACCACATAATGAAATTTTTCATACACACATTTTAATCAGTTATAACAGGGATTCTTCAAGTATTTCTTACCACGCTCCCCACTTTTCCTGTGAAAAGAATGCTCCCATTAGCTCCCCTCCCCTCACCCCTGGCCACAATTTTGCTATTAAAAAGGAAAAAGATGGAAGTATGAAATCAAATATATATTAAAGGTTTGCTAGTAAAATAACATACTTTAAATTTTCTGAAAAGAAATAAAAAATAATAAATTATAAATTTATTTAAAATAAGTAACAAGGAAAAAAATAAGTCAGTTGAATGGATGAGTTTGCATTTTTCTTACATGATTCCCTTAGAAAGTGCATAGTGTAAGTCATTGGCAATATCAAGTTTGATTTGATACTTAAAAAAAATTCAACAAGTGCTGAAGATACTCTTTTGCACAAATAAGTTCTTGAAAAAAAAAAAATGTGAATATAATCAGAGCATTTACTGCGATATGCTGATATACACTTTGTAATAATGGACCCATAATTTTAATTTGTCCACTTTATGAAAATCATATTTGGCAGCATCCTTTTTTATTTCCAAAGCTAGCTCTTGAAGTTCAACACTGCTGATATTTTGCATTTCCACTGTTGAATCTTCTCAGTACTAACGTTGACATTGCACAGCAAACTCAATAGGTATGTGATGTTAGAATAAAGGTGTTTTAAAGCTGAAGGAGACATGGTACGTCTAACACAGCAGTGAAGCTACCTCGCATCCTGCTCCCATCTTGACATGTCTTCGCACTCCCCAAGGGGGTGTAGCCTCCCCCCCCCCCACTTTGGGAATGAGTGCACTATAACATATTACCTGGATCTGGTCTGGTAGCTCAGTGGTTAGGCGCTCGCTTTCAAAATGGTCACTGCTCTGGTCCCAGGTTTGAATCCTGGTACGTGCAGGAATTTTGACATTTGTGTTTGATCATATGAGCTATGCTGGGACGTTCCATGGTTCTGATTACATGTTAAACTGTAAGTTGTAATATGATGTGTACACATGTACAGCAAAATTCAAACTAAAAAAATACTTAACATGGTCCCTAGTTGGCCCAAACAAACATATATACTTACTAGCTGGATACCTGTACTTCACTATGGTGATTACAAAGTGAATGTGAAGTTTGGTAAAAGAAACTTTTATTACGTGATACTTAAATACCATTATTTCGATAATAAGAGAAACCATTTAGATTTTTTAATGAAGTAAATCAAGTTTGTGATCAAACATGACACAAATAATATTTAGTTAGACAGTAAGGTAAGTTTGTTGCATATTAAAAGCATAGAGCGGTCTGTTGGCTCAGTGGTTCAGGTGTCTGACTGCAGATCGAAAGGTCCGTGTTTCGAATCCATGTCTCGGTGGGGATTTACATAATTCCTTTTACCCGATCTTCACCCTCTGGCACGGCTTGCCGTGTAATGTGAAGTATGCGAAAATGCTTCCGTGGTCAGATTCCACAATAAACTGTAGTTCCCTTGTACTTGGTAGGATTGCCGGATTAGGTTAATATGGCTACCACAGGGGCAAAATATGCAGCCAATAGAAACCCTGTTACCAGGTCACTACTACCACATGGAATTATTACATTGAAGATCCAAAGAAACCCGCCCAATATCATGTAGGACCCACATGAGCACATAGAGGTGCCGCAAAATGACATGGCATAGACTCGACTTATGTCTGAAGTAGTGTTGTGGGAAATTGGCACCATGCATCCTGCAGGGTAGTACGAAGGGGTGGAGATATCTTCTGAATGGCATGTTGCAAGACATCACAGATATGCTCAATAATGGTCATGTCTGGGGAGTTTGGTGGCCAGCGGAGGTGTTAAAGTCAGAAGAGTTTTCCTGAAGCCACTCTGGACGTGTGGGATGTTGCGTTGTCCTGCTGGAATTGCCCAAGTCCATGGGAATGCACAATAGACATGAATGGATGCAGGTGATCAGCCAAGGTGCGTATGTACGTGTCACCTGTCAGAGTCGTAACTAGACATATCAGGGGTTCGATGTCACTCCAACTGCACACGACCCACACCATTACAAAGCCTTCACCAGCTTGAACAGTCCCCTGCTGACATACAGGGTCCCAAGAATTTATGAGGTTGTTTCCATACCCGTACATCCACTCAATACAATTGGAAACGAGACTCGTGAGACCAGACAACATGTTTCCAATCATCAACAGTCCAATGTCGGTGTTGATGGGCCCCAGGCGAGGCATAAAAGCTTTGTGCCGTACACTCAGCAAAGGCACACAAGTTTGGCCTTCAGGTTCGAAAGCCCTTATCGATGATGTTTCTTGAACGGTTCGCACGCTGACACTTGTTGATGGCACAGCATTGAAACTCACAACAATTTGCGGAAGGGTTGCAATTAATGGTCATGGCACAGAATACCTTAATGAGAAATTGCAGATGTTTGAACTCAAATGCTAGTCTAATGGGATTAGATAAATGCCTGTGTAAATTGTGGATTCAATTACATGTTTGTGCAGTCTTTTCATCTGACACTATTTGTGATTGCACAGTTAACATGCATATATTGTGTAATAGCATCATTGTATTGGTGCCCTTGAGATAGAGGACATGAGTTATTAATCCTAGTGGGTTAGGGGTATAAAGAACTTCATAGCTTAATTTACAGTATGCTCAGTTGGCAGCTTCTGCAGCCGAAAGTTGTGGAAGCTATTGGCTAAATCATTTGTTTGAGTTAGAATAGTTTTTTTCTCTCTGCTACACTAGTACAATCCACTCTGTTATGATGAATGTTGGGGTGAATCCTGTCTGTCAAGCTGATTAGATCTTCCATATCATCACAAAGGCTACTCAGTCTTAATTCTTCCCTTCTCCTCCAACAGCTTGCCATCCCCAGTCATAAGTAATAAATTAGTAAATTCCTCTACCATCAAGTTACATTGAAGGAGGAAACTAGTATTAATTTTCAAATGCAGGCCCTTCACTTAAGGACATTAGATGGATGACTTGAGGCATGCCTTGATTTCATCTGTATGTGTCATACATAATACTATAGGCATGGTCTGTTTGAAATCACCACAACTCCACCAGAAGACAGTTTGAGCTACAAACGTCGTAGGGTAGAAAAATGCCGAGCACGTCGCGATGAAGATCGATGTTGCGGTCGATGTTGAAGTTGCTAGCGTTCATAAGTGTTGTGAAAATCTTTGTCGGTGCCACACGTTGTACATTGTTTCTATATTATGTTTAACTCGAGTATTATTTATTTGATGTAACCTGCAATGATTCATGGTAGTGATAAAGATAGGGATGACAATAAAGTACCGAGCGTGGTGGTGTAACATTTAGCATTCTGGCCTCGCATTCGGGAGGACGGCAGTTTGAATCCCCGTCCGGGCATCCAGATTTGGGTTTTCCAAGGTTTCCAAAATCACTCCAAACAAATGCCGGGATGCTTCCTTCAAAAGGCCATGGCTGAATTCCTTCCCATTTCTTGCCCCCCCCCCCCATCCTTTCCCACATCTAAAGACATCGTTGTTAAGATACGTTAAGCACTTAAAAGAAAAATACAATAAAGTAATGATAATAGTTATTACAAATAAAGTAATGTTCCGCTTTCAAGTCAAATTTCCAAGTCAGAATTTTCCGTTTCATTCCATTCCATCCTACTACCACATTCAAACACCAGTGATCTGTGCTAGGTAGTGGCAGCTGAAATGTGAAATATAGGGAAGCACACGTTTATCTTTAAATATATATAAGATTAACACAAGAACTAAATGTTTACCTTCTTTAAATTTACAATGGTTGTTGTCAGACTGAATTGTTCAGATGTTTCATTTCAGTCGCTAAATGAGGGTATGTAATAATTTGTGAATAGTCAATCAACTCATTAACAGTAGATAATTATGTCAATTACTGTATAAAATTTTTTGTAATTGTTTTTTTCTGACGGTCTAATTGTCTTTAATATTAACTATTCTGTAGTTGTCCAATTTATAAAAAAAATGTACCTGTTATTTCATACAATATTAATATGAAACAAAAAATAACATTGTCAATGCCAGTACATTGTTAATTTATGTCTGCAGCTGTGTAAAATGAAATGATATTCATTAAATAGATTAGTATTTAGAATACGACAAAATTAAACAACACCACACTGTACAATACAAAAGCTGACATGCGTAATCAAGTGTAGAACCTGGATCGCGTAACCTTGACGTAGCTCGACCAATCAGAGCCAAGCAGACCTCCAGTATCACGCTAGGCCGCGATGTGAAAACAAAATAGTTTGTTCTCTCAGTGACTTCACAGTGAGTGTCAATGGTGGTGGCAAGGGTGACAGCGCTAGCAACCGTCTTGGCCTGTGCTGACTCATTGCTCACAATGGTTTTATTTCACAAGAATGAAACATCTACCGCGAACACAACTTTCATCTTCACCGCGACATGCTCGGCATGTTTTCACCCTTAGAGTGTTCTGTTTACAACTTTCTTTTGAGCTATAATTCACTCATCCCAAATGATATTTCATCTTCTCTAAGTGCATGATCCATGTCTCTGTTTAGAGAAGTTGCAAAGTGCAGACTTCGAATGATTCAAGCTCTCAAGTTGAGTGAGCAGTCTCGTCTCAGTCAATCAAGGAAGCTGCAATACCTGTGGAAGCAGTGACAGTTGGGATATTCTTTCTGCATCTATTTTGGCTAGTCACAGATGGATCAAGAAAATTTTACTAGTACCATCAGGAGCAGTAAGAAAGAATAACTGGTCAAATTCAGATGTGATACTGTGCATATTTTCATCATGACCTTTCCTGTATGCTTATTTAATTTTGGAACAATCACGGCAACTGCTTCAGTCAGCAAAACAGTTCACTCAATTGATGATGGTTCTAGACAACAGCTCCTGGCACTTGTGAAGGCCTAATTGAAGGAATCCTTTTCCTGACGTGGATATTGTTACGATGTGAGGACTTTGTAATGTTAATAAAAGATTTTATATGAGAATTAACATTGTATGTTTTTCCATTTATTTCCTTTTTGTTTGTTCTGTTCAAAGTTCCTGTTATACCAATAGCAACTTTTGACCAGATTTAGAATATTCTTGAATTAAGTTCATTACAAAAGATTAGCAGGTTCTCTTTCTAGGCAAGATCTATCAAATTTTCTCTCCGCGATTTTCTCACTATGCAACTGTTATTTAAAAATTTCTCAATCCTCTGCTCAATTATCATAAGTTTTACTCGCTGGTGCTCTCTACCAACAATCCCTTCACCTCCTCTTATTTTTCCAGAGATACTCTGTTTTGCAACATATTCATCAAAGCAAACAATCTCTATTGGACCTGCTATTCTTTTTATTAATTGCATAAACTTTTATTTCCCCAATATTACAGGCTTGATCTGTGTAAGGCCGAGGTTACACAGTGCGAGCTAGCATGCGTGCTGGCCTAGTCAGTTACTGCAGTGCAGCTACTCGCACCGTGTGACTGCATCGTACGAGTTACTGCCATGTGCGAGTCGGTCAGTAGCTCGCATGCAAGTTACTCCAACATTTTTTGATTTTACTCGCCACTCGCCTTCCCCCACCATGCCACCAGCAGTAGCTCACGTGCGACTCGGACTTCAACTTGCACGGTTTTTGTGAAATGACAGTAGCTCGTAAGCCCGGGACCACGCCAGGCGCATTATTTGTTATTTTTGTTTTTCCAGTAGTGGTTAAAAACAAAACAAAAAATGGTGGATAGATGGACTTCCGAACAAAATATAAATTTTGTGGAGCATTACAAGGACCAAACCAACTTATGGAATTGTTTCGATCCTAATTATAAGAACAGTAATTTGCCTAAAACCTCGCGTGAACACATTTGCGTGGAATTCTGTTCACAAGACACGAATGAAGTAACAAAAAGGATTAAAAAAATTACGTTCTACGTATAACCAGGAGTTACTGAAAATTGAGAAAAGCAAAAAAGTGGATGTGGCACTGATGAGCTCTATAAACCATCCATCAAATGGTTCGATGCTATAGATTACATTATGAAAATAATTAATCTAAAAGAAAAACAAACCAGTAATCTGGTAAGTATTTTATTGTTATAAAGTATTTATATTATAATCACACAATTATATTATTTTGCCAAGTAACCGCTCCTTCGGCAATGAAGTAATTTTTCTTGCATTTTCTCTGCTATTGCTCTCGATCTATTATTGATCCGCGAGCAATGGATGCTTTGCAATTCATGAATTTCTGACCTCCACTGCCAAAAATTGATTTGAAAGTTCATGATGTCTTCATAATCTGTCATTCCTGGTGGTGTATAGGTTCTTGATGCAGTGATACGTAACCAGTTGTGTAACGTACATGTACATAAGAACATCTTTATCGCAGTGTGCTCTTTAACTTGAACTGGTTTTCCCAACACGCGACAACGAGATGCTAGGATGCCAAACCCATTCTCAACGATTCTTGTTGCTTTGCTCAATCTATAATTATAAATCTTTTCTCTGTTAGTTGGTGTATGTTTGTAGGCTTTAGTAAGTACGGGGATCTTCATTATATAGTTCTTTAAATATTATCTGTGTTACCTCTTTCTTTTACATCCAATTCTTGACCCATATCGTTCTGTTTTTCTTATTGTTTTGCACAGCACTTTCAGTATTTCACCGCATTTTTGTAACTGCTTTTATAACGTTATGAACTGTGATCAGTTGTGTATTTTGCGACAACATTGCGCGAGACTTATGAATAGCTACTGTCATGCGAGTACACACGTGCAGTAGCTGTCTAGTTTCACGCCAGCAGCTCGCACTTGTGTGACCGGGCGAGACGAGTCGAGCTACTGCCATGCGAGTACACAGGGGCAGTAGTGTCCACTGCCAGGTCAGCAACTCGTACTGTGTAATGTTGCCCTAAATGTCTTATTTTATTTATTTTAATGAATTGCTATGGTACAATATGACAATACTCTCAAGATGGTAAAGACATTAGTTATAGACAGATGTTAAGGACTGTTCTCTGATTTTATTACAAAAGATATTGGGAGGCTTCTTCCAGCGTGTAAGGATTTTAAAATAAGTAAATTGTTTTTAATTAATAAAAACACAATCTTTTGGAAGCATGGTTGATGGTTTGTTTTATAGTCTTCCCTTGGCATGATACTAACATCCTCCTGTCGCTGTTCATGGGCCATAACATAGAAATACACAAGTCGTCAATACAGTTCTACCATTTATGCCAAACTACTCGGCTGGTTATGGGAAAAGGTTGCCGGCTCACACACGAAGCAACAAGAACGTGCAGATATGAACACATTACACTCTTTTAATAACGTGAAAACTGATACAACCGCCAAGGTGAACCATCGGAGATTAAAAACTTAATTTGACTGTGTTCCAGAGATTGCGTTGTTCGTAATTAGAAAAATGTTCAGGCCAACATATATCCGCCAAATGACACTCGTTGAAAACACAGTACTTAACACGTCCCAGTCATTATACAAACGTTTTGTAGTACCACCGATATTCAGTAAACAGTTTTGCTCTTGCGCAATCGCTGCCACACACACGAGTACAGTATTCCCAGTATTCTTCAGAACCACGCACTTAAACATCTTAACAGTTCGGCAGCTAGCAACAGACTTCCGCCATGTAAAGTGGCCATCCTCTTCACCGACCAATGCATGACTCCCTCCATGTTTTCCCGCGATGCTACTCTCACGTTTACCACTATCAATATTACCAGCGATACTATGTATCGTCACACCCCCTCCGATAACTTTTTGGCAAAAGATGTGTTTGACAAAATATTTCTTTCGCCACCATGTCAAGACAATGACCTAATGAATAATATTGCTGGTGATTACTCGGCTTATGAAACATTCAAATTAAACGTTAAAAAATAAACACACCTCTACCTTCTTTCAAACTTTGTCCCTTTCACATTTCTTGTCATATAAAGTACTATGAGCACATGTCCACATATTCCATCAGTTTCTATTATACTAACATGTACATTCTGTCATACTCAAACAGAACTCACAGCACTGTTCATCCCATCATGAGTCACAAGCTAGCATAAACAAATTCTCAACTCGTCTTCACTGTATATAGGACAGACAAAGTGCGGCTCTCTTATCTGCACACAACTGCCGAGAAATAGAGAGAGAGAGCCATGTCACCCTCAGGTAATGACAGAATACCAAAGTAGCTATTTCTCAGCTGTACACAAAGCTAAATTTCTTCCCTTTTGGTGTGGGGAGATGAAACAAACATGCCAGATTGTGCTTATTGTAATGCAAGAGAAGCGTTCAAATGGAGGGTTCAACCATACGAAATGATACACTTCCAAACAGTGTTTGGCTTCCAAAGACGACATATCGGTTTGAACTTCACAATGTTCCTCTATACATCAAAGAACTGAAGACTCCATTTCTTCTTTCTCCACATCTATCTGGCTTTCTTTTCTCACGCTTTCTTCTTATGGGTATTTCTTGCTTTGCCAAACAAAATTAACTGCCGTTTCTTTCTACGTGTCTTCTATTTTGCTTTCTTACTACCCTCTTCCTCTATATAGGTATTTCTTGCTTCATCAAACAAAATTAATTGCCGCTTATTTTTACATCTCTTCCATTTGCTTTCTTTGTGCTTCCTTTACTTATATGCACGCATTTCCTCCACAAATACCATTCTTCTTGTGTTGCATAACATCCCCTATTTTGCATAACTTCTTTCCTTCCACATAGTCCCAGATGTTTTATTCCTTCAAATAATGAATGGGATTCCTCCACTATCATATCACGTTTCATTGTGGGTTTCATTTTTAGTGTGTGGGATGATTTTGACGGGACTTTAACTGGTGGATTGCTGGTTTGGCGGGGAGTAAAATAGGCTACTTTCTTTGTCTTGGAAATATTTAAGGATCCATGCAAAAACCTAAAAATCTTGAAAACTGTTGACAAACACAGATAAAGTTGTGGGCGTCAACTAGTAATATATTGTAAAAGAACCACAAAATATTTTTTTTTGCTTGAAACTTGGAAACCATTTTAGATGTAAGTTGTCGCATTCTTGGTTCTCTTAGAACTCTGGGCATTGCATCTACAGTGGCCAGAGCTAACCCGGGTATTGTTGAGTGATAATAAAAACTTTCGGTTAGATAATTTCAGAGGGAGAGGGGGGCTATGTAGACTAAGTCCCACAATTGATGGCCTCAGGCATTTATTGGCAACCTTTAATCACAAAGGTTATCCTGCCGTTACTTCCCAAAAGATAGAAATAAAATAACTTCAGCTTACTTTGTGTGTGATGAAGAACCGCCACATCCAGCCAGTGCTGTCCCATGGCACGCACTATTTTCATGAGTCGACTGATCTATCAGAACCGCCCAATGACGGGCTTATATACGCTACCCCATGCTGACTGGGGTAAACACGCATTAAAACAGTGACGGATGTAATTGGGTTGCTGGCTTGGCTCAACTCACTGGCCGACACGCGACACATATCCTCCAGAAAAAACGAAAAATTTTGGAGGCCATAGCCATCACAATTTTTCATATCTTCGTACTTAACCTCATCTACCACGATCCAGGCACTCAGCCCATCGAACGGCGGCTGTATGAACAGAGATTGACTCAACATTGGCCTGCCTGGCCACTGGTCTACGAAGTTCGCCCCGCATGGCTGGATTGGGTAGAGCTCACAGTAAATTAATTACATCCCCATCCAATACATTTGAATGACTACATCATAGAATATACAATCATTTTACAACATAGTTTACAATTACTACTACAATACAGGCTTGTATACGTCTCTAAGGGTGTGCAAACAAACACACTTTATTGATTTGCCAAGATAGAACAGATCGTTCTGTACGACACCCTAATCTATTTACAAAAGAAATTCTATAAATCACCCACACAGGGGAGTGATGTGTTCTGTGGCATTTCGTTGGTCGCGGAACCCATTGTTGCGGTGAGCCATTCATCTGTGTTCCACCATTGAGCCATCCCACGGCTGCGACCGGGATTCGGAACCTGGTGAGGGTGCCCTACTGCAGTGGCCGGCCTTAGGTGGGGCAGTGTCTTGCTTACTCTCTCTCTTGCGGGCTGCTTGCAGCAGCGTGTGCCTGCAACATTCATAGTGTTTTATGGGCCACATGGTTGCAACAAGAAAAGTACCACAACAATTCCGAAGATCAGTAGATTAATATATTATTATTATTACTCTGCGATTCACTTAAAGTGTTTGGTGGAGGGTGCATTGCACCTATCCGAAAGGGTAATGGTTTGGAAGGGATATACGGGATATGGCAGGAGGCGCCCATGGGCTATTGTGAGGAACCATCCTAGCATTTGCATGGAGTGATCTGGGGAAACCATGGAAAACCCAGATCAGGATGGCTGGAGCGCTTTAGTGAAAGCTACTCCTGTCGGATTTTAAGTTTACTCGCCCGGTAAATCCTTTCTATTCCATTCCCTAATCGCTTGTGAGAAAAATGAGTACAGAAATGAATCAGTTCTGGCCCTGATTTCTCTTATCTTATTTCCGCGGTCATTCTGAGATATGAATGTTGATGGTAGCAATATTTCCTGGCTGTCATTCCGAAAGACGTCAGTCATGAATTTTTCAATTAGCTTCCATTGAGAGCAACGCCTTCGGTGTTCCAGGTCTTCCAAACCTAGCTCCTTCAATATTGCACTTACGCTTTCCCTCCAACTATATATACCTGTCACGAATCGGGCGGCTCTTCTTTGGACTTTCCCTAACATCTCCAGCAAACCCTTTTGATGGGGTCCCCATACAGAACAACAGTATTTTAAGTAAGGACGTACTAGTGACTTGTATATAATCAATTTAACTTCCTGAGTGCATTGATTTAAATTACGACCTAGAAATCTAAGCATACGATTTGCTTCCCCAGTTACATTCTGGATATGCCTATTCCATGAGAAATTATTACAAATTGTTACCCCTAGGTATTTAGGGGAATCTACCATTCTAAGGACAGTATCATTATTTTATATTCATTGTTAACTGGTGTCACCTTTTTACTTACACGCATGACTTGGCACTTTTTAGCGTGTAACTGCAACTGCCAATCTTAACACCACGCAATTATTTTCATAATATCATCTTGTAACAAAGCGCAGTCGTCCTGGGTTTTGATTTCACGATAAATAATAGCATCTTCAGCAAATAATCTTTTTATCCCCCCTATTATGTCGCATAAATCATTAATGTATATGAGAAACAACAGAGACCGTATCACGCTTCCCTGGGGTACCCCAGACCTCACTTGGGTACTTTATGAATGCTCACCGTCGAGAACTACACACTGTGTTCTGCCTTTCAGAAAGTCTGCAACCCAGTCTCATATTTGTCTAGATATGCCGTAACCATGAAGTTTCCTAAGTAACCTATTGTGAAGCACAGTGCCGAAAGCTTTTTTAAAATCTAATAGAACTAAATCAACCTGGGATTGCTGATCTATAATTCGGCACAAGTCGTAAGTTAGAAGTGCAAGTTGTGTTTCGCAGCTTCAACCTTTTCTGAATCCATGTTGATTTGGGTTTAAAAGATCACCTTCCTTCAAGAACCGTATGACATTTGAATAGGATGATATGTTCTAAAATCCTGCAAAATAATGAAGTTAACGAGATCGACCAATAATTCTGAGGATCATTATCATTCCCATTTTTAAACACTGGACTTACGATTGCGGTCTTCCATTCGGCTGGTATTTTTCCTTGATCCAAGGAGACGGTATATAATTTCATCAAATACTGTGCAATTTCCTTTGCTTACCTTGAGTAGAATCTTGTAGGAATACCGTCTGGTCTGGGAGCCTTATTGGTTTTTACATTCATAAGCAGTTTAGTTATTCCCTTGACATCAAGAACTGAGATCATTCATAATTTTGTCGGTACGGTTGTTAAATATCGGAATTGCCTCTGAGTTTTCTATCGTGAAAGCTTTTTTAAATATATTGTTCAAAATTTCTGCTTTCTCTACACTTGTTTCTGATAATTCACCATTTTCCTTAATCAGCGGCAGCATAACCTTACCAGAGCCTCTTATTACTTGATATACGACCAGAACTTTTTTGGATTAGTAATCAGATCTTCGGATAAATTCCTGGCTTGGAATTCTTGAAACCCATCACGCATTGCCTTACACACTTCCGCTCGCAACAGGACTGATTTAGCGCGATTAGATGAGTTCCCCGATTTCGTCACGTTGGCATGTAAACCCCTTTGCCTCCTGAGCAAACGTTTCACTTCCCTATTGAACCAAGGGAAGTTCTGCTGACCTTAATACACTTTTTAGGTACAAACTGATTTAAACCGGTCCATATTAGTTCTTTTAAATTAAACCAAAGTTCCTCAACATTTGTATTTAGCGTGTACGTTACAAAATTTTTCGCAAAGTGACCAACCATACCCACATCGTTTGCCTTATTGAAGCAATACACGAGTTTCTCTTTGTAATGCTTCAAATTCAGACTAGATTTTAAAGTTACCACAACCGCCTTGTGATCACTTATACTGTCTTCTATACAAACTGTATCTACAATATCAGGATTGCTAATAAGAAAAAGATCCAGAATGGATGTGGAATCTTTGTCGCACCGCATTGGCTCTTCGACTATCTGTTCTAGGGATCTTTCTGCAATTGATTCTAGGAATGTTTCGGTTACTAACCTATCTCTTCCACCCAACCTGAACGTGCATGTGTCCCATTTAACCAATGGTAGGTTAAAGTCACCATCCACGATCAATATATGTCCTTGAAATCTTTTGCAAATATTATTAAACGACTCTCTGAAGTATTCCGCATTAGCCAAATCAGAATCCGGAGGTCGATAAAATGACCCGATTATGAACTTTAAAATTTTGCCAATTTTTACCTTCACCCATATTAACTCGCAAAAATTTTCCGTTTCAGTTACGATATAGCAATTAATGGTTCTGTTTATGGCCACGAACATTGAGACAGTTCTGTCCTTATGAAAAACATTGAAATGAGGACCAAATGCTTCGCTAGATTCAACCTCTGGTGTCAACCAGCTCTTGGTTCCTAGTATTATATCGACATCATTAGTCAGCGGCATGGAAATCGGCTACTTTCCCTCTAATACTCCAACTATTTAGAACCATAATCTTTAGCTGCTTCGTATTGTTATTTGTGGAATATGAAAAATCCCATTTTTCATATTCGCATTCTGACGGAAAATGGGTGAAGTATTTGGATTTGTAATATTAAAATTATTCGCACCATCACTACCAGGACCACCTTCTAGATTGTTGGAACATCCTCTTCGATGAACTGAAGGATCCTCGGGCCTCACGGTTTTCTTAAAAAATAATTCATATCAAGATGGTTCCATATTTTAGCAGCCACCTTGGTCGCCATTCTCGTAAGGTGCAGGCCAATTACTGTAATCTAACTCTTAAATTGCTCCATTCCGTACGTACATGTTTCAGATCATTTAAGTGGCAGGCCTGGATGTGTGGGACCCATAATAGATCTATTGTAGACAAGTTTACTCCAGACTAGGGATATTCACAACACATTGATGCATCGTATCCATTCGATTTTTATTCATGTGATACATCGGATTGATTAGATGTTTTTACAAAGAATTTTTCTATTCGATGCATCAATGTTTTTTATAAAAACACTGAATCAATAAAAAAACTGTGGCTAATAATTACAAAAGTAATAGAAATAAATATTAAGATTACTCAATTTATTCGAGATTAAATTATTTCAATTTAAAGTAACTGTCATTAACATGTGGTGACACCTGTGAGCAATTAGCGGTACATAACAATGGTGAAGATGAATGTTTCTTGCTTTTGGTGGTCCTGTCCATATGAGTGAATGAATAAAATCAATTTCTTAGGTTAACTCCTGTTTGACGGTGTTTGCTGTGATTTGAAATAAGATATTATTACTCTAAAACATCTAATTGTTACCTGGTATTACTGAATATTTGAATAAAAACCGGGTTGGGGCCACATCTAATTGACTATTGTTGGGACTTCTGTTGCATCCAAACATTTATTTTCAAAGGCTGCTCAAATAGTCAATCAGCAAAGGAACAGAATGAAAGGAAAATGATTGAGTAAAGTTTTGTTTCTGCAAAGTTTGCCTAAACACCATTAATTTTTTTTTTTTTTTTTTTTTTTTTTTTTTTTTTTTTTTTTTTTTTTTTTTTGCAGATTTAGGGTTTAGTATTTAATGTGTGGTTTTTTTTATCATAATAGTCTGGTATAGTAATAAAATATTTCTGTTAATTTGTAGTTTATGTTTCATTCTGGTCTTGCATTCAGGAGGACGCTGGTTCAAATCCCCGTCCGGGCATTCAGATTTGGGTTTCCCCAAACCACTCCAGGAGAATGCTTCAAAAGGCAATGGCCAAATTCCTTCCTGTTCCTTACCCCTAGTCCTTTCCCACTGCTAATGATCTCGACGTCAACGAGATGTAAAGCCATAAACAAAAAACGCATAAAAGTAAACACATCATTACAGCTGCAGCATTACACCGCTGATATAGAGTTACTGTGTGTTCACAACGAACTATCTGCAATCAACTGGAAATGGTGAATATCAAACTATTGTTACCTTTTCTCTCGGCGATTTCAAAGGAACAGGTAAGAAATAAATGAAACGACATTGGCCGACGAATATAGTTGGTTTGTATTTGTTGAGCTAAGAAAAACATAAAAGTCTTCGATGTTGAAAAAACATCGATGTTTTAAGCGATGCATCAAGAAACATCGATGCAGGGTTCCAATGTTTTACATCAAATAAAAACATCGAAGTACTTTCTAAGTAGACACCCCTACTCCAGACCCCAAGAAGCGTGGTAGGTCCTGACCTAAGTCCAGCGGAGGTAAGGTGTTGGGGATGGTTACTACTATGGTGAGCACTTGCCCCGAGTGCAGCATGATGTCCAATCCATACCCTCTATATTTCTGGCTGAACATCAATTTTCCAGTACCTGCCAGTTGAATCGACGGGGTGTTGCTGGTCACAAATCACGGTAATTCGTAGATTTTTGGGGGTCGCATATAACCAAGTGTTCCCATTAAGTTGGGCGTATATGCTGTGGCTGAGTTTTGCCACCCTCGGTGCGCAATTGCTTGGCATACTGCATGGTGCTTGTAGTAACTTGATCTCACGGCGCCCATATTGTATGGCCCATTGGAGTACGAAGGTCTGTTTGCAGATGTATATACTGGAATCTAAGTTTTTACATTGGAGCTCTTGGTAATATAACATTTCATTTCGTTACATCCAGAAGTAACAGATCCTTCGCCGGATCAAGGTACATTTAATTTCATTTACTAAATGTGGCAGAGGCAAAGGGCGATATAGCTGGGATATGGTAGCATCAATTAACGGTATGGTAATAGAATATCTTAACATTTTTTTCTAAAATAAATGCATCTAATGTCTCAATTCATAATAATTGATATCCCCACTTGGAAGTAATGGGAGTTGGAAATTGTTTATCCCCCAAGGAAGCCGCAACGTCCCTCCAGTAATTGATGATTTGTACTGGGGTAATTAGATGGGGCGCAAGCATGCCATGCTATGCTGTTACTTCTGTGTTGGTAACTAAATCATACTCGAGTGCTAAATTGCCAGATACTCGTAACAATTGCTCATTGATAAGTATAGATACGCTAATTTTTTCAACATTGTCTCCCTTCTGTTCTTGCAATTCTCTATAATTAGTGCTACCAATCCCTTCCCCCAAGGTTGCCCCTGCTTCTGCCAGTGCAACTAAATTCCTAGTGGTCGTATTCAACGCTGTCTAATTGCTCTTGCTCCAAGTGTATTAAGTGCTTCTGCTGCTTCTCTAAGTGTGTTCTTTCCTGAAAATACAGTCCATCAGTGTGGCTTAATGTCCCAAATAGAGCCTTAGTGACTATTCCGATTACATTTAGGGGCCCTCTTTTTACCATAAACTTACGGCATGCAATCTGCTCGAGAAGGATCTGCGACCTACTTTTGGTATCAATGTGGCCATCAAGACCTTGTTCCAGCATCCTGCAGCTTCCTTCAGCCCCCTCCTCCTGGCTTATTCTTTCGTTGCAATATTTTATAGTATGCCTCGCATGTCCCGCCACCTGCTTATATTTATTACTTAATTCTCCTAATCTTATGTAGGTTTTAACGTCCAATTGATACTATATATTCTGATTGTACCTCATCCATCAAAGTATATTCCTGGGTGGATCGCACTGGGATCTACCCGGAATCCATGCTCCACTGCCACCAGGCACAGCATCAGCTGACTAGTATCCCATGCATTATCGGTGAACAGATAGAGGTGTCTTGTGTCAGTTCTGCTCATCGGAGCGATAAATCGCAGCATTGTGCTTACTTGCGGCTCCCAGTGCCCTTGTTAACTCAGCCCGCCTCAAGATTGCCAGCTATGCAAAATACGGCTTGAGCCGGCTTAAATGCACTGTGAATATCTTCCCTGTTTTCTGTTGCAATACAGCATTAAGACCTTTTAATTCCAATATTGTGTAAGGCCCCACCCATTGAGAATCTAACTTCTTGTTTCTTCCTCTCCTTAGGGCTTGATCTTTAAGTAATACATTATCACCCGGAAGAAACTCTCTCGGCTTACAGTCTCGATCATAGGCTTCCTTGTACCATCTTTTATTCACTTCTATATGCTGCCTAGTGCATTTGTGGGCTTGTTTCAGATGGGCTCTCAGCTCCGCCGAAAAATCATCTGTTCTTTTGAAGAATCCCCGGTAGGTTGGCTGTTCTACCAAAAAACAGACTACGTGGATTGTGCCCAGTGGTGTTATGGGAAGTGGTATTAAAAACGAATACGGCGTAAGATAATATTGGTCCCAATTATTCAGTTGCCCAAATTGAAAAATGTCTTAAGTACTCAGGAAGGGTGCAATGCATCCTTTCAATCCCCCCATCCTCCCCGTTACTCTGAGGCTGATAGGGGTAGTTGTCACCCTCTCCACTTTCAACAGTTTGCATACTCTTGCAAGCATTTTGCTTAAAAATTTGGGTACCACAGCCACTTACAAATTTTTCGGGAATACCATAACAATGGCTTATTTGTTCTACCAAGGTTCTCACCAAGGGCACTGCCACCAGAAATTTGATTAAAACGTCTTGAAAGGTAAGAATATATAGATTTCCTGCTAACGATACCGAAAGTGGATCTACTAAATTGGTATTGCAATGGGTGAACACATGTGGTGGAATTTCTGTTAGTAACAGTGGCATTTTAGTTCCCAACCATGTGACTTTATTTCTCTGACAGCTGTCACAACTCAGGATTAACTTTATAACATCTCATTTAGTACTGGGCCAAGTTTGGTGTTGCTTAAATTTTTAAGGGTTCTCCAAATTCCAATATTCCCCTCTATTGACAATGAATGTATTTCGCTCAGTATGGCCTGTTTTTGCTCCTCACTGAGCGTGACCTCCTAAGAAGTTTTGTCCTCCCACTTTTCTGCTGAGCTGACCTCAGTCGATGTGTTATTGTTTTTGTTATCCACTGTGTTGTCGGCTTTTGCACGTTGTATGTTGCGCAGCCGAATCAGGGTATCTGCATTGCAATTTGAGGTTCCCTTTCGGGACTTTATTGTGAAGTCATATCCCTTCAATTTAAGTCCTAGCTTCATCAACCTAGATGATGGATCAGTAATACTTGCTAATCAAGTGAGTGGCTTGTGGTCTGTATATACTACAAAACTCGTACAATACACATAGGGTCGATATTGCTTTATGCCCCATACCATTGCCAAACTTTCCAACTCAATTAAGCTCCACTCCCGTTCGATTTTAGTGAGCTACCGGGATGCATAGGCAATGGGCAAACTACCCTTGTCGTATGGTTGGTTAAAAACTGCACCTAGTGATGTACCACTGGCATCCAAATTAATGAGAAATTGTTTTTAGAAATCGGGGAATTGTTGGATAGGAGGATTAATTAATTTGTATTTTGGCTCTTGAAAAGCAGCCTCCTGCTCTTTCCTTATGTACTGTACCTCCTTTTTAAGCAGGCCATCAGTGGTTTGGCTATCCCACTAAAACTCTTTACGGACATCCTGTTAAATCCAGGAAACCTATAAACTCTCTTACTGTACGATGTGGTGGGAACTCTTTTATAGCACTAATCTTCCCCAGGATCCGGCTTCACGCCATCGGTGGTTATAATGTGCCCTAATTATGAGACCTCCTTGTGTAGGAAAGAGCACTTGTCCACCCTCAGTTTAAGATTATGCAGTCTGTCTGTCAGAGATTTCTGCTAGACACTTGATATGATCTTCCAAGGAGGGCACATGGCACAGTATATTGTCCAGGTAAATTAATGACTTTTCACTCTGTATTCCAGCCATTACCATATTCATCAGCTTTTGAAAAGAGGTTGGTGCTGTCTTTAGCCCCATTCCCATCCCTTCGAACTGATAATGCCCATATCGTCCGTTAAAGGTTGTAATTTCCTTGGACTTATTATCCAGCAAAACCTGGTAGTACCTATGTGATAGGTCAAGGGCGGTTAAGTATTTGGCTTTCGTTCACTGGTCCAAGATTTCCATTATGAGTAGTGGATATATATTCCTGCACTGTTATTTCATTAAGCTTGTGATAGTCTGACTATCCGCCAACATTTCTGCCCTTTGGCTTCTTCGATAACAGCAGGAGTGAAAAGTTCCAGGGACTTTTACTCTCTGTTATGTCCCCCTCCTTTTTGAATTTATCTAACTCCTTCTGCAGGATTTCTGCAGAATTCAGTAGGACCTTTGGTTTATTACCCGCCCCTGGGCTTCCGGAGTTAGCACTATTTCATGTTTTACCGTGGTGGTGTAGGTCAGTTTATCCCCAGGTAAGTGAAAAATAATGTTATATGCAGCGCATAGCTCCATGATGGCTGCCTTCTCTTTGTCATTTAAATGATTTACCTTAAGCTTCTGCTTTAACAATTTTAAACTTTCGACCGCCAACCCATTTCTAATTACTTCAGCCCTACGCATTGTTGCTGGAGTTTCTGCATCATCCATCTCAAGGTATTCTACGGGCAGGGCGGGGCAGGGGAGCCTTACATCCTTTTCCATAGTGTTCATCATAGTCATAACACACTTCCCTGCTGTCATGTCAATCAGTGCTTCTGGCAGATTCACTCCTGGGTGTACCTCTCCCTTTAGCATTATTGCTACCCCAGCTCTGGCAGCCCACAACACTTACCTTTAATACCTGCTCTTCTGGCAGACCTAATTCTACCCATTGCATCTCCGTACTGCTTGCTTGTTTGCACATCCCTTGAATTGTCTTTGTGTTCCCCAACTTCTATTATACTTTCCAACAGGAGCCACACATCACTGATCCTAGCTCTGTGGAGTCAATTATGGCTCCATACTTTACCAGAAGGTCCTGGCCTATTATGCCGTTGTGGGCAATTTAACTGCCCCCAGCTCAACATGGTACTCATGTACTGTTTCCCGGCACTACCTAAATTCAACAGTCCCACTTGTTTGAATTATTTCTTGTCCAATGCTTTTTATTCGCATTGCATTCTGTACTAGTATCCTTACCCCTTTCCTTAGGGCACTTTCTTGTAATAAACGAATCTGGGAACCACTGACCAAGAGAAATGTTAGAGCCTCAAACCTACCCTCCACGCAAGGAATTGTCACCATCTCCTTATTGTTTCCGCAGCCTCCTGAAAATATCTTATTATCACAGGCACAGTGTGGTTGTCCCCCCTATGCCAGGTTGCAGTTTTCCTCTTCCTTCTTTCCCAACCTTAACCATGGACATGCATTACAATTTTCTGGTCTGTGCCCCTCATGGCTACATTTATTGCATTTACTGGGATGGTAAAAATTGCACTCACCTTTGTGCCGCGCACCGCATATCTTGCCCTAGGATATCATTTTCCATACAGTTTTCCCTGCTTTCTTATGGATTTATTTCTTTTAACTTCCCCAGCCCTTGTCGCCAAGCTCTTAATTCTTTAAGCATATCTTGCTCATATTTATCTACTTCCACTGTCCTAACTCTTCTGCCCAAAAAAGTCACACTTCAACTTTCAGCTTGCCCTCTGTTATTACTTCTGCACTCCCTTGCCATATGTCCAAACTTCCCACATGTAAAACAAGTGGGTTTTTGGGGGATCATTTCTTAATTTGGGCTTCTCAGTGCCTCAGTGCTTTTTTCCCCATCGTTACATTGTGCACTTCACATAGAATTCTCTTCTCCAACAGTTATTTCCACCACTTCCATGAGACTCACTTTCTGATCCCTACTCTTTACTGTAGTTTTAATCCTTTCATCTCTTAAACCTTGAGTAAATACCAGCCTTCCCAATTTGTATATAAGGCTGGTTGCAACTGGCAATTCTGTTTCGGACATATACTCCCTAGCAAATTCCCGGAATTCATATTCATACTGTTTTTTATCAATTCGGGCTGCCCAGTCTACTATTCTTTGTCCTACGTCCTGTTTATGTGTGAAAAGCGAGTATGCATAGTAGTCAGGTGTACGATGGCACCCATAATTCTCTCCTAATATCACCCTTATTTCTGGCCATATCGAGACTTTGTTTCACATCATTAATTTACACCTTGATGAACCCACTATCTAGGTTCTTATACATTTGACTTACAAGTCTTCATCTGTTGGTGCTACCAAATATATTACAATATCACAGTTATCAAAAAAATCCCATAACTGTCCCTTGTTACCATCGAAGGATTGCGGCAATAATTTAAGAGCCTGTGATAAACTCAAATTTCCAGTCACCTCTGCAGCATCATTTCTTTGAATCTCTTATACTTCCTCTATGTCCCCAGCGCTACATGTGTGCAGCATTGTGACCCCCTTTCCAGTGTTATGCTGACTTATGCTTAGGTTACCTGTGGCTGTTTACACGTTCTGCACTTGCCGGCCTATCAGCAGTTTGCAGTGGCCTCTGACCCCTCACCACACTGCCTATTATTCTGCAGCTTTATATCCTACCCCCACTCCTGCAGCTCCCTTTATTTCTACAAAGTTAGTAGGGCTTTAGACTTGACAGTTGATGATAGTTATGTCATGTTTACCCTTTTAGAATACAAGACCCGACACTGACACAAAAATGATGTTCCTGCTGTCATGTTCCCAGTTCTCTTAGAACTCCAGGCGATGCCTCTACAGTGGCTAGAGCTAACCCTGGTAAAGCTGAGCGGTTTTAAAACCTTCGGGAGAGATAATTTCAGGGGTAGAAGGTGGCTGTGCAGACTAAGTTCAACAATTGATGGCATCAGGCATTTATTGGCAGCCTATTGTGGCAAAGGTTATGCTGCCGAACAGCTTGAGGTGTCGTTACTTCCCAAAAGATAGAAATACAATAACTACAGCTTACTTTGTGTGTGGTGAGGAGCCGCCGCAGTCAGCCAGCGCCGTCCCGTGGCACGCACTATTTTCGTGGGTTGACCGATCATCTGTACCGCCCAGTGACGGGCTTATATATGCTACCCCACACTTACTGTGGTAAACATGTGTTAAAACAGTGACTGATGTAATTGGGTCGCCATCTTGGCGCAACTCACTGGTTGGCACACGAAAAAATATTTGTCATTTAAATAAGGGTATGATTAATATTGAGAACAAATTTCATGTTCCTAGGTAATATTTTGAAGATAGACCCAGTAACAAAAGTGGTTTTTATTCTTTCTATGAAATCCCCCAGAATATAATTTTACAAGCAGTCTAAATAAAAATTTTCATGTTTCTAATTTTAATTGCTTTTACACTCCCATTCAATTTAAATTGAGTCTGGATAATTGCTGTTTACCAGAGGACTCTGAAAGTATGATGGTAGTACTGGTGCATGAAGGAGGGGTGACAAAGAGGGTCAAAAATTATAGGTCAACCAGTTTGACATTAGTGACAAGTAAATTAATGGAGAAATTGATAAGCAAACACATCAGAAATGTATTTGAGAAACATAAGTAGTTGTCAAGACATTTGGAGGGTCTTAGGCAAGGATATTCATGCCAATCTAAGTTAGTAGCTATATGCAAGATATTTCGGATGGAATGGACAAGGTAGGCCAAATGGATAGTGTAGCACTAAATCTTCCAAAGGCCTTTGATAGAGTGAGCTGTAGAATGGTACGAGGGTTGCCTCTTAAGTTTTTACAATCGAACAATAAGTGGTGTTAATGAGTTGTGGCACCACTGTATTTGTGAACAATGACGTTTGTTATTGTGTAGCCAGTGGCAATTTAGAAATTGACTGAGTAAGTTGTTGATAGTGAATGCTTAAAAGAGGCAAGTTTGTACAAAAATGGAAATCACCTGTGAAGGCTTACGTTGGATGATTTTTTATGATTTTAAAAAAGGTCTTACTCAACAACAATGTATAGAATCGCTTCGTGCAACTTTTGGTAATGAAGCACCATCAGAGAAGACTGTTTACAATTGGTTTGCAGGATTTCGTCATAGTTGTGCATCCGTCAGTGGTGAATATCAAGAAGGTCGGCCAAAATCGGTTGTCATTCCTAGAAACATCGATGCTGTGCGCAACATGATCAAAGAAGATCAGCATGTGACTTACAAACAGTTAGAGGCGTCTCTTAGGATATCGCAGACTGCAATACAATCGATTTTGCATGAACATTTAGATGTGAAAAAGATATGTTCCAGATGGATTCCGCATAATTTGACCGAAGCGCAGAAAAAGGGTCGTGTTGTTTGATGTGAGGAAATGTTGAAAAAATTCGACCGAGGATGTTCAAAATCCGTATACAACATTGTTAGAGGAGACGAAACTTGGATACATTCATATGAACCTGAAAGCAAACAACAGTCTGCTGTTTGGGTGTTTGACGATGAACCCAATCCCACTGTTGTTCCTTCATGGAGCACTTCCAAGAAAATGATCGCTTGTTTCTTCGGTTGTACTGGACACGTCCCTACCATTCCATTAGAGGATTGAAGAACTGTTAATGCCGAATGGTATACAACAGTTTGTTTAGCAACGTTCTTCGATGAAATAAGGAAAAAGAACAAAAAACGTCGCATCATTCTTCATCACGACAATGCCAGCTCCCATAAAGCATGTCAAACAACTGAATATTTGAAGGAGAAAAACATCAAATTAATATCTGATTGCCCGTATTCACCCGATTTATCGCCTAATGACTTTTTCTTGTTCCCCACTGTCAAACAAATGATGTGCGGACAGCGATTTTCATCACTTCAAGAAGCTGTTGAAGACTTTCAAAACCATGTTTCTGAAATATCAGATTCACAGTGGAAAAAATGTTTCCAGAATTGGTTTGTACGTATGCAAAAATGTATAGACCTTGAGGGAGAAGATTTTGATAAGCAATAAAACACTTTGTTTCGAACTTGTTCGTTTCTGTTTCACTTTTTGTAAAATCTTAAAAGGCAACCCTTGTACTAAATTAGGTAAAAACTCATGGAGTGGTTTCCTGGATAGAAGAATTCTTGAAAGGTAGAAAACATAAAGTCAGGGAAGGAAATGCAAAATCAAAGAAGTGGAAGTGAAAATGGGAGTGTTACAGTGTAGTGGGACCATTGCTGTTCATTATTCTAAATAATGATTGTGTTGATGGTTTATTATCAGAAGTTGATGTTTGCAGATAATAGGATCAAAATGGTTGAAGACCGTGAACAGCCGCAGGATGATTTTGTCAGGATATCTAGTGGGGTGGATCAAAATGGGATGAAGATAAATGCAATGAAGAGTCAGCTTGTTAGATACATACGAGGGTCGTCTCAAAAGTAAGTTACACTTTTAAAAAAAAAAAATAACGCACAGAATTTGTTTAAAAGGTTATATTTGCGAAACTACATATATTAGTTATTTTTCTACATAATCTCCTTGAATTTCAATATATTTTTGGTATCGTGGTAAAAGTTTTTTTAATCCAGCATCATACCATTCTGCTGCCAAACTGGTTAGCCATATCTGAACTACTTCTTTGAGAGTTTCTTCGTTTGCGAAGCGTCTTCCCCCAAGGTGTTGTTTCAGCTGTGGAAACAGATGATAGTCGCTTGGAGTAAGATCAGGGGAGTATGGTGGGTGTCCGAAAACATCCCATCGAAACTCTTCAAGCAGGTCTTGAGTTTGACGAGCAGAGTGTGGACGAGCGTTGTCGTGGAACAAAAACACTGTTTTAATCAACTTTCCCCTCTTTCGCTTCTGGACCGCCCTCCTGAGTTTCTTTAACACCTCACAATAGCGTTCAGCTGTTATCGTTGTCCCACGTGGCAGGTAGTCGATCAGCAATACCCCCTTCGAATCCCAGAAGACCGTCGCCATAACCTTCCCAGCTGATTCCACAACTTTCGCCTTTTTTGGAGTTTGCTCATCCTTCCCTTTCCACACCATGCTTTGTCTTTTGGTTTCAGGCGTCCAGTGATGGATCCAAGTTTCATCCCTGGTCACAATTCGGTTGAGTAGGCCATCTCCTTCATCCTCAAAAAACTGCAGAAATTGAAGAGCAGTGTCAACTCTCTGCTCTTTGTGGTGGTCTGAAAGGAGCCTTGGAACCCACCTTGCACACATTTTGGACAGATGCAAATCATCAGAAATGATTCTGTGAAGCGATGCACGGCTAATTTCAACATTAGGCGGGAGTTGTGAATGAATGTCGTCGAGCGTAAGGCGACGATTGGCGTCGACGACTCTTCGGACTTCTTCGACAATGTTCGAGGCCCGTGAAGTGGATGGGCGGCCGATTCGTTGTTCGTCGTGTGTTGTTGTCCTGCCTTCAATAAATGATTGGCGCCAACGAGAAACCATTGGCCTCGACATAACGTTTTCACCGTACACACTGCACAACTCACGGTGAATTTCAGTTGCATTTTTATTTTTTGCCGTTAAAAAACGAATCACACTGTGTACTTCGCAATCGGCGGTAGGAGTAAGTGGTGGCTCCATAGTGGCTTGATCGCAACTGACAAATGAGTCATGGCGGCCTCTTAGGAATTTTACAGTACTGCCATCACACCCGGACGAAAGTTCCCTGCGAATCCCAGACGTCTCCTGCCAACAGCGCGGATATAAAAAAATAGTGTAACTTACTTTTGAGACAAGCCTCGTAGATAAAAAACTAAGTTCTTGTTGGTATTGTACATTTATATTGGCAACCCTGTACGAATTATTATTCTATGGTTGACTGTAAAAAAAAGACAAAAGATGTTGTTGTTAAAAGTTGATTTAATAAAAGTGGTGATTAAAAGTAAAAACAAGTATTATTCTTAATACACAGACGGAAAAAAAAATCCCAACACCAAGAAAAAATTATTGTAGAGTAATGAAATTTGGACAATGCATTTGTCAAGTTAACATGTTTAATTGATTAAATTTTCAAGATCACAGGTTAATTTAAGCTCAAGAAAATGCATTTCAAATGTGAAATACTGTTAAATTAATAGCCGGTGTAACCTCCAGAATTTTGAATGCAAGCCTGCAAACGTGAATGCATTGTGTCATACAGGTTTCGAATGTCACTTTGTGGTATGGAGTTCCATGCTTGTTGTACTTGTGCTGTCAATACTGGGACGGTCAGTGCTGGCTGTGGATGATGCTGGAGTTGTCGTCCAATGATATCCCATACGTGTTCAATTGGAGACAGATCTGGTGATCTCGCAGGCCAAGGTAACATGTCGACACTCTGTAGAGCACGTTGCGAGACAACAGCGGTATGAGGGCGAGCGTTATCCTGTTGAAAAACTCCCCCTTGAATGCTGTTCATGAATGGCAGCACTACAGGTTGAATTACCAGACTGACGTACAAATTTGCAGTCAGTGTGTTTGGTATAACCACAAGAGTGCTCCTGCTGTCATAGGAAATTGCTCCCCAGACCATGACTCCAGGTGTAGGTCCAGTGTGTCTAGGCCGCAGACAGTTTGGTTGCAGGCGTTCCCCTGGCCTCCTTCTGACCAACACTCGGCCATCACTGGCACCAAGGCAGAACCTGCTTTCATCAGAAAACACAACAGATCTCCACTCCGTCCTCCAATGAGCTCTGGCTTGACACCACTGGAGTCGCAAACGGCGATGGCTTGTAGTCAGTGGAATGCACGCTACAGGGCGCCTGGCTCGGAGCTGTCCTTGAAGTAACCGATTTCTAACAGTTCGTTGTGTCACTGTGGTACCAACTGCAGCTCGAATTTCTGCCGCAGACGCAGTACGATACGCCACAGCTGTACGCCGAATACGGCGGTCTTCCCTCTCAGTAGTGCCACGTGGCCTCCCGGAACCCGGTCTTCTTGAGGCAGTACCATCCCTTGACCACTGCACCCAACAATCATGCACAGTGGATACATTCCGGCCAAGTCTTTCTGCAATATCGCGAAAAGAAAATCCACCTTCTCGTAGCCCTATTACACGACCTCGTTCAAACTCGGTGAGCTGTTGATAATGGCTTCTTCATCTTCTTAAAGGCATTCTTGGCTAACATCAACTCACTATGTCAAATCTCAGCGGTAAATAACGTTCACAAACTTTACAGCGCGTATTTAAAGCAAACCTGATTTGCAAGCTCTGAGTAGCGCTACTAGCGCCACACTTATGCGCGAAGCGCGAAATTTGAATCGATGTCATCTTTCAGATGTATAAACACGCCTACCAAATTTCGTTTATCTAACACAAGTCTTTCTTGGTGTTGGGATTTTTTTTTTCCGTCTGTGTATTAAAATGGTAGCAGAGCGTGGTTGTTAAAAGGACTAAAGTGAAAACAAGGATTTTTTGTGTGCAAACAAGAAAAATATAAAAAGATCATCTACGTGAGAATGGCGACGAAAAATAGTGATATTAACATTCCAATTTTCGATGGTTCAGACTATAGCAATTGGAAAATACGTATTCTCAAGTTCCTACAATACAAAAAGTGTAAAGATGTAGTAATGCGACCTAAACATCTGCCGACGATGCCACATGGGACGATCGTGATATTCAAGCTACCAACTATATTTACAGCGCAATAACGAACAGACAATTGGAATACATAAGTGAATTAGAGACGGCCTACGAAATCATTCAAAAGTTTGATGAAATGTATCTGAAAAAGTCGACGGCTTTGCAAATTGTATGCCGACATAACCTTGAAAATGTCAAATTGAAAAATTACGCAGAAGTGTCTTTGTTCTTCGACGACTTTGAAAAGTGTGTAAACGAACTGAAACAAGCCGGGGCGGTAATATCAGAACAAGAAAAACTGAATTATATGCTGAAATCTTTGCCGCAGAATTATAGTCATATTGGGGACTTGATTGACGTGCTCCCTGAAAAGGACAGAACAGTAGATTATTTGAAAAGTAAAATAAAATTGAAAAGGACCGAAGAAGAATCAAATGAGACATCAGGTGACAGCTCTAATGCTTTTCGAGCAGAAACTAAGACATCATCAGCGTCACACACAAACTGTTTTAAACCAGGTCAGTTTCAAAAAGAATGTCGTTCTCATACTGAATATATACAAAGAGGTCGAGGTCGTGGATATTCTATGAATAGAGGTCGCGGATATTTTGGAAGTAGAGGAAGTGGATATTCCGTCAGTAGAGGACGAGGTACATATAATGCAAGAAACTTTCATGGACGAGGACATTATAATAATGAGCGACCCAGATATGATCATCATGAGCAATATGGGAATAGTTTTCATACAACTATCGCAAATAATACAACAAATGAAAAAAATGAGACAAAAAAAGGAGAAATAGAATGGTTACTTGACAGTGGCTGTACAGACCATATTATTAACACGGATGAATACTTTGAATCTTGTGAGACATTAAAGAAACCTGTAAAAGTCAAAATTGGTGATGGTAGATTACTACAAGCTGAAAAGATTGGAAATATAAAGGTAAATTTTATGGTTTATGGAAAAAAAATCAGAAGTGATGTTGAAAAATGTGTTCTATGTTAAAGAAATGAAAGCAAACTTATTAAGTTACTCAAGAATTACAGACAAAAACTCAATTGTGTCAAAGGGGAGATTGGCAAAAATATATAACCCATATAGAAAGGTGATAGGGGTTGCAATTAAAGATGAAAGATTATATAAGATCAGAAGCTATGTGAATGAAAATACCTTGGAAGCAAATTTAAGTAAAAGTAAAATGACTGTGAAAGAGAAATTACACCGTACGCTGGGACATGTAAACTTCAATAATTTAGAAATGATGTGCAAGAATGAAACATTGGAAGGATTGCCTAAAGAGACTGAACAAGAATATTTTAGGTGTGTGACATGTATAGAAAATAAAATGCATAACTTACCTTTTCATAATAACAGAAGAAAAGCAGATGATATACTACAAATAGTTCATACAGATTTGAATGGTCCTCATCAAACAGTAGGAGACCATGGTGAAAAATACTTTGTTAGTTTTATAGATGACTACAGCAAACTGGTTAAAGTCTATTGTATCAGGACAAAAGATGAAGTATATGATTACTTAGTGCAATATGTTAATGAAGTACAAAACCTCACTGATAAGACAATAAAAGAATTACGTTGTGACAATGGTACCGAATATATAAATTCAAGAGTTTTTCAGTTTGCAAGAGAGAAAGGAATCGTTATAAAACCTTGTCCAGCATATGTTCACGAATTAAATGGAACTGCAGAGAGGTATAACCGGTCTCTAATGGATATGGCAAGATGTCTCTTATCAGAAGCTAAAGTTGGAAGAAAATATTGGCCAGAAATAATTAAAACAGTTGCCTACCTCAAAAATAGAACCTTGACCAATACCATTGAAAAGAAAAGTCCGTATGAAATATTTTTCAAAAGGAAGCCTACAATGAAGTATCTGAAAATGTATGGCAGTAGAGTCTTTGTACGAATACCAGAAGAGAGAAGAAAATCTAAATGGGACAAGAAAGCAGAAACTGGAATTTTACTTGGCTATACAGACACTGGATATAGAGTATTAATTAACAACAAAGTAATAGTAGCCAGACATGTGATATTGTAGAAGAAGACGTGACATTGTGTGGATTTCAAGATGAGAGAGATGAAAATTTGGAAGAAGGAAAAGAAATTGAAAAGGATAATCCAGAATGTGTGGGAGGAAATGATACAGATACACCAAACAGTAACAATGATGTAGAAATTGATGAAGACATGGACAGAAAGAAATAAAAAAGACAAGTTAAACCTCCAACGCGATTTGCTGATGAGTTTGGCTATTATTGTATCAGTGTAAACTATTGTGATGCTATGACACCAGAAAACTTTCAGGAGGCAGTGAACTGCGATGATGCAAATGAATGGAAGGCAGCAGGGACCATGAGATGAACAGCCTAGTGAAAAACAATACATGGACACTCGTTGACAAGCCAACCAAGGACAAAAAGGTGATTGATGTGAAATGGGTATACAAAAAGAAGAGTGAAAGTGAGTATAAAGCCCGATTAGTAGTTAGAGGTTTTCAACAAACTGACTGTGTAGATGATACTTATTCTCCTGTAGCAAAAATGCCAACCTTAAAGCTTTTATTGTCTTATTGTTGTCAAAATTCTATGGAAATCCATCAATGGATGTAGAGACTGCATTTCTAAATAGTAAAGTTTTGTCAGAAGTTTATGTAAAGCAGCCAACAGGTTATGAAGATGGCTTATAAGCTAAACAAATCTTTGTATGGCCTAAAAGAGAGCCCACGCGCATGGTATGAATGTTTCAACATTTTTTTGACTGATCTAGAGTTTTGAACGATGCAAATATGATTACTGTTTATATTTCAAAAAAGTAGAAGATGTAACTGTTTATATTTTGTTATTTGTTGATGATTTGTTGATTTGCTGCAGAGACCAAAATGTTATTAACAATATTAAAAACAAGCTATCAGATAAATTCAAAATGAAAAATTTAGGTAGAGTAAAAAATTACATTGGTATAGACATTGAGTATAACTATGAACAAAATAACATTTTGACTCTGAGTCAGGAACGTTACATTGAATCTTTAGCAAAACGCTATAATATTGAAAATGCTAAATTATACAAAACACCTATGGAAATAAATTTGAAATTAGAAAAATGTGAATTAAATGAAGATATCAAGTATAGAAATTTAATAGGAGCATTGTTGTATGTTAGTTATGGTACTAGACCAGATATATCATTCTCTGTAAACTATTTAAGTCGTTTTCAAAACTGTTGTAATGAGACACATTTTAAGTATGCTCTTAGGGTGTTGAAATATTTGTTTTTGACTAAGACATTAAAACTAAAATATTATAAAAACTACGATGCTGATATATTGGATTGCTATGTGGATTCTGATTGGGCAGGAGATGTGTTAGACCGAAAATCTACTACCGGATATGTAATTAGATTGTATGGAAATGTTATCTTGTGGAAATCAAAAAAACAAAACTGTGTGACAAAATCTTCTACCTTTGCAGAATACATTGCCCTGTCAGAAGCAGTAACTGAAATCAATTTTCTAAGAAGCCTAATTAATGATGTATTTATTAAAATGTGTAAACCAGTAAAAATGTATGAAGATAATTCAGGCGCTGTAGCAATAGCTAAATATGGAAATTTTATCTAAGAACTCTAAACACTTTGAGGTTCAATACCATTATATTCATGAAAATGTCAAAGAAAAGTTTATTGATGTTATTAAAATAGGGGTCTGAAAATAATATTGCAGATGTATTAACTAAAGCTTTGGGAAGTGTCAAATTTATTAATTCAGAGAATCCTTAAATATTAAAAATTAGAGTATATTTAGTAAGTTGTCTATAATGAAACTATTAAGTTTTATGAACCTGTTGTGTTACCTATAGATTGCAATATAAATGTAAGGAGGGGTGTTGGTATTGTACATTTATATTGGCAACCCTGTACGAATTATTATTCTATGGTTGACTGTAAAAAAAAGACAAAAGATGTTGTTGTTAAAAGTTGATTTAATAAAAGTGGTGATTAAAAGTAAAAACAAGTATTATTCTTAATATTAAAAGTTCTATTATTACTGTTATTATAAGAAGGGGAAAAAAATTGCTTGTTCAAGACTCGAAATGTAGATACCTTGGCATAACATTTTATTACAAACTCAACTGGCCAGGACACATTGGACAGGTAGTAGGAAAAAGTTTAAAATTCTTTACTTTTCGGAGAGAGTGATGAGGGGATGTATCAGAGAAATAAGGGAATTGGGTTACGAAACTTTGGTCAGACTGTTGCTTGAATATGGCGGTGTGTACTATGGCATCCACATTTTGGGTATCAAATACAGTAGATAAGTGTTGGCGCTAGATTGTCTCTGGAAACTACCACAGAACACAGTTATTAACCGATATGATAATAGAGGTGGAATAAGTTTCATTTGAAGACAGGAGGAGGGTGAATAGTCATGAGAGAGTAAAAGGCATATAATGCTGATTGTTGGTGGTGTAAGGAATAGGAGTATTGAATGGAAGGGAAAAGATGACAATGACCACAATCTGGTCATTGATTTCAGCACATGGGTGTGGGAAGATTTCCTTTTACATGTAAGGGGTTTTTTGATTGGAGTGAGTTACCAGGAGAAATGATGAATAATTTACCAAAAGCACTGAAAGAATTTAAGTTGAAATTTTTAGAGGGCAAAATTAAGCTAATCAAACAGAAGTCCCATATATCAAGTGTGCAGTGCTTATAGTTCTGGAGATTTTGTGATGAGACTGGTGAGAGTGTGATGTTGTGGGTGTTGTAACTGTGATGAATGGATTTGTGTAGTTCTTATCCACATTTTAGTTGGGTTTAAAATGATTGGAGCCACGGAACTATTGTAGCACTTGTATACAAAAATAATGATTGTAACCTCTGTACATATTTGATCTATCTACCAGATCTTAAGAATTCTTTTGTAATAATGTCCTGCCCATGTTCTATTAGTATCAGTGGAACCTTTGAAGTTGCTTTTGTTATTATATAGAAGTTGACTTTTTTTGTTTTCATTTTCAGTACTGCCGAAGGGTGTGGCTTGGGCTGTTTGATGCCAACCATGCACAAGACACCAAAGATGAACAACAAGTGAAGGAATTCATGGTTGCAAAGTATGAAAAGAAGAGGTAAACATGTTTCTTGAAACTTATAAATAGACACTCTCAAATAATTGGAATTACATCAGGTATTGAATATTCTGTGTTATTCTTAACTGTTTAGATATTATCTGGAACCTTCAGCTGTTTTGAAGAATGGATCTGTCAGTTTTTCTCCTCTAGCAACTCACAATCATTCAAGGACATCTACTCCAACGCCTATGACATCCATACCAGAAACTAAGCCAGTTTCAAGTGTTTTGAATTCCCATGCCAAACCTGTGACTCTCAACTTGAAGGTATGTTAAAAACTTTTTAAGTGAAAATTTCTGAACCTTTATGAATGCCCTCCTCAGGACTGTGATTTTTGTTTTCAAGGTACACTACTTGAAATGAAATACTTGATAAATTTGATTACAATTGTAATTTTGTGACTACCATTAGTGACAGATTTAGCTGAATTGTGGTTCAGTGGTAAAGGAGCGTGCACAAACTACATTGCTCGGTTCAGAGGGGGGGGGAGGGGTTGATTGGAAGGCTACACTGGGCTACGTGGGGGGAGGGGGGTTCCAAGCCAGGCCACGTAGCTTTACTTTCATAAAATTTTTCACAGTTAAAATGAGGAACAGAACATGCAACAGCATGTGAATATTTATTTCCCTCGGTTAATTATTTCCTTACGTAATTTACAATCGTCTGACAAGAGAAAACAGTACAAACTGTCTCTGGAATCAAAAGAGAAAAAAGCTATGTGCTATGTGGGGGAGGGGGGGGGAGGTGGGAGTTTAGAGGCAAAAGCCACGTAGGGCTATGAGGGGGGGGGGGGGAGGAGGGATTCACAGGAGGCCAAAATGGAGCTACGTGGTTTATGCATGCTCCCTAAGGACTATTATTTCAAATCTTAGAAGCCAAGCTATTCCAAAAAAAAAAAAAAAAAATCTTTCTACCCCTGACAATACTGATTTGTATACACTGAAGCAGCATTTCTCAACCTTTTTCTACCCAATGGTTAGTAAAATGTCAGAAATAATTCTCTGAATTTCGAACTTCTATGAGCCTAATTTTTTCTATACCGTGTTCACTCCGAACTGGCAGCTCAAGGTCAAGTTTCCGGGGTTCCAGTCCTCACTCACAACCCCCTCCCTTCCTGACTCTCAAGAGTGCTGCGTCGAGGTTGGTGTGTGGTAAATTTCCACTTCTCATGTAGGGGTAAGGGCAGTGAAGTAGGGATGGAGCAGACTGACTTTGAGCTGCCTCTGCTAACTGAACGAGCTGTAACTGTCTATATTTTATTACACATCCCTTTAAATTATTGGAGTGTACTGTGGTTCCATAAGACCTACGCTTACAACAAGACCATCATAAAATGGTTTTTAACTTATAATTCTTAAACACCGCTAAGTCATGTCCTGGAAATGACAGATTTTTGCGTGGTTGTTGAGATATTAATTTGGTTCATAGGATTATTTATGCCTTATACTATCCTGTAGCCTAGTACAGTGCAGAATAGTATTCATTTTATGAGGGGGTACCCAAAAAAAAAACGGAATTATTTTTTAGAAGCTATATATTTTCAAATTTTTTACGAAACAACCTTATCCCCTTCAGCTAATACATTTGTCCCACTGGTGCTTCCACTGTTCGAAACATTTTCTGTAGTCATATTCAGAAATGGCTGACAGCTCACCCCTTCGTTTTTTTTTTCTTGATCTCTCCAATGTTGTCAAATCGGAGTCCTTTCATGCCCCTTTTCATGCGTGGAAATAAGAAAAAGTCGCACAGAGCCAGGTCAGGCAAGTAAGGTGTGTGGGGTAGTGGAACCATGTCATTTTTAGCCAAAAATTGCCTAACAAAGACAGCTGTGTGTGCAGTTGCATTGTCGTGGTGGAAGAACCAGTCTCCCGTCTGCCATAAATAAAGTCTTTTTTGACGAACACTGTTGGGTAATCTTCTTAAAACATCCAAATAAAAGGTTTGATTGATGGTCTTCTGTGGGGGAACAAATTCTAAATGTACTACACCCTTGACATCAAAAAAGCAAATGTTTGATTCGACTTCACAACATGTTTTTGAACGGGGTGACAACGACATCTTCCATCTGCATGACTGTTGCTTTGTTTCTGGGTCGTAACCAAAGTACCAGGACTCATCACCAGTAATGACGTTTGACAGAAAATCTGGATCAATTTCAAGCGGTTGTTTCAAAGCATGGACATGTTTCAACTCGACGTTCTTTTTGACTGTCAGTCAGAGCCCAAGGAGCAAACTTGGCAGCATCCCTTTTCATTCCCAAATCTTCGGTTAAAATTCACTGAACCAAGGTCCAAGATAACCCACTAATCTCTGACAGTTGATCAGCTGTCTGTTAACAGTCTGAGAGCACAAGCTCTCGAATTTTTTTAACATTTTCATCGATTTGGGCAGTTGATGGACGCCCAGAAGAAGGTTTGTCATCAATCGACATGTTGCCATTTTTAAACTGAGCGAATAACTCATACACTTGAGTTCTTCCCATAGCATCATCTTTGTAAGCTGTTTTCAACATTAAAACAGTTTCAGCAGCTGAGTAGAAAACTAAATTTGACAGCTGCATGTTGTTCACTTAAACTTGCCATCATCAAAAACGAAACAATAATAAAACAGCGCTAGTGAAAACAATCGCTGCAGATCAACAGAACAAGCCAGCCCAACAACACAGGTGGCACTGAACTGACATATATGCCTAGTGGCAGAATCGCGTGCTACACATCTCCACCCATGGCAATGCTATTCTGGTTATTTTTTGGTACCCCTTCGTATGTGAACAGTTTTTGCTACTATTTTTTTTAATTATTATTTTATCTTTTATTTAGTTAGAATTAAGTTTTTAATATCCTGCTTGTGGACCATCTTTCACATCTTCCAAGATCACAGAATGAGAATCACTGCAGTAGATCATTACAATCGTTAGGACCTCTGGCAGTATTACACAGTGGCCCACTTGACAAAAAATGGATTGGCATAGTCAAATTTTGAATACTTAAGCAGCTGCGAAATCCTTGCCAGTAATTCCACAGTCGTTGTTATTATTAACAATTGATTGTTAATTATTAAGATTTCCTTTGTTCATATTGTAATATGAGTGTATATCTCGCCAAAACCAGGATAGGGGTGAGATATCCCATAACTTTTAGTACACTAAAAAAGTTGCATAAGCATTTCCTTAATAATAAAACAACTTTCAACTCAGAAATAAACTTACATCGTAAAGAAACACTTTTTTTAATATGCATAGATTTTTTTGTTCATTTTCATCGATAGTGCTGGTATTCTTCTTCTGATCCCTATCCGTTCTGGATGTCGGCAACCATCTTGGCTCTCTTGTCTCTGCTGGTTGATGCTCGGATTAACTCTGTAGTTGTCTTGGAGGTCCATATTCTCAGATTTTTTAACCAACAAGTTCTTCTTCTACCAGCACTCCTCTTTCCTGGTATTTTGTCCTGGAGAACAGATTGCAGGAGTTAATTACGGCTAATATTCCTCATGATGTGGCCAAGGTACTGAAGCTTCCGTGATTTTATGGTGGTCAGTATTTCCATGTTCCATCAATAAGATGATAAGAAATAAGATAAGAGAAGCTAAAGAAAAGTGCTGGTATAAATGATCATTTTGAACTATGGTTTTTATAAATTTTACTAAACGGGATAGAGATATTTTATGTCCATTGTACCATATGCTCGATTCAACAAATGATGCATTTCACATACATGTAAGAAAAAACATTCATTTTGAAAGCTAATTTGAATTTAACAACAACAGTATGTTGTCAGCCTAGACAGAGAAATTCTTATCAAAATTTGAGTCGATAAGTATTTTTTTAGTAAAATAAGGAAAGTGAAAATCTTTAATAAAAGAGATAGGAAGATAAAATTAGACTCAGAAAATAGATAAAAATCCATTTAATAATAATAATATAACAGTTAAACAGTAATCTGTGATTTAAAGTAGAAAAACAGAATTTTAGTATCTAAGCATTAGTACTTGGTACGTGCATTCCTTAGAAACTAATAACTCTTCAACAAGTAGAATTATGAGAAAATTTTTCGTAATTACAAAGATTCTGAATAAATCAGACTGTAACATAATAAAATTTCAAAGAAATCCCATTAAAATTACTGTACCAGGAGAAATGGAAATTTTTAAATTCATGATAGAATAGTGGTTTCCCATGGGTGAATACGAATGTTCCAGAACTTTTAAGTCATGGCTGTAAAAGGGGGCAGACATTACTGGAAGTTTTTTCTAAGCAATGTCCAAATAAGGTTGTGTCACAATGTTAACTCTTTGAAAGTTTCCTAACAATGTGGAACTTAGAATGTGAATAATAAATTAACAGTGTGGGTTTACAAGTCTTTTAAAATGTAGAAAGTGACAAAAATACAAAATTAAGATAACAGGAGTAAACTGCGCTATAATTGTATTACGAGCTGAAACATAAAATCTTCAACCTTTGTAATCATCTGGGGACTTGTGAATAGTTTCAAGAGTGAACGCAAATTAGTGTAGAATGGTGACCGTTTTCTTCAAAACTGGATTCAAATGTTCTGATGCCTGCCTTAGGTCAATATCCTGATACCAATATTAACTACAAATCATTTTCAAGAATATACCCACAGTAAATAATTTTTTATATACAGTGGACTTTTTTTATTTCAATATCAAACCGAAACCCATTATATAAAACTTAACTGCTTCTTATTCTAACATACAGATTAGAAGCTGCCAAATTGACTAGAAGAGATGACAACAAGATTCAAGTGGCAAATGAAATTCTTCTGGTTAAGCAGCCTGTATACCAGAGTTAGTGATATTGTTTGATGCTGTCAATGTTATGTTATTGATGGTAGTGTAAGAATTGCCACCTTCTCTTACTCTGCTGCTGTTGTTATCCAGTGACTGCTAAACTGTTAAAGCTCAGTATACCATTTTCAGTACCTGTTGTTGCTGCTATCTGCAAGTGTATTTAAATTTTGACCATGAAAAAACTTCGTGCGGTACCAGACAGCTAAATAATTAGTCTATTACACAGGTTCAAAAGTAATCATGGCCGCCATCCCTCACGGGAAATCTATAATAGTAACTTCACTTAAAGGTTTGTCTTTCAGGAGTCTACAAATAATTATCACCAACTCGATATATGGTTTTAGAATCAGTTTATTAAAAACTTCAAAATTTCCAGGCTGGTACCAAACATGTAATAAAGTTTATGCTCAACAACAAACTTTTCCCCTAAAGATCGCAGGTCTGTGATTAGGAACATTTACATTACTTGATTACGAAGGCTTCCGTGGTCACTGTATGTGTTATCTTGGTTCGCCGGGTGGAGCCGCGTCGATTTATTAAAACCTAACAATTCTGCCATCTTACTGTGGCTTTCATCAGAGGACTGCTTGTGAGTTGCCGCTATCGCCTTATATAGTAGCAGGAAGCGAGCACTAAACTGCCATGGTGATGTGATGTCACCACGCCCAGTGTAGGCGGTAGGATGGGGCCGTTCGCCTTGCGTTTTTCTGAGCAGCTATGACCAAATATGGTCAAGTTGCAAATCATTGTCGGCATTAATGTTGTTCAGCTGTCTTTGTATTTCTAACGCTTCTCTTATATGCCTAGGCCACCATCTGCTTTCAATGGTTATAACGTTGGTCTTATTGAATAAAATTGTACGGCCACTATTTGCTAAATGTAGAACTACAGTGGACTTGCTTGTGTCATTATTTTTCAAATGCCCAATGTGTTCATTGATCCTCTCCTTAACAGTGCATCCTGTATCCCCAATGTATACCTTACGGCAGCTACAAAGAATTGCATATTTTCCTGGTGATTGGATATGTTCTCTCTTGTCTTTAATGCTGGTCAGGATGCTGGATAATTTCCTAGGGTCTTGTAAATGGGACAGATATTCTTCTTTTTAAGCAGCCCACCAGTCTTATCCGTAGCTCCTTGGATGTATGGCATGATGGCCACTGCCTTGTCAGGTGGCTTGTTGTTCTCCGCCGATGATGCTGCAGTGCGAGACAAAGTGGAGTGATCAAGGCATGCCAAGGCTTTATTACAAGCAGCTACGCTATAGCCATTGGCTAGAAATGTCTCCTTTAAATTTCTCTTTTCAGCGGCCATACTCACTTTGTAACAGACCATGAATGTGTGGAGTGTTAATGTTTTTAAAATTCCACTTTTGATCACTGGATGATGGTGAGAGTTGGCGTGGAGGTACCGATTAGTATGCGTTGGTTTTCAGAATATTCGGTGGCCCAAGGAGACATCATCATTTATTGTAACTAAAACGTCCAGGAATGGGAGTTGATTGTTAGTTTCAATCTCCATAGTAAACTTGATATTAACATGGGCTCTGTTTAAATTATTGAAGAAGACATGAAGCGATTCTATTCCATGGGCCAGATGACAAATGTGTCCTCCACAAATCTCTGTCATAGCGACATTTTCAAGGGGGTGTTCTGGATGACTTCATCTTCGAAGGTTTCCATAAATAAGTCGGCTACTACTGGAGACAGTGGGCTTCTCATGGCGGCTCCTTCCTTCTGTTGGTAGAATTGATTCTTGTACTGGAAGAAGGTAGTTTTCAGGCAGAACTCCGTAACTTGCCACATGGAGTTGCATCTTTATCTATAAGCATCTCAGCACCCTTCCTTCCCCTCAGTTTTCTAACATAGTCGTAGAAATTTCTCAATGCATCAGTCAGTGGTCCCCCCGCCCTGACAATACTCTTCATAACCCATTTTTAGCCACCTACTTAGCAATTATTAAAACCTTGTTCAGTTGTTTTAAATATTCCTTACTACCCTTCTGTCTCTTAAGTCTATTACGTTCTCTTCTTACCATCTCTTTAACCTCTTCACCTCCCTATTATAGTAAACAGGTTCTCTGCTTTATTTTCTGTTTTGGAATAAATATTTCTTCACTATCTCCGTGAATTTTTCCCACTTTGGCTCCACTGTGTTTTTGCCATCCTTCTGTTTCACTGAAATATCTTTTCACTCTCAATCTTTGGCACTGATTTATTGAATTACCCAATATGTATCAGAATGGGACCACGATCACTTATTCCTTCAGTTACTTGATATACCACAAGGTTATCATCAAGCTTTTGTTAGGAAGATATCTAACATATTTCTCCCTTTTGTGTTCACTAACACTTTTGTAAGGACTCCTTGCCTTTTAAGGAATTTGCAAAGTGCTGTTCTGTTGTGTTATTAATCTTATTTTCTACCCAGTTGACGCCTGGTAAATATAAATCACCACATATAATGCCCATTCTACTCTTACTTTTGAACTCCGAGTCTGTATTTATATTAGCCCCAAGAGCCTTATCTTCATTCTTCACTACAGTAGGCAGCCAACACCCTGATTTTTTTTATTACCCAAGTATTTTGTCCAAGAAACTCGTGGTGATGATCTACGGACACCAGTGATTTATAGAAGTATTTGTTAACCAGTATGAAAATCCTACACCAGTTGCACCTCTATCTCTTTGGTACACTCTTTTGCAGTTTGGATCTTTTTCTATTTTTATTATTCAGTTGAAATGATTGGTATAGTATTTGTAGGTTACTGTACTGAAAGATTTTTTTAAAAAATTGAATTTATTTTGCTTTAAAGATTTTACCAAGAATTTTCTCACTGCACAATTGCAGTTTTATACATTGTGTTATACATAGACAACTGCTGTAAATAACTGTTTGATTGAATTACTTGTGGTTGTGACACACATAATTGGGGATAATCTTAATATCTTAATAATGTTATAAATGAGAATGTTTGGGTGCATGTTTGGACTCTTTTAATCACACCTTAATTGCTGACCAGAAATGAATTTTGGCACGGGGTTATTATATTGTCTGGTAGGACAGTTCTTATGTCACAAACACAAATAGTTCCTCTGGAAACTGACATGATCAATTCACATTTTGCCAACACTAAAGAGTTTCTTACTTTGTAGATGGTACTGCGACATTTACTCTCTGCTTTTTATGCATGTTGCAAACACTGGTTTTCAGAAACCAAAACCAAGAATGTTCTGACATATGCGTGTGTGTGTTCAGTTTAATAGTGCTAATACTGGTACACTTGAAAAATAGTTCCAAAGCAGGAAATATAAATGTCATTGTTTGCAATTGAAAATGACAAGGTTAAAGAGGTAGCGCTCACCTCCAATGATACCGGATGTTCTGGTAATGTTGTTAGCAAGATGTAGTGAAGACAGATAAGCGTGATTCACGCTGCCACAAGCTAAACTACCAGAAGCTCTTCAACGTGGCAAAATCTGCAAATCCATCGCAGACAAAAAAAAAAAAAAAAAAAAAAAATACATCTGTACTCTTTTGTGAAGCATTCACAGGATATGATACTAGTGAGCACCATTTTCAGCATAGGAAGACAAGTGTGGAAGATAACAAGAATGGAAGATGGTATTGCATGAAATAACGAAGACATTTGTTAATCCGAACACAAACAAAGTAGGTATTTGATCTGCAGAAGAGACATTTGCTGTTGTGCTCTACGAAAATTTTAAATCTTAATGTCAAAATCTTGAGAAACTTCAGGTAATACAGTTGGAAGATTTCAACACAGCCAGTTGCTGTGCCCTTCCTAATTGCGTCCCCTCGGCCACCATTTTCTGACAATATACTTACAATTTCAGGAATGGCTGTGCTAATCCTTAGACCTAGAAAATTTAGAATAGAGCTCTAGTGTTAGTGACTACCCAGCTCCCATCGGTTCCAGATCATCTCCTTAATTTGAGATCCTGTAATTGTAGGACTTTTTTGAAAATTGATGTGATGTGTGCATTCTAAGCTGTAGTGTGTGCTAATATGTGGACATTGCAGATGATCCACATGTGTTAATCGCACATTTCATGATTCAAATGATAACAATGAAACTAAGCTTTAAATTGCATGCAATGAGTTCAATAATAAAAGTTATCACTTTTATAAATTTGCACAATAATTTATATTTTTCCAATTTTTTTTACCATTTTCTGGGTTTATTTCTGTCAGTTTATGTGTAATTCCAAGAGCAGAAAATCTCAGCGCACTTTTCTAAGAGGGCAGAATGATGCATACAGAGTACAAAGTAACATCTTTGCTAATTTTCATCACTACATATTAACCTTTTTTTTGAAGATTCATGCTTACAATACCTGAAAAGCGGCACTCTCGGCATGGTGCTGAGTGCTGATGCATTTGCACTTGTTTTGACTCATATATCGACAAGCGTTTGTCATAGAGGGACAAATCACACACTACTTTAATGCTCTAGCTGTAAACTACAACTTTGGTCACAGAGTTATTGGAAAATAAAATTCATGTTTTATATCACCTTCATGATAAAATGTAAGTACAGCAGAGTCCCACTAATCCGAACCCAGGTAATCCGAACGTTCATTTAATCCGAATGTTCGGTTTACCGAACATGGCAAAAAATTAGTCTTAAGTATGAAAAATGGTAAAAGAATTGAAACACAGTTCATGAAAATACAGTTCATACTGTATTTAATTGCGTGGTTAACTGCTTTACATACACAAAATTTTAATTTACACAGTACAGTACACATGTATTAGAAAAATTAGCAAGAAAACATTAAGTTTAAACAGTGCATAACAATGAAAGAAAAACTGTCAAACTTACGATATTAGTTACAATGCTTACAAGTGCCCATTTGATTTCTACTTTTTAGAAGACAAAAACCTCAGTCATTGGGACTGTTTCAAAGTCAGGCGAATTGCAAGAGTTTTCTCCGAAGTCGTTGCATAGGACTATTCAAGCTTCACTCCGTTCTTCTTCCAATCTCAAATGGTTGCCTTACCAACACCCAGTTCCGTTGCTAGTTTAGATACATTCTAGCCCTTCTCTAACCACTTCAAAGCATCCAGTTTTTCTTTGGAGTTAACATTGTATGTTTCCATTTACTCATGATGACAATACACCACTACATCCGAATGCATATAATACAACTGTCAAGCGTGCCAGCAAGAAATAGCTAACATTAACTGAGCAGCTTGCGAGCCTGCTGACAGTGTACTGACCTCGAACAGTTCAAACGTCTCAACAACAAAGGGAGGGAGTGAGAGTGAGCCATTGTCCCCCCACTTGTTACCAATTGTTACCATGGTGTACCTACTTATATGCATGCAACACAGCAAGTATATATGGCATGTGGAGTTCCCTGCAGGAGGTGCTCTAAAACCTCCTTGATGTAGCGGTGGCTGTTATGATTGCTCTCAATATATAGGAGGGAAGGTTGCATCTTGTAGCCAATAACACCCCAAACTATCACACCTGGTGTTTGTCCGCTATGCTGCTTGACAGTGAATTCTGCCCAACAGTGTTCCTCACGGGGGCATCTAATATGTACACGTCCATCACTGTAGGAAAAATTGAAGCATGATTTGTCTGAAAACACTACATTTTACCATTCAGTTTATGCGCCCATTGTGGTATGAGGTATTGGTGGTTTCTTTTCAATGGAAATTGATCCAATGGCATGCATGCCACCAGTCCAGCGCTCGGCAGATGTTGTCGAACTGTCATCACAAACATGTCCACATATACTGTGGTGTCAACAAAACTTTTCTATTAGTTATGGCGAAGTGGATAAGATAGTGGAAATCCTGCAGTGGTCATTTTGTGTGGTCCAGTATTCGCTTGTTACTATATATGCTCCTCTTCCACCATCTGTTTCTACACACTTGTCACTGTTGTAGCAGCATGTTGTGTTGAAGCAGCAGTTATTATTATTATTATTTCGTATCAGAAACATGCAGTTACACAATCACAATCATCAAATTATACTGGACCAGAACTTGGCCACTTCCAGTGCATTTTCTGAGGCCTCAAACAGTTCAACTGCCGAGCAGTATGCTGGACACAGTTGACACTGAAGCATGTGCGGGACAGTCTGGTCTTCACCGCAGTCGCACTTGATATCATTGATCTCAGCATATCCCCATCTTGCTAAGTTCACTTTGCATCTGCCCACTCTTGATCTCAGCCTATTCAAAGACTTCCACGTCAACCATCCCTTGTCATAACCAGGTGGCAAATATTCAGACAGCAGTGTTATGGTATGACAAGCCGGTTTCCTGGACATCAATCATTCTGCCATGTTAAAACTCACTCACATGCCGATTTTGCGCCCTTTGGTTTTGATGAGGCATGCCAATATTTACTTGCTCATTTTCGCTTTGGTGACTGTGCTGACTGAGCATGGCACAATATTGGCCTGTCCAGTCACACAAAAATGGGGTTTTGATGGACCTATGTGCATGCCACCTCTCTTAAATTTTATTTACTTATTATTGTTACATTGTTGAACACATTGTAACAGCCCTCAAACCTATACTTTAAATGGAATTGTATTTTATGAATTATTTGTAGCAAGCTAGGGGTTGAGCGAATATGATTTTGTATGTTTGTCTTGCAATTTACTGTAAATCAGTGTAAATGGACTTGGTTTATGAAAAGAAATTATGTAAATACTATTTGATATGTTTAAGGACAGATCTATGCTAGAGAATTGAGTAAATGTTTGTAATTCTAAGTATTAAGGTGAGCTACAATGTTTAGAGGACAATTTACTAAATTTTAAAATGATTTAGGTGGATAATTTTGTGTTTAATTTTCAGTTCTGATTATAATGATTGTAAATGATTATGTATTGATTTTGATTGTTTTTAATATGCTTTTAATTATTTAAGCATTGTTGAATTCGAGAAATATCTGTCCGAAGCCTTTGCAATATCCTGGAACTTTCTATGCAGTTTCTTATACAAGTGAGTGGCAGAGATGAGTTTTGACACTGTTTACGTCGGCAAAACAGTTTTGCACGAACAGTTTTACGTGTACTGTGAGAATGTATGGCAGTATTGAATGTAATCGCTGGAGCTTGTGTCAACATGTGAGCAGTATCTTTGAAGTCTGATGTCTTCTAGAAATAAATACAAGTTAAATTTGAAAGCGTGTCTGGGACTAATTTCATATATTATAAACCATGAGAAACCTAATAACATCCTCCAAGATTTTAGTGATTCAGACCATTCCTTCTGGGAGGAGTAATTTTCACAAACAGTAGTGTAGTGTTACATTATCCATATATATCAAGTGCGACTGCGGTGAGGACCAGACTGTCCAGCACATGCTCCAGTGTCAACTGTGTCCAGCATCCTGTTCGGCAGCTGAACTGTATGAGGCCTCAGAAAATGCACTGGAAGTGGCCAAGTACTGGTCCAGTATAATTTGATGACTGTAATTGTGTAATTGTATGTTTCTGATACGAAATAATAATAACATTATCCATATGACTGGATTTGACCATTTCAGCTGAAATATCTTTCATTTATATGAATATCCTACCTAAAACCATTTTGTCGAGTCACGAACCCATTCCTTTCTCCACAGATATTTCTGATGTGGTTGCATATCACTGTCAGCACTGATTTACATACCACAGATGCCAAACTAATTGACCTGTAGCTTCTAACGCTCTTTATCATTCGTGCTTTATAGACCAGTACTGTTATTACACTCTGGTCAGCAGCAAGTCTTCAGACTTGATGTAAATAACATTGCAAGATAAGGCATAGTGTCGTAATCTGCTGTCTTTATCAGCAGATCAGTTTTTTGACCGGTTTGATGTAATCCTCCATCCCCTCTCATCTTGTATTAACCTCTTCATCTCTACATACGCATTACAACCCACCTCTTCAATTATTTGCTTCATATATTCTAATCTCTGTCTTCCTCTACTGTTCTTACCTTTGTTCCTTCCACTAACAAATTAACCAATCCACCCCGTCTCTTCTTTCTGTAAGCTTATTCCACAAATTCTTTCCTCACCCATTATTTCCAAAACTCGTTCATTTCGTACTTTGTCTGTCCACATAATTTTCAATATTCTTCTGTGACACCACATTTCGAATGCTTCAATTTTCTTTCTTTCCGGTATTCCTAAAATCCATGCTTCACTACCATTAAGTGCCGTGCTCCACACATAGAGTTTAAAAAAATTCTTTTTAAGTCCTAGATCATTATTTGAAACAAAAATATTTCTCTTTTTCATGAAGGCTCTTTTTGCTAGTGTTATTCTGGTTTTAACATCATTCCTGCTTCGGCCATCAGTTGTAATTTTGATTCCCAAGCAGCAAAATTCACCTTTTTCTTCTATCATCATATTTTTATATTTAATCTACTGTGATTGGTAACATTTCTGCTACAGTTCATCACTATTGTCTTGCTTTGATTTATATTCAGTCAAAAATCTTTCTTCAGTATTTTGTTCATGTCATTCAGTAACTTCTCAGTATCATCAGCCTGTTCTGCTAACATAATAATGTCATCAGTAAATCATAGCATACTGATTTTTTTCTCCTTGAACCCATATGCCACATGATAATTTTTCTTTTACTTCCTTTATTGTTTCCTCTATATACAAGTTGAATATTAACGGGGATAGATACAACCTTGTCTCACACCCTGTTTAATTGATGCATGTCTCTCGCAATTCTCTACTTTTATGATAGGCACTTGATTCTTACGTAGTTTATAAAGTATTCTTATATATCGATATTTTAGACCTGATTTCTTTAAATGTAGTAACTTGTTCCACCTTTTTTTTTTACTGCTTTATGTCTCTCAACAGCGAGGTCTTTAGAGACGGGAAAGGATGGGGGCAAGGAATGGGAAGGAATTCGGCCATGGCCTTTTTAAGGAAGCATCCCGGCATTTGCCTGGAGTGATTTGGGAAACCATGGAAAACCCAAATCTGGATACCCGGACGGGGATTCGAACCGCCGTCCTCCCGAATGCGAGGCCAGAACGCTATCCGTTACACCACCATGCTCTGTTTGTTCCACCTAACATTGTCAAAAGCTTTTTCTAAATCAATAAATGCCATAAAAGTATCTTTGTTTTTCTTGATCTGCCCTTCTAGTATTAATCTTAAAGCCTGAATTGCTTCTCTTGTACCACAGTTTTTCCTAAACCCAAACTGATCTTTACGTATTATCTCTTCTGTTACCCTTTCCATTCTTCTGTATATTATTCTGGTCAGTAATTTTGAAGCATATGATGTTAGACTAATGGTGCGATAATTCTCACATTTGTCAGCTTGTGCTTTCTTCGGAAGTGACAAGATGGTATTTTTTTTTTTTTTAATCAGTTGGAATTTCTCCTGTTTCATAACTTTTAGTTATCGGTTTGAATAATCTATTGATTCCTTCTTCTACTACGGATTTAAGAAATTCTGCAGGAATCTCATCATTACTATTGAATTATGGTCAGAGTCTTTGTCTGCTCTTAGGTACACTTTACAGTCTAGAACTCTATTTCTGGATCTCTGTTTGACCAAGATATAATCTAGATCAGGGATGGCGAACCATTCACGTGTGCCGATAATGGCACGCGACCAAATAATTTTGGCACTGCATTAATTACGTCAGTAAAGGTTCACCGTCCCTGATCTAGATGATGTCTGCCTGTATCCCCTGGACGTTTCCAGGTGCATACCCTTCTTGCATGGTTCCTAAACAGTGTGTTTGCCACGACTAGCTTATATCGTTCACAAAATTCTAGCAACCTGCTTCCTCTTTTATTTCTTTTTCTTAGACCAAACCTTCCTATAGTATTCCCATCTTTTCCTTCTCCCACTGATACATTCCAATGATTATTAGATTTTCCTCTCCATTCACATATTGTGTTAATTCCTCAGTTTTGGCATATATTTTCTCTATTTCTTCGTCATCCTCCTGTGACGTTGGCATATACACTTGGACCAACATGGTAGGGTCAAGCTTAGTTTCTAACCTCATCAAAATAATCCTATCACTAAGCTGTTCATAATAACTCACCCGTTTCTCTACTCTTTCATTCATTACAAAACCTATGCCAGTAACTTCACTGACAGCTTTTTTGTTAATTATTCTGTATTCCCCAGTCCAGAAATCCTGTGCATCCTTCCACTTAATCTCACTAATCCTGACAACATCTAACTTAAGTCATTCCATCTCCCTTTTTAAGTTTTCAAACCTGCCCTATTCAGACTTCTAACATTCCACACTCCGACTCGTAGAATGTTTCTATCCCTTCTATGACTCCTGCCTGAGTAGTACCCACTCGGAGATCCGATTAGGGGACTATTTTATCTCTAGAATATTTTACCCAGGAAGAGGCCATCATGATATATGTAATTTTAGAGGATTACATATCCTTGGGATACCCTTTGGGTCTTTAATGCAGTGGTTTCCATTTGCCTTCTGCATCCCCATGCTGTTGATCATTTCTGTCTTTAGAGGCCGTATCCAATCACAAGGGCAAGTGGGTTCTCGGGTCCACTCCCTGCACTTCCACTCTCCTGTAGTAGGCCGTTGGCAAGCAGTGGGTGATTCCTTACACCAGAAATCTTTCTGTTGCCAGAGTCTTGGCCGTGCAAACAGGGCTCACCACAGGAAATATAGGTTGACATTTGGTTCAAGAAAGGCTAATATAGTCTCTCCAAAACCCTTACACCCCTTGTCTTTCTCAATTCCTTTATAGTACCCTCACAACTGAATTATACATGTTTAGTTATCATTTGTAATTGTGTGGTTTTTATAATCCTCTGATTTACTCAATTACACTTCTGAATCATAGTCTCTAATATTCTCATTGAACCAGTTACTTAGTATCAATCTTCATCATCATAATTCTCCGGCTCCAGTCTCCCAGTTGCTGGTCACAAGCACTCTCTACTTCTTCCTGTCCATGAATCGTTGATGTTCATGAATAGTCATCCAATGAAGCCCTAAGTCTTCTATATCCTTCTTGATTTGTTTTCTCCATTTCTTTGTGGGCCTTCCCACACATCTTTTACCTTGGATGTTCATAGTAAAGTAGGCATTTGTTCTTATTTCTTCCTCCATCTTTTGGACATGTCCATACCACCTCAGGTGGGAATGCTGTAAAGATTTGGTCAAACTGATGTTGATACCAGCCTCTGCATGATTGATTTTATTCTTCACTTTGTCATTTCATGTTCTCTGAAAAATGCTATGCAAAAACTTCATTTCAGAGGTTTGAAGTCTACTTAGTCTCTTCTGGACAGGGTACATGTTTCTAGTGCATAAGTCAGTATGGGGATATAATAGGTTTTACAATACAATACAATACAATACATTCATTTTCCATTGATCCCAATATAAGAGACTGGCTCTGTGGGATGTAGAAAGTTGTCAATTTACAGATAAACAGTTGCATAACAAAATAATAAATACACCACAAGATTTACAGTCATAGCACACATGGTACCTTAAATAATTGTGTAACATACCAAATACATACACCAGGAGATGTACAGTCATAGCATACATGGTAAATTAATTATGTAAACTACATTTACACAACCTACTGGCAGTTATTTTTTTAGATACCGTAGAAATACGAGGCGTATTCCAAAAATAAGGTCCGGGGTACAAGATGTCACAGATGATAGGCCTGAATGACGTTTCCCACCTGCAGCGCCATCTACCAACTCCTGGTAAATATGCAGTATTGTTGGCGTGCCGCAGTAGCCGTATATCTATTGTTGAGAGCGGTTCGAAATGGCCGCGACAATCGTAGCTCCCGCCAGTTGTGAAGTGCGCGGTGTGATTAGATTTTTGTTGGCAAAAGGATCGTCAGCTGCGGACATCCATCGCGAATTGTGTGTAGTGTATGGACCAAACATAATGAGTGAGAAACAAGTTCGACACTGGTGTCGAGAATTTCAAAGTGGTCGCACAGATGTGCACGATCAACAGCGGAGTGGCAGGCCCAGTATTCGGATCGACGACATCGTCGAGCAAGTTAACCAAAAACTGCGAAGTGATCGGCGTTTGACGATTAGTGGTCTGGCTATGGAATTCCCAAATGTTGCTAGAACCTCAATTTACAGGATTGTCACTGAAGAGCTTGGATATCGGAAGCTTTGTGCACGGTGGGTGCCAAAACTGCTCACCGCTCAGCACAAAGAGCAACGAATGCATAGCGCACGACAATTTTTGGAGCGCTATAGACAAGATGGAGACAGTTTATTTTCCCAAATTGTTACGGGAGACGAGACGTGGATAGCGTACACCAACGCAGAATCAAAACAACAATCAACGCAGTGGCGCCATTCCGGTTCACCCAAACCAAAAAAGTGTAAGCAATCGCCGTACACGAATCGCAAAATGATGGCTTCCGTGTTTTGGGACGAAAAGGGCGTCCTTTTGATCGAATTCATGGACCATGGGACAACCATTACAGCTGACGTGTACTGTGCAACGCTCACCAAACTGAGACGTGCCATCCAAAATCGACGCCGCGGGAAACTATCGTCTGGCATCATCCTCCTGCACGACAACGCACGCCCGCATACCGCTTCCAAAACCAAAGAGAAGATTCAAGAGTTTCGTTGGGAAATCCTAGACCACCCAGCTTACAGTCCAGATCTTGCACCAAGCGACTATTTTCTCTTCCTGCATTTGAAACGGTGGCTTGGTGGACAACAATTTCAAACCGATGAAGAACTCAAGACGAGCGTTACCAATTGGTTCAGGTCCCAGGCGGCAGACTTTTATGCTGAGGGGTTAAAGAAACTGGTACAGCGTTACAGAAAGTGTATAGATACGAACGGCGATTATGTGGAAAAGTGAACTAGATATGTAGTTACATACTGACGTTAATAAAAACCTTGTATCCTGAACGATGTTTTTATTATGATCAAACGGACCTTACTTTTGGAATACGCCTCGTAAATTCTTCGACAGACTAGGAGTTGTCAATTAAAAATTCTTTCAATTTTTTCCTGAATTTATTGTTATCATCTACTAGACATTTAATATGTATTGGGAGCATATTGAAGATATGTATCCCTGAATATCGGACCCCTTTTTGAACAAATGACAATGACTTGTAAGTCTTGTGAAGATCATTTTTACTTCTAGTGCCATAATTGTGTATTTTACTATTTGTTTCAAACAAAGTATACTTTGTGACTACAAAGGACAATAATGTGTATAGATACTCAGACGCTAATGTTAAAATCCCTAACAGCTCATTACATGAAGTTCTATTGCTAACCCCACACATAATTCTTATTGCACGCTTTTGGGCTCTGAACACTTTAACTCTATAGGTAGAATTGCCCCAGAATATTATTCCATATGACAATAAGGAGTGAAAATAAGCAAAATAAAGTAGCTGCTTCATACAGAGATCACCTATAGCTGAAACTGTATGAATTGCAAACGTAGCTGCACCCAATCGCTTTAGTAAGTCAGAAACATGTACTTTCCAATTTAAATTATGATCAATATACAGACCTAGAAATTTCACACTCTACCTCTTGAATGGACTGGCCTGAAAATTTTCTGGTGTTAATCTGTGTGATGTACTGAATTGCATATACTGAGTTTTATAAAAGTTAAATACAAGCCATTAGCTGTAAACCATTTATTAATCAGTTCAAAGACATAATTTGAAATATATTCTGTAGATAAATCTGGAGTGTTTTTTAATTCCCACGTTTGTGTCATCTGCAAATTGGACAAATTGTGAGTTTTTAGATGAAACACATGGTAGATCATTTATATATATTAAAAACAATAGCGGCCCCAATATGGAACCCTGAGGTACTCCACATCTGATTAATTTCCACTCAGAAAACAGTGGACCTCTTAAGGCAGCCTTAAAATTCTCCATTGACACTTTCTGTTTTCTATTTAGAAGGTAAGAACTGAGCCATATATTAAAAATGCCATCTATACCATAATACTTTAGTTTCTGTATCAGAATTTTATGATCTACACAGTCAAATGCTTTAGATAAGTCACAAAAAATTCCCACAGGAATTTATTTATCATTTATTTGTTCTAAATATTGTCAGTGAATGCAAATATAGCTTGTTCTGTTGAATGACCCTTTTGAAAACCAAATTGTGATTTAGTTAGAATATTATTATTTTCAAGGTGTTTATAAACTCTATTTGTACATTGCTTTCTCAAGAACTGTTAATAATGAAATTGGTCAGTAGGTCGATACGGCTGCCTTATCTCCCCTTTTATAAAGTGGTTTAACTACATCATAACTTAAGCCTTTCTGGAAAAGTACCCTCAAGTAAAGATATATAGAACAGATAACTTAGTATATTACTTAATTTTGTGGAGCACAATTTAATTAATCTGCTGGAAATCCCATCATAACCACTTGAGGTATTTGCTCTTAAGGGATCTGATAATTTTTTTTTTTTCTTCTGGAGGAAGCTAATTTTACAGACATAGAGTTAAATTTTCTTGGTAGCCTGTTTTGACAAATCTATATTTTGTGTCACTGAGCTATTAGCAGTAAATTTATCAGCAACAGATAAAAAATGTTTATTAAATATATCAGCAATTGAAAAATTAGATTCTTCTGAATTTTCTTTGACAAAAATATCATTACTTGTTTGATTACTTTTCCTGTTTCCTTTTTTACAATGTCCCATATTGTTTTAATTTTATTTTCAGAATCATGAATTTTATGTTTGTAGTACATACTTTTAGATTCTTTAATAACCTTTTTCAGTATTTTGCAGTACTGTTTGTAATGTGTTTTAACATTAGCATTCTCACTGTTCCTAGAGGCAATATACAACTTCCTTTTATTAATGCATGATGTTCTAATGCCAATAGTTATCCAAGGCTTTTGTTCTTTTTGAGAAGCACACTTTTTCAAGGGGAAGCAACTTTCAAAGAAATTTAATACAATGTACTAAAAATGTTGTATTTTTCATCCATACCTTGAGCACTGTATACCTGTTCCCAGTTTGTGGTATTCAGGCACTTTCTAAAACAAGTAACTGACTCATCATTTATTACACGCTGAAGTTTAAAGACATTACTCTTAGTGCTAGTTCCTATTGAAGTGTTGATGGTTAATAACTGGGCATCGTGATCCGAAAGTCCATTGATGGATGGCTTGATGGTATAACTGAATTTTGAGGTATCTAGGAAAACATTGTCTATAGCTGAGTGACTATTATTCATTATTCTAGTTGGAAAATTAACTACCTGAGTTAAATTGAATGAACTGACTAATGATAACATGACTTTACAGGGTAAGTTATTTAGAAAATCTACATTAAAATCACCACATACTACTATGTTGACTTCTTTTCTGCTTAAAAATGTTAATAAGAGTTCAAACTGGTTCAAAAAAAAAAAGTTTCCCGATGGTGCTCTATATACTGTTACTATTATGAAAATTTCATTATTGAATCTTAGCTGTGTAGCACAGGCTTCAAAATGTTGGTCAACACAATATTTGCTAATACTTATATCCTCAAAACTATAACCATTTCTAACATAAGTGACAACTCCTCCTTTCTCCAAGTTCGTTCTACAATAATGAGAAGCTAAATTAAAATCAGTTACATTTGACATACCTATTCTGCAGTTATATGGTGTTCAGACAAGCATAAAACATCAATTCTACTGATATCATTTATTTCATTTATGTGACTAAGCAATTCAGTCCAATTTGTTGTTAACCCTCTGATATTCTGATGTAATAAATTAATCCCTACTAATTTTGGTATCTGAAAACTCATTTTTGTTAAACTAATTCTTTAAAGCATTCTGTCTAATACATGATCCTAATCTAAAAAAGGAGCTGCGCTAACACCATTAACAACAGGAATCGTTTCATGTGAATTTGTGGCCCCAATTAATTGTTTTGCTATGAGATCTGAAAGAACCCCCTTACCCTCTAATATTGAGTTGTAGGCCACGCCTAGTATAACCCCAGCCTATCAATAGCATCTACAGCTACCAAGGCCCATGCCAGAGCCAATATTGGACATAAGATACCGTTCCAGTTCCAGATTCACTCGCCTCACAGCAGTGTTCATCTGTGGCCGATCAGAGCGTCTCAAGACCTACATTAACTGACCAGAATGTGGCACGTTGCTTCTGCTATTTTCTCCAGGTCATCTCTGATACTATACCTATCATTCCTGCCCAAACTATTTCCCGCTCCTCCCACTATCACTACATGATCCTCATCTGTGAAATCCTTACACAAAGAACCTATATCTTCTACTACCTGACCAAGACTAGCACTAGGTTTGAAGAAACTCATGACCTGGAAACCTGATCCTAATTATTCCTGCACCAATGACCCAACTCCTCGTCCATGACTACTACCTAGCAGCTAGTACCTGCCTACCAGACTTAACTACACAGCTTTTCCTACAAGTCTGCTGCTTTTTACCTACACCTTCATCTACAGAAGGCTCAACCCTGTCTAACTATGGCAACTGGGCAAACCAATTTTGCACCCCAGCACAAAAGAATCAGAAGCCCTTTTTGTTCTATTTGCCCTTTTCCCTGTCACCAGTTCCCAACCATCACTGTTTCCTCCCTGCGCAGCCTATCCAACTCCTTTCTAGTGTCTGTCACTTCAAACCTCAAGGCACTAATCCTTATCTCCTGCTCCAATATCTTTCTGCTTTTGAAACAATCTTTACAGAACCATGGGAGAGCTTTCTCAATTTCCCCACTTTCAACGCCACTGCAAATCAGTCCCCAATGAATCCATTTCTCACACCCTTGCAAAAAATTCCAACCCTCAAAAATCTACGACCATGTCCAAACTTTTCACTCATGATTACAAGAAACTAACAACAACAAAATACACAAAGATAGAGAGAAAATTACTATTACAACAAAAACTGTTAACTATATTTATTTATAACTAGCACACACACATCCGTCTCTCTGTCACCATTTGATAAGTTCTTAAAATTTTGTGACTACAACTGTTAATCATAACAGAAAAACAATGTCCTGTGCTATCCCTACAGAATTTCTTGTCAAATTCCGTTAATATTCGGCATAGGCATTTAGTTGTCAAAACGTAACAAAAGACAAAGACTTACTTCCACATTTATAGTATTATTACTGCAGATCACACACACACACACACCACTAACTGTGAATCACCCCTTAGGGCTCAATATAACATAAAAAGCGTATACCTACAGCATTGCAAGACTACCTGCGATTTGCCTCACATTGCACCCCTAACTTTGTGATATCTACAGTTAAACATTCAATCCGAATAACCGACAGCCCAGGTGTGATTCTTACGATCAAAAAACAATTTTTAAAGATCTTAGCCTCCATGGAGATTTGAACCGGAGACCACAACCGAAACATTAGCAAGCAACTGCTTTAAACCACTTGCTACCTGACCGCTACACGGAAAAAACAGTACAGAGACCTCAATATCGAACGCGTCTGTCTATCGACATTCAGTAATTTTTCGAAATTATATGACAGCATGTATTATATGTACAGATAATGTTTCAACCCAAGGATAAGTGTGCAAATTTTCATCAAGATCGGATGAAAACTGTGAATTTGTATGAAGAACAAACAAACCACAAATAAACAAACATACATACATTCATCTTTATATATATAGATTTAAATACACACGTTCGTAGCGGTACGTGTTTCCACGGTATTCCAAAGATAATGAGTAGTGTATGTTTACACTTTCTGGACACTTTGTTGTCCCAAAAACAGAGTTCTCACCTGGTCATCAAAGCCTGTGCATTATATTTCTGTTTGGAATTTCACATTTCCTGGTTTTATGTTTGCCTTTTCAAATTATCATGATGATCTGTAATTATCTGTATACCTTCTGCTCCCCTCAGTTTTCTAACATATCCATAAAAATTTCTAGATTCATCATTCAGGAGGTCTTCCTGCATTCTTAATAGTCTTCATAAACTGACATGTAGCTTCCCCCTTTGTTGCTATTCTTTGTTTAATTGAATAATTGTTCTCAGGCCTCCTACCGGGGGAGCCCATCAATTTGAAGTGACATTTCAAAATTGATCTTCAATTCCATCCCCTGGTGAAGATGCCCAGATGATACCAGAGGAGCGATTTCAAAATGTCATTTAATATTGATGCACTTCCTTGGTGGGAGGCCTGAGAACAGTTTATACACCAGAAAAGCTTCCACTCATTCTTCCTTGTTTCAAGTATTCTGTGTTGCCTTTCAGCTCTGATGTGTTTACCCCTCCCCCCTTTTCTTATCAGCCTACAGAATATAGGTTCTGGTACTATCCTTTATTTTCTGTTTTTGAATAAGCATTTTATCCCCCCATCTTAGTATCTCATTGAACACTTCCCTCTTAGGCCCTACTCTACTTTCCTCCATACACTGAACCTTCCCCTGAAGTAATGTAAGCCTGTGACCATTTTTTGTGTATTGTCACGGATCTAGAATATTTCCAGTTTTTAGGATGAAAGATTATGACAAGTTAACCTGATTTGACCAAATATAAACTCCTCTCACGTCTATACTCTGAATATGTACTAGGTTCTCTTCATCATTCATTCTTCCATTGCGATTAGTTTCCAACACCTTAATTTTTTCTTTTTTATTACCTCAGGAATCTGCCACTAGTAACTGAGGGCTATGATATACTAATACTAGCTAACTGTAGTAGTCTTTGCTAACAAATATGAATATCCCTTCGACAATTGCTCTTATATCTTTTGGAACACTATAATAATCAAGGAAATCCTTATTGTCTAACACTCATGGTTTGTGAATCTCTATTAAGTTGCCAAACTCTATTTCCTTATTCATTATAGTGCTATGGTTTACAAGTAAATTATGGCTTTGAGATTTTTGAGCATTACTCTTTATCTTTCCACTTTCTCTAATTGTTTGATCAAAGCCCAGTCTCCTGTTTTTTGATCAGCTTCAGCCATTTCTCCCATCATGCATCTGCATTCAGTATCCTTTTAATAACCTATTTTTTCCCCTCACCAGCTGCTCCTAACTTAAAAAAGGGCACAGTCCTGACCCCATCATAACTGTAAATGGCTCTCTTGCAGCTTTAACTAACTCGTGAAGTACTCCCTTAATCATTCTATACGTGTAGCCTATGGGTAGTGAAACCACACCTACCAGTGGTGACTGCAGAGACAACATCAAGTCAGAATTAATACCTTTTCCTAGATGCACATAACAGAATAGAGTACAATTCACTTTAAAGTGTTGGAGTTGGCAGGCTGTTTTGGTTCGGGTAGTAACACAAATTTTACGGTGATCTATAGAGTTTGTTGCTAAAGGGTTTTGAAGGATGTGGTATAGACTAAAATGTTGAAGAATGTGTTTTAAGTTCAAAAGAGCTTATTTAGGGATTGTTTCCAACAGTTTAACATTCAGTATCTTATCATAGACAATAGTGAAATGATGTAACCCTATTTTGAGGTTGAAACATTTGAAAGGGTAGGCAGTTTCATTTGGAGGGATAAAGTATAAATTGATTTAACGAATTTTATAATAATGTTATATATTCAGAAAGTATAATGTAAAGTTTCATTTAGCTTGTCCAACAGAGGGGATAGTGATTGTCATTACCAATAATTAAACTACCAGTTCAGACTGATTAATTGGGAAGGAAAGTTTTAGAAAATTAGTGGAGTTTGAAAGCAGGCTATAGATTGTCATATCACAGAAGAAGCCTGAAATAACTGGTTCAGAAAAATAGATATATATGTTTCGGAGGGAACCATAAATTTATATTATTTTCACAGTTAAGAGATTTCCAGTTGAGAGATAGCTTGTAAGATTTTGGAAAATATGAATAGGATAATATTTTGATTAATTAAAAATTAGAGAAATTACTTACACTTGACTACATGGAGAAGTTTAAACTTAGACTAATTATTACAGGGAAATGAAGCTATATTTTTGGATTATTGTAATAATAAAAAAGTTTTAAAATAATTAAGGCTATCGAATACAAAAATTTGGGAGAGATTTATAGATTTTTAAGTTCTTGACTAGCAAGAAAAGTGGCTACGTGATAGTGCCACAGCATCAAATTGATTACCAAACAATGGGAAATGTCACACTCTTTGGCAAAAAGTGTAGATAGAAGTGGCAGATTATAAGAGTCAATTCAAAAGTGAAATTTGCTAAAGTAGTAATCACCAATTGTTAGCGTCAAAGACAGTGCATATGAACCAAGGGGGGAGGCGCGAATTTGGCTTGTGCAATCATGAATGATAGTGCGTAAGTTATAAAGAATGACTGAAGAGGAAGCTGCAACTTATATTTTGATTTTAGAAGTTTGATAATGGTCAACATCAGTAATGTGTAAACTGCTGCTCAGATGTCTTTGATACTAATAGCCGACACCGTTTGACCGATCATGAAAATTGGCACATATATGTATTTTTATTCATGGTGAAGGTTTCTGACCAAAAAATTAAATAACACCCCCCTTTCCCCTTTTATACTCCTTAATTTTTATACAAATTCTTAAGTTTTTATGCGATTTTTATGGAGGTGTATGTTTTAAATCAAAGAAAAAAAATACTGCCCACGTTAGTTTTACAAAATCCAATCCCTGTCCCACTTTCCACACCCTTAATTATTGTCAATGTTCTTTGTATGAACCCTGCAGGGGCCTGGTACGCAAGTGCCAGGTACGGGTGCCCGAGCTGGAAACTTGTGAGCGCCGCAAGTTTCCCACACCGTAAACTCCTACCATGCTTCAACGACCACCGTAGGGCGTGCCTAGGAGAACGGGGATCTTGGCTTCATCGCCCGGATCGCGAGGACGGTACAAACCTCTATAAAAAAATCCCTCAACCTCAAGGTCGGACACGTGCTGTGGAGGTGGATGAGTGGTGAGGCAAACCACCCGCTAACGTGCAACCTCAGGGGCACCTGCGCACACCCTGTTGTATGAGCATTTCTTTTTTAAATGGTTTTTACTCGTGGGATCAAAATTCATTCTCACAAAAAAACCAAAGACTCCTGCGGCCTGGGTGTGTCGCAGGCAAATAAAAATACACCCAGTTCAAAAAAGCGGGCTAGGGTTGAAAGCCCTCCCCCAGAACAAAATTACAGTAACGGCAAGGGTTGTTTAATAGACAATGCCTTCGTTATCATGACACGAGTGGAGGGATCTTTTGAGAAGATCTCTCCATTTTATGTAAACAAAGGTTTAGAGGGTATTGCGGGTACCCTCAAATCGGTAAAAAAGCTGAGGAAACAGGACTCTGCTTTTGGAAACATCCACCCAAAAGCAGGCTTAAGTGCGAGAAGCTCGGGGAGTTCGCAGTAAAGTGCGAACTCCATAAATCTCTAAAACTCTAGTAAAGGTGTCATCACCTGCAGAGACCACATAGATTTAGAGACCGAGGAACTCCTTAAGGAGTGGTCTACAGAACATGTGGTCGAGGTTCGTCAGATTAAGCGAAGGGTTAACGGCAGTCTTTAGAAGACAGCCACCTTCGTCCTGACGTTCGACACTCCGACGTTGCCCAAAAACATCAAGGCAGGATATTTGAATTTGAATATTCGCCCGTATGTGCCGGACCCAATGCGCTGCTTTAAGTGCCAGCGGTTCGGCCATACGACGGTGACCTGCAAGGGTAACCCCACCTGTGGGAAGTGCGGAAAGGCGGGTCATGAGCCAGGCACGAGCTGCACGCTCCCACAGGTGTGTGTCAACTGCTCCGGGGCACATCCAGCCTGGAGCAGGGAGTGTCGATTGTATCTGGAGGAAAAAAAGATACAGGAGTTGAAAACAAAAGAGCGGATTTCGTATGGCGAAGCCAAGAAGCAGTATAAGGCTCTGGTTCCACCAGTCTTTCGCTACCAGCTTCGCGAAGACGTTATCAACTCCCGTCAGGAAAAGAAAGTGTCGCTACTCAGACGTCCGTTGCGGACATGGGCACAAGTCCAATGTGCTCATGTCAGTGCAGATGTGGTGCCACACCCATCAGGTCATTACACCTAGGGACCGTCAGGACGTCGGGTAGCAACACTCTGACAAACTTGACCACATCGACAGCAGGTTCAGCAAGTCCACCAGCAAAGGGCACAGCCATCCGTTACAGTAGCTACAGACGTGGGTGCCTCTGCAACAGCAGAAAGAGCACCCATTGCAGAAGCATTACCTGCAGCAGCTATAGCAACGGCAAACGCCATCTGCCAGTAGCGGATGGCAAACTGTGCAGAAAGAGTCCGGGGTCCGAAGTTTAAGACACACGGACCCCACTGTGTTCTTGAAGTCCCCTTCTACTTCCCCTCCCAGTTCCCCAACTGGCAGGGAGAAGGAAGTGGAACGGGCCTCGGCGGAAGAAATGTCCGCACGACTTCCGAGGCCTTAGAACAAGTGTCGTCTTCGGACCCTGAAGACGACATAATGCTGGTGGACGAACATAGTTCCGTTCCTCAGCAATCCCCCCATGCGCAGCGACCCACCCGACCTGGGGCGGGTGGTTTTAAATAGGTAGAGATGGCTCCCATACTTCAGTGGAACGTTAACGGCTTTCAGGCTCACAAAGAGGAAGTCCAACTCTTAGCACGGTCTGATCCTTTGTGTCTCTGTCTGCAGAAGACACATTTCAGACCGCTACACCAGCCAGTGCTAAGAGGATACGACATATTCCGAAAGGACGATACTGAGGGTGATCGAGCTAAGGGAGGAGTGGCAGTGTTGGTCCGAAACAATGTCCACTCCGAACCCGTTGCTCTCACCTCCACATTACAAGCAGTTGCGGTGAAAATACATGGTCCAATCCAACTGACCGTATGCTCTGTCTATCTGCCACCCAGTGTGTCAGTCGGCTACGATGACCTGGTTGGCATTATACGACAACTCACTCGGCCCTTTCTCCTTTTGGGAGATTTCAACGCCCACAGTGCGTTGTGGGGTTCCAACCACCGATTGCCCCCGGGGCCGAGTGGTTGGTAGATTGATAGAGCAGGAGGAAATTTGTATCCTGAATACAGGGCAAATGACTCATTTCACCACTGCTACCGGTACGTCTTCTGCCATTGACCTTTCCTTGTGTTCCCCCTCAATTGCGGACTCCGTGCAGTGGGACGTGGATCGCGAACCTATATGGTAGCGACCACTTCCCAATTTGGATGCACGTCGAGTGTGAACGTGGAAGAGGAAATAACCGACGCAAATGGAACGTCAGTTGTGCAGATTGGCAGCTCTACTGCCGTGCTGTACAACTGCAACCCTGTGGCAGTATACAGGAGAAGGTAAATCACATCACAGAAGTGATTCACCGTGCAGCTGCCATTTCCATGCCGAAGAGCTCCGGAACGCTGCGAAGGACACCCGTCCCCTGGTGGAACGATGAATGTCGTTCCGCCATCCAGGGTCGTCGACGGGCGTTGCGTCGTTTTAGGTTGTGCCCAACATCTGACAACCTAGCAGCGTTCCGTATTGCCAGAGCTAAGGCACGTCGAGTTATTAAGGAGAGCAAGAGGAGGTCATGGCAGGACTTTGTGAGCACAATAAATCGTTCCACACCTTCATCGAAAGTATGGGACTCCATTCGCCGTATATCTGGAAGGTACTCCCGCGCACCAGTATCTGGGTTACTGGATCACGGACGTATAATTACTGACGAACGAAGCATAGCGCAGCTGATGGCGGAAAACTTTGCCGCCATCACTTCGTCCGCTAACTTTGACCCTCGGTTTCAGCGACGAAGAGTCGCTGCCGAGAGGCGCCCGCTGTGATTCGATTCGTCGAATACAGAGGCCTACAACTGCCCATTTACATCTTTGGAGCTGGAGTCAGCGTTGAACAGCGCAAATGACACTGCTCCAGGGCCTGATCTGATCCAGTACCAGATGCTGAGGCATCTCAGTAAGGATGCTAAAAAGTACCTTCTAGATATTTTTAACGATATTTGGACCGGAGGACACTTCCCCGACTCGTGGAAAGAAGCAACATTAATTCCGATTTTAAAACCTGGCAAAGACAAATTGTTGCCAGGTAGTTATCGTAGTATTGCCTTGACTAGCTGCGTGGGGAAGACACTGGAGAGGATGGTTAATCGCCGCCTCGTCTGGTGTCTCGAATCCCGTAACCTGCTGAGTCGCTTCCAGTGTGGATTCAGGAAGTTCCGTTCCACCTTGGACAACCTGATCCTCCTGGAGGCGGCAATACAGGATGCGTTCATCCGCAGCCAACACCTTGTGGGTGTCTTTTTCGACCTTGAAAATGCCTACGATACTACCTGGCGGCATGTGATTTTAAAACAGTTACATGAATGGGGTTTTAGGGAAACCTACCCCGTTTTTTAAAATCATTTTTATCTGGTCGTTGCTTCCGGTACCGAGTTGGTAGTGAAGTGTCTGATATTTTTATTCAGGAAAACGGTGTTCCTCAGGCGTCAGTTTTAAGCGTGACCCTTTTCGCCATAGCGATTAACAGTATATCACTCGTCATAAGGAGTCCCTTACGGTTCTCCTTATATGTGGACGACTTTTTAATTTTTATTGTATCGTCCAGCCTGAGAAGCGCTGAGCGGCAGTTGCAGCTCGCGTTGAACAGGCTGGACGAATGGTCAGTGCACACCGGTTTTCGTTTCTCCGCTGAGAAAACCCGGTGTGTTCTTTTTACTCGCAGCAGAAGTCTTTTACCAGATCCTCACCTTACCCTGAGGAACACCGTTTTAAGTTTTACTGAAACAGTTCGGTTTCTGGGCCTCATTTTAGACAACAGATTAACCTGGCTTCCATATCTCAAAGATGTGAAAGCCAGAGCCTCAAAAGCTCTAAATGCTTTAAAATGTCTGTGTGGCAGGTCATGGGGCGCTGACCGCTGCTGCCTGTTACAATTTTACAGAGCCTATGTACGGTCGCGGCTGGAATACGGTTGTATCTTGTATGGTTCGGCACGGGACAGCTATCTCCGTATACTAGATAGTGTCCACCATGCTGGAATTCGGCTCGCCACGGGTGCATATCGCACTAGCCCTATTGTCAGCATTTGTGCTGACTCGGGCGAGCCGCTGCTCACCATCCGCCGGCAACTCCTCATGGTGCGACACTACCTTCATGTTGCCATAACACCTGGCAGTCCCGTGTACGACATAGTTCTACACCCCAACCACGAGCGGCTCTATACCAACCGGCATAGAGCCACTAAACCGTTCAGCTACCGTACAAAGGCTATTTTAGAACAATATAGATTAGAGCTTCCATCTTTTTATCACCAGGGTTGGAGTAAATCTCCTCCCTGGCATTTAAAGAGGCCCAGAATGATATTAGATCTGCATAAAAAAAAATTACCGCTGATAGTGTTTTTATTAATATGTTTAGAGATATTTTAAATCAGTGTCACATGTTTACCCCGGTATACACGGATGGGTCTAAGCAGGCTAACGGAGTTGGTTGCTCCGTAGTGTTCCCTCGAGTGACTTACACATACAAACTGGACGGCAGGTGCAGCGTTTATACCGCCGAATGCTATGTCGTTTTTAAGTCGCTCCAGCATATGAAAGTAATGCGCGATAAGTTGTTCATCATATGCTGTGATTCCCTCAGCAGTATTCAGGCCATAGGAAACATGTATCCAGCAGATCGTCTAGTCCAGGACATCCAGGACGCCCTCCTTTCCCTTCAATCTCGTGGAAAGGAGGTATTATTCTGCTGGGTAGCGGGCCTTGTGGGAATCAGAGGGAACGAGGCAGCTGATGAAGCTGCCAAGTTAGCCTGCAACAAGGTCAGAACTGACTTTGAACCGGTCCCAAAGTCAGACCTTGCCTCGGCGGCGAAGAGATTTGTTTTTGATGTTTGGCAGAGGCAGTGGCTGGAAGTTGAGCATAACAAGCTCCAGCTGGTCAAACCGACCGTTCAGCCGTGGAGCAGCTCCTTCCAGCGGGCGAGGAGGGATGAGGTCCTCCTAACTCGCCTCCGTATTGGGCACTGTCCTCTGACTCATAGCTTTCTTCTCCGCCGAGAGGACCCTCCGGAATGTGATGCTTGTGGCGTACCTTTGACGGTACGCCACATTTTAACTGATTGTGTGTTGTTTTTATATTTAAGGGCAGACGTTGGCCTAGGCAACGATCTGTCCCTTATTTTAAACGATGACCGTGACAACGCGGCTAAGGTTTTAAAGTTTTGCAGCTTGGCCGGTCTTGGCCCAAAAATTTTGGGCAGATCGGCCTAAATTTTAGTAGTGTTTTTACTTGTGGCCTTGTTTTTATGGCTGGCCCTTTTACAGCCAGCCAGCTAGTCGGATGTTTTAAACTGGTTTGCCCTTTTACAGCCAACCAGTTAGTTTGATGTTTTAAACTGGTTGGTCTTTTTACAGCCAACCAGTTAACTTATGTATTTTTATATTTTTTGCCACTTTACAGTCATAGTCTCAGTTTTATATTCTACGTTTCTGTCTGTGTGGCCGATCTCTTTACAGTCGGCCACGCAGACGTTATTTTAGTTAGTAGGTTAGTATTTTATTGTGCTGTCTCTGTGGCTGACCCCTTTACAGTCGGCCACACAGACGGCAATTTTGCCACGTTGTCACGCCTGGTATTTTTTAGGGCGCTAATGACCCCGTTGTCGACGCGCCCTTAAACACTAATAACAACAACAACAACAACAACATCTTTGTATGAAGATACAGTTTCTTAATTATTTTCAATGTTCTTTATACAAAGATACAGTTTCTATCTGATTTTGGAGGAAGTATGCAGACGTATATTTTAAAACAAACAGAAAAATAATGTCTACATTTAGTTTATAGAAACCAAACCTCTCTCCCCCTTCAATCCCCTTTAATTTTACTCATTACACGATTTCCATCTAATCCTGAAGGAACTTCGCACATTTATGCTTTAAAACATACAAAACAATTCTGTTTAAATTTTTTTTAAAAAACCGAGTCCCTCTCCCGTTCTACCTTTTAATTTCCAATGTTCTTTAGAGTAATACACATTTTATATTGGATTTCAATTAACACTGCACACACATATACTTTAAAACGAAGAGAAACGTATTTTCTATGTTCTGTTTACAAAACTCGATCCTTCACATCCTGTATCTTGTTTAATATTTGCAAATGTTCTTCTTACAAAGCTACTGGTTTTATCTGATTTCGACGGAACTTTGCACACATTATCACAAAGAGAAAAATACTGTTAACATTATTTTTTACAAAACCCAAACTACTCTCTCCCTCTACACCCCCTTAGTACGTCAGATTTTAACTTGGATCCCAATCTTTCACATTGTGAAAACCTGTTAAAAATCTATACTTTGTGCATGATGATAGAACAATAAGATATATTCCAGGTACAGATTTATGTATGTGGTGTGTATTAATGCCCAGATGATACATGTTTCGATTACTGAGCAGCTATGTTAACAGATGTTGTGATTAGGTTGAAACACAACATAGACCAAAATATTAGCTGATATTCCTTATCACATTACATCCAATTCACCCCCTTCTAGGAATTGTTGGAAAATGTCAATGATTAGTTTACTCCTGGAAATGACTGGTTCCAAACTAATGAAATTTGGTACACATCAGAAGTATAAAAGTAGTGTATGGGTAAATCAATGCTAATTTACCTGAACAACGCCTGCTACTCTTCTAGTATTTATATGCATATAAGTTGAAATTTCGAAAAATCAGTCCTTGATAATGTGATTGTGAAAACTCGAAATTCTGATATCCATGTACTAGTGGTTTAATGCTAATATTTAGCTGACTTGGAATTAGGTCTCAATTTGATCAATTTTTTTTAAGGTCATATCGCAGCACCAACAACAAAATCACCTTGCAAAGGTATGTTTTACCACTCACATAATATCTCCAGCTGAGTAATCAATAATTCACCATCCCGCAAGCTATTCAAGAGGTAAATTAACTCAATATCATAGTGTTGTCTAATGTTTATTGTTAAACTAACTTAGTCCACAGTCTGAAGGGTGGTTGGATCCTCCTGAAGGAGGCACCCTAAGATACTGTATCAGAGGAACAGATGGCCATATTCTTTTTTCTGGGACCACGGAACAACCTAGCGTAGCTCATATAATCAAACACAACTCTTAAATATTCCTACCGCCAGTGGGATTTGAACCCAGGGCTAGAGCCAGAATTTTTCGAAAACAAGCACCTTAACCTCTGAGCTACCAGGAAGTTCACAAAATGTCCCATATTTAAAATACAAAATGATCTATATCATCACTAAAAATTTAATAATAAAATAATTGTTTAAAAAAACTGCCTTCAAAAAGCACACTAAAAATTTTAAAATAACTTTATGCCTTTCTTAGAAGAAAATAAATCTAAATGGACAATATTTTAGATTACTATTTTTGAAATTTTTATATTAACCAATTATTTTTGAGGTCTGTGCCAGCCAAAGCAAGAAAAACAAAAATTAATAACAATAACGCATGACAGTAATACATAAAAAATCATGTTACTACTTACCTACAATTAATCTTAAAAACATGTTTCAACAAAACTGAAATGTATAGATATTGGTATGATGGCGCCAAGTAAACACGCGTGTGGTGGCTGCTCCGAAATAATAAAAGAGAATGCCTCAAGTATTCTGTGTTGCGAGTGTAATTCCTGGTTTCATTTAAAATGTTCAGGAATGGACTATAAAGAGTTTAAAAAAGTGGCCGCCGATATCAAGAAAAACAAATCATCGTGGACATGTGTGTCGTGTATAAGTGAGGTTAGTGTTGTTGTTTCTGACGATATACATGATTGTAACGATGATGAACTGACTGTCGCAAAAATAGAACTTGTTTTCAATAAATACTTCATACCATTTAAAGCTAATATTGAAAAATGCCTCAGTGGAATCAAGTCGGAATTGGCGACAATTTCTCAGCAAAATGTCGACATATCAAAACATTGTGCACAACTGGACAAAAGAGTCAGTGAAATTGAATCCAAGTTGGTAACATTTGAGTGCGGTCCAAATATCGACGGTACAACAGCTGAGGATATTATAGCCGAAGCAAATGAAAGAAAAAAAACGTGAAAAAAATGTGATAATCTACAATGTTCCTGAGTCCAGTAAACAGGTCGGCTCTGATCGTTTACGTGACGATCGCGAACTTTTATCCAAAGTATTCCCGCCTGAATCAGCTGACACTCTTTCCAGCGTTAAATTACGTAGGATTGGTCGTCCAGTAGATGGAAAAACCCGTCCATTACTCGTCAATACACCATCAGTGGCTGATGCAAGGTGTCTATTACAAGCTAAAGCCGTTGGCACTGGCAGTGAAAAAATTCTTATCAAACCTGACTTGACCCGGGAGCAGAGAAAGCACCTGAAGAATCTTCGATCTGAATTAAATGACTTGTTCAAAAGTGGTGATTCTTCCAAAACAATTAAATATGTCAATGGAGTTCCTAGAATAGTTAAAGCTTCTACTTTTCGTTTCCCCAAAGAAAAGCGCACATTTCAAACAGGATCTCCTAGTGTATTATCAGAATACCAGGGGGCTCAGAACTAAGTTAAAGAACTTCTTAGTCTCATCTGCATGCTGTCACTGTGATGTGTTGTGTATTACTGAATCGTGGCTCCACTCATCAATATTGGACGGTGAAATAGTCAGCAATAACTATAATATTTTTAGGAAAGATAGAGATAAAAGCACTAGCAATTATAAGCGTGGTGGGGGTGTCTTCATCGCTGTTAAACGTAATATAACTGTAGAACCAATTGATGTTACTGATAGTGGCTTGGAGCAAATATTTGTCAAAATCAAGGGATTTCGTACTCACATTATTATAGGATGTGTATATATACCCCCGCATTCTCGCACTGATGTTTACCTAAGTCACTTGTCTGCTGTTAATTTTATTAAAAACAAATATCCTAATAATAAACTATTGGTTTTTGGTGACTATAACATTTGTAGCAGTTTGTCGCAGCTAGAGTGTGAAAGCCTGTTAAATGAGAAATTTCTTCTCTCTGGATGTGTCCAACATAATAGAGTTCAAAATGACAATGGTAGAATTCTAGACTTTTTGCTTCAGTGACCTTGACATCGTTATTGACAAAACCCCTCCAATTGTTGATGAGGACAAGTATCACCCAGCCCTGTCTGCTCATCTTAAATTCTGTTCTAACGTGAAACAGAATGATACCTCTTCATATGCATTCAATAGTGCTGATTACGCAGCACTGAATAAGTATTTCCTTAGGGTAAATTGGATTGATCTATACAAAATAGACAACATTGATGATAAGGTGAACTGGTTATATGATATTGTACATGAAGGAATAGCTAAGTTTGTCCCGTTAAATAAAAAAAAGAATAGAAATTATCCATGCTGGTTCTCCAATGAACTCATATTCACTATTAAGCAAAAGAAAATAGCTCATAGGAAATACAAAGTGAAGAAAACACAGAGTAATTATTTAATTTTTAGCAAACTGAGGTCTCAGTGTAAAAAGTTAAGTGCATCTTGCTATCAGAAATACTTAGACAAGGTTGAAAATGGCTTGAAAAGTGATACAGGCAAATTCTGGAGCTTTATGAAGAATAAACGCCATAGTGGTGTTGATATTCCAGCTACCATGGCCTGGGACAATATATCTGCAAATAATGGTAATGAGATCAGTAATTTGTTTGCCTCATTTTTCAACAGTATTTACAAGACTCCACCTGACAGACCACTGGATCCTGTTGATGAACTAGAGGAGATTACAAAATGTAATGAAACTCCAGATGCACACATCACAGAATTTGAAGTCCGCTATGATGAGGTTTTTCGTCAACTATCTTCACTGAACATTAATAAAGGTGCTGGACCCGACAGAATACCAAACATTCTCCTAAGAAACTGCGCGGTGAGTCTATGTGAGCCTATCACCCATATCTTTAATAAATCTCTGGAAACTGGCAATTTTCCTGATCTATGGAAATTGTCCTACATCAGCCCCATCCATAAAACTGGAGATAAGACAAATGTGGCTAACTATAGACCAATATGCATCCAGTCATCACTTGCAAAACTTCTGGAGAAAATAGTCCTACCACAACTGACGTTTGCTTTCAAAAATATTATAGTTACCAGACAACATGGTTTCTTTGGTGGCAGATCCACAACCACCAACTTGTATGGTTATGTTAACTACATACTAAATTCACTGAGCAGAGGTAAGGAAGTACATGCACTCTACACAGACTTCAGCAAGGCCTTTGATACTGGTGAACCATGAAGTTCTACTAAAAAAGCTGCATTATTATGGTGTCAGATCAAAAGCACTGAAATGGTTGCGCTCGTACCTCTCCAATAGGCGTCTGCAGGTAAGGGTTGCTGGTCATTTGTCAAATGTATTCAGTGTCGCTTCTGGTGTCCCACAGGGTTCACATCTAGGTCCAATTCTATTCTGTATCTTTATTAATGATATTGGTGACAACATCAGGTCTGAATACCTACTCTACGCAGATGACATGAAGATTTACAGAGTAATTAGTAGTGAACAAGACCTACAAATCCTCCAACAAGACATTGACGAGCTTGTGAATTGGTGCAGGAGGAACATGTTAACATTAAACATCAAAAGTGTGCAGTGATCTCTTTCTCGCGATCTCACAACCAACTGCCTGCAATTTACCTGCTAGACAGTTCAAATTGTCCAAACAGTAAAAACAATAAAAGACCTTGGTGTGATTATTGATGATAAACTAACCTTCTCTGGACCATATAAATCACATAACACTTCGTGCCTATCGAAGTCTAGGCTTTATCTGTAGAGTAGGCAAGGAATTCAGAAATACCAAAACATTGACACTTCTGTTCTCAACTTTTGTTAAACCCATACTTGAGTATGGGTCTGTGGTCTGGTCTCCATTCACTGATCAAAACATCAATTGTATTGAAAGAATACAGCGAAAATTTTGTAAATTCTTAAACTATTATAATCATTCTGAGGATGTAATAAATATCAGTGATATTTATCACCAGCATAAGCTGAGTAGCCTAATAATCCGCAGACAAGTAGGCTGACCTGTCTTTCTTTTACAAAGTTGTCAATGGGCTGATTGACTCGCCGGAAATCTTAGCTGACTTTGGCGTTGTGTGCTCAAAGTCTGTGCTAAGAACCAGAAGGCTGCTTGCAGTTGAAAGTACAAACAGAAACTATGTGTACCACAGCACCCAGAAATAGAATTGCCAGGTTGGTGAACCTGCACTCATCAGACATTAACTTTTTTGGAGGTTCACTTTCATGTTTTTCAGCAAACATTAAAAAATTACTGACTGATTAAGTTTACAAAATCTTTTTCTTGTGTCTGTCATACTGTAAATTTTTGTATTTAATCTAACCAATTACCCTTGGCTTGTTTGTTGTAAAAAATATATATATATATATTTGTTCAATGCCGATTGGCGTAAATAAATAAATATTATACTAACTGTAAAGCATTTACTGCGTGATACAGCCTACCAACTGACAATGTAGCGCCAACGAGACTGAGCCACAGATTAAAATACTGTCTAATTTGTTCCCCTAAACTGTCTGCTGCTGTCTGCCTCATTACATGCTGTAAAATGTTCAGAATTTTTGTTTGTACTCCCTGTGTTGTCTTCAACATCAATTAAGGTGCTGTAATTCTGTCCAAAATGAATTTTATGGAGGCATGATATTCTAATTCATCCATTTTATTGACACACCTAAGGTTATTTTATAAAATTGCACAGCTCAAGTTGAAACTTAATGTTCATTATTGCAACAGAAGTTTTAATATCACTGGAATAATTTTAAAAACTGCATTGATACGAGGGTTGCTATTTATATTTGTGGCCCTTTAATGAAAAAACAAATATTTATGATCGACATTGGTTTTATTGTTTCTCAAAATATTCTCCGTGAAGATCAATACACTTTTGCATTTGTTTGAACCAATTTTCGAAACACTTTTTCCACTCCGATGGAGGTAACACCAGAACATGCGTCTTGAATGCATCAACTGCTTCTTCGGGTACCGAAAATCATTGACCATGTATTTTTATTTTTGATGTGCAGGAATAAAAAGAAGTCATTGGGTGCAAAATCATGGCTGTATGGCAGATGACCCATCAATTCGATGTTTTAACTGGTCAAAAATTCCTTTGTTTGAGCCAATTTGTGACAGCTCACATTGTCGTGATGAAGAATTATTCGCCTCCTTTTTCCTAATCTCTCCAAAGACTTCTGGTAAACAAATAGTCGTTTACCATTCAGAGTTGACCATCCTATGTTGCTCTAACGCCACTGTCTCCACACGACCGGTAATGCTGAAGAAGCAAGCAACCATTTGCTTCGACATGCTTCTTCTGTGAACGACTTTTGTCAGATTTGGCTTGTCTTGGAAGACATATACAGTCGATTGCTGTTTTGTTTTGGGCTCATGTCCATAGATCCATGATTTGTCACCTGTGTAAATGTTATATACAGCCTTTGATGCACCTTCAACGTATTTTTTTTTAACATTTCGTTGCACCAATCGACATGAACTTCCTTTTGAACATTTATCAGATTATGCGGGATCCAAAGTGAACAAATCCTTTTTATGGCCAAATGATCATGCAATATTTTATTGATGCTTGTCATACTAATGCCCAAAGATGCCTCAATCTCATGGTATGTTACATGACAATCTTGCTTTATCAGTTCACGCACAGCATCGATGTTTTCTGGCACAACAACCGATTTTGGGTGACCTTCACAGAATTTGTCCTGAAGCCAACTTTGACCACGATTGAATTCATTACACCAGTTTTTTACAGTGCTATATGGTCGTGCTTTATCGCAGTATAAAGAATTAAGTTCATTGATGCACTCTTGTCTTGATAATATATGTCGAAACTTGTGAAAAATAATCGCATGAAATGTTTGTGAGGTAATTCCATTTTTGCCTGAGATAAATTTTTAAAAGTTACTGTAAACAACAAATTGCACTCAAATGACACATTGTTATGAATAAGGCTATGTGCAACAATGTCAGTGTTTCCAATGGAAATGTCAGATGGCGCCTGGCAAAACTTATTGTTGCCAGGGCCAGAAATATAAATAGCAACCCTCGTAGCAATGCCACCTCCATGCCATGCAAAGAACTGTCCACTTTCCTCTTACCTGGTGAAATCTGAAGGCCCATCTTGGGAAGAAGTTCTGTTCTTTTTGGATGCCAGATATTATTCGTGTCCTATTTGCTTCAGGTCAATGAGCACAAAGCTGTTGGATGTATCCTGAAACAACATTTAAACTGGTTGCTGGATGCCTGAAATGAAATGTATTTTATTAGGTTGACATTGAAACTCGAGAAACTAGATGAGAATCCATTGCACTGAGTTCAGTGTGTGAGTTGTATTGCTTGGGCCTTTCATTCATGAAAACACAGTTTCAATTCTCCATCTGGCCATTCAGATTTCAGTTTTAGATGGTTTCCTTAAATTGCACCAGGCAAATGCTGGGATAGTTCCTTCAAAAAGCCATGGCCAAATTCTTTCCTGTTCTTTCCCCATATCCTCTCCTTTACTCTGCGTGAAGCCCGAAGGAAGAAGAAGAAAATCCATTGCATAAGCACAAGACATAAACATAAAACATCTCATGTAATGTCATGTTTGCTATTCCACAACTTAAATATTAAAGTATGAAAATGGAATATTTGATTGAACGTAAGAAAAAATGGTAACAACGAACAAAGAATTGAAATTGGCATTTGGTTCTAGCAGGACTTACCAGAAAGAATAAGAAGAAACTGTAATAATAGTTTACTCGTAGCAGTTTGTAAATTTAACAAAAATGAAAGTGGCTAAGTTGCTTTTTGGAAAGCTTCAGGGTTAGAACACTGGAAAAAGCTATTAGGAAGTGTGAAAAGATGGTATTATATCAGTAAATATGAAGAAGGTTTATTAAAACTGGATAGGCAGTTGCAGATTTAATTTGTTTAAGTGATATTTGGAATGAACAGAAAACATTTTGTGGTATAAGAGAGTTAAAGAAATGTTTTAAACAAGACTAATTGTTTGCTAAGCCTCAGTTTTTCATGAAGCACTGTCGAGTGCAGATATACACGGTGTATCAATGGTGGAGTAATTGTTGTAAGTAATCCAAAGCTAGTTGGCACGGGAAGTTGAGGCTAGCCAGTTGTCGCATATAAGTATGTATGAAAGCGATCTAATAATTAAATATATATAATTTGTAGACTGTTTTTCGTTTATAATCTTTTGCAGTTTATTTCTTTCTTTTGTTTGCTTAAAAAGTTCTAATACCAATAACGACCGTGTTTGAGACAATCTTGACATCTCAAGATTTGAAGGTTCATTTCTACTCAACAATTCTCCCAACTTCTTTTTCTTTTTTCAGAGATCATATATCCTTCAAAACATCTCTGAGCAAACAATATTTATTAAATTTGCTCTTCTATTTTTTATAAATCCTTTTAACTTTTAATTTGCTAATATTATGGCCTTTATCAGTATAAATATATAATTTTACTTGTTTTTAAAGAGCTGCTATGTTACACAGTGTATAATGTTCATGAGCTTTGCTTACAGTTGTTAAGCATGTAGGAGTGATGGGAACCCACAATAATGTGTTTCTTAAGCGATTCAGAGAAGTGCTTTTGGAAGAACTGAGAATATATTGTGATTAGTTGGTCTGAGTGGTGTATTGCATTGTTGTTCTAAAGCGTGGTGAAAATCTGCAACTATAGGAAAAAAAGTTACGAACTGCCATATCCACGGTCAAGTAATTAAATTAACTGTTGGTGGTGATAGGGAAATATGTATGTGGGTTGTGAATAAATCAAGAGTTTACTGTAGAGCGAACCGTGTAGTGATTTCTTAAGATAGACAAACCTGTAAGCACAACAATCAGTCAACTGTACCACATACCAAAGCCCATCTCCCCTTATGAGACAATATCGTGACATAAGTCTAGCACTGGATGGGAGAGGATAAGTATGGAGAGCCATGTTTAGGCTAAGAATGGGGTTAGCAAGACCTGCAGTTAATCAGAATAACTGTAGCTATCCAGTCACATCACCAGCCACAGGAAAAATAGACCCAGTAATTAAACTGACAACCTAGTTTTGCATGAAGTATTCATAGTTATCTGCTGTACCATACAACATTTAACTGGTGCAGTTTGACAGATAGCCCTCACAAAATTATTGGAAGGGTGAATGCAAAATGCTTTATGAGAAAAACAGAAATGATTAGTTACCAGACCTATTAATATCAATGTCAAGATTTAAATTTTCAGTACAAATTCAATTTCGGTAAGCAACTATAGTAAAAATCAGCTGATACATTATATGTATACACAATTTCTTAATTTGGTTTTAACTAATTTTTTAATTTTAAGTTACTGGTACTACTATACATATATTTGCGTGTTCTTGTAATGGTGTTGACCCGTGTATGTGCTTCTGACATCAGTGATGCAAATTTCTTTATCATACCAAAAAATTGGCAATTTTTCTGAACTAGTCTCATTATTTTTCTGTCGCATTCCAGTGTGGCGCTTGTAATCTTCATGTATGGGGCAGCTGTAATTTTTTATTAGGCATCTTTTTTTCATGTTGTAGGTACCCATCACATCATCTGACAATATGTTCACTCCTGATAAGTCACCAGGATTTTTGGCTGATTTTGGATCATCTGACCCCTTCAGATCATCACAGGCTGTACCAAGCACAATACCATCTTTTGCCAACTTCGATAATAATCCCATCTTCAATTCTCCAAGTAAGTGAAATAAATAGTTAGTACACTATAATTATTTAAGTGACTTGGGTGTGAAATAGAGTATAAAATGTATATTAGTGTGAATCAATAAATTCTTAGTTAAGAACTTGGTTTAAAGCTAGTATGATGCAACTAACATTAACAATTGCATTATTGTAGTTAAAGAGAATTCAGTCATGAGAGAGTTGTTATTTGCCCTCAGATGTGTTTTAAAGAATGGAGGCTGCACTTACACTGATCAGCTAGAACATTATGACCACCTACCTAATAGTTGGTATTTCCACCTTTGGCACCGATAACAGTGGCGATGCGTCTTGTGAAACGCGCTTCGCTGTTAACTTCTTTCTATTTTCTGTTATTTTAGAACCAGTAATAATTCATATAATTATCTTCAATGAAGGAAGGCTCATTTTATAATAATTCCATTTTAATAACAACGATTTCTAAAGCTAAACCAACACCCGTCATACAATCTACTTGGGTTGTTGCTTAAAACTTCCTTTCCGAAAAATTGCGGGTTCATGAATTGGTAATCTGATTTCACGAAGCGACGTCTACTTTACAAGAAGTTTTGAGTTCATCTGTTTGTTAATAATGATCAGCGAGTTGTCACGGGAAACTCAAAGAACGTATATTTAAGTTTTTCATGGAATTTTAATCTTACTTTAAACTTTTTTGAATGCTAAATAATTTTATTAAGTTATTGCTTTCTTGGTATAAATCAGCCCCGTTACATCCCCCCGTTAATTTCTATGAAATTTGCAAAAATTGAAATACGAATTAATTTATCTTATTAACCAAACTGGAAATTTACAGGTCCCTCGGGTGTTGGTGTTACATTGTTAGTTTTTTACAGATCAAATAATAATAATAATAATAGTAACAATTAATGAATAAGCTGAATTTTGTCTTCTCTGGCTGCTCTTCCACCTGTAGCAAGCATAAACGTTGACTGTGTCTTACAGGGTACTAAATTCTGCTGCCATCAATTTTTTTTTTTTTTTTTTTTTTTTTTTTTTTTTTTTTTTGCACGGTACTCCTGAAACAAGATATATATAGTCTGCCAACATTTAAGCTTGTAGAAGAACAAAATATAGAAACATTTTTTCCATTTTTCAAAACACCAAACATATTTTACTAACAATAAATCAGTTTCTACTTAAGGTATTTGTCCATAGTAAAGGAGGTACCTGGACCAGAAAATTCTATAATATAAAACCAATTGACACGGGTCATTTTCTTGTTGTAACCGGAGACTTCTTCAACAATAAATATTTAAAAAAATATTCTACACCATGTTTGCAAAGATTTGACTAACTTCAAGATGCCTTGTCCTTTCAATATTTGCTGCAGTAATATCCACTTCTGTGTTGCCTAAAATATCATCACTTTTTACTTCCTTTCCAATTTTTTTTTCTTTCTTTTTACTGTTTGACTTTTCCACTTAACTTTTTTTCATTTTAGGTAGTGGGTTCATGAACCAGTATGTCGTTTCCGCTTTACTTTCTTTTTCTTCAGGTAATGGTTTCTGAAAGCCGTATTTCTTTTCTTCTTGAAGCAGGGTTTTGAAGTCTGTTTTCTCTTCTGCAGTTTTTTCTTCTTTAGATAGAGGATTCTTGAAGTAGTATTTCTTCTCTTCTTCATTTCATCCTTCCTTAGGTAGTAGGTTTGTGGGTGCACCATTCTATTCTGCTTCATCCACAGCAAGTCTAATGGTAGCTTTTGCCCTATCAGAAATAGTCTCCCTTTGCCACAAAAATCTTTATCAGAAACAATACATTCTTCATTTATGAGTACTTCTTGAATGGAATTACTACAATTATTTTCACCAACAAAAAGACTCTGTATATTGCTCACTTCATTACATGCTATGTTAAATATAGTGTCATTTAAGTTCACTTCGTCAATATCATTCTTAAATAAACCATTTTGTTTAACTTCGTATGAAATAGGTTCACTTATTGTTCTCTCAAAACACTCCTCATCTTTGTCATAGCTTATATCAATAATTTTCATCACCTTCCTTCTTACAATAATCAACAAATTCCTCCAATTCTGCACATATGTTGGAAGATTCAACTCCATTTATATTAGTAACCATTTAACCTGCTATAGAATGTTCTTCAACATATTTTTCTGTTAGAACATACTCCGCTAGAACGAAGAATTCAGCATTTAATCTAGTTGTTATCTTCATTCCTCTATGTAATATGTTAATCATAATATATCATCTTGTTCTCTTCATTAACTTCATGTTCAACATCTTCTAGGCTTTCCTGGCATTCTATAATATGTTTTTCTAAAGTTGCTTCAACTGTAGTAACACGTTCGCCAAAATGTGTGTAATAATTTTCTATCTTGTCATGGATTTCCCCTATTTTGGAATCAATTTGTCGTGAATGGTCCATAAAATCCCTTCTAAGGTCATTAACACTGGTATCAAGCTTAGTCTTGGTCTCTCTGAACTGATCATCGAAATGAGACTGCATAGCTAAAATTAGGTCCGTCAATCTTGGTAGGGAACTGTTATGTTCTAGCTGGGTAAACATCAAAGGGGTTATTGGAGTGTCTTTATATTCTGGTTCCTGCTGGGTACCTACTGCAGGAGAATAATCACCCTCACAATGTGAAAACTGGACCCTACTTTCATCTTCTTCATCCGCTTGTTGAGGTACTGGTGCTTTTTCCAAAATTACCGACAGATACGAGTCAAGAATGGTATATACAGATGGTGGGGACATATCCGGTAAATTTGAATTATCTGTAGCATCAGGTTGACAGATAACATGAAAAGTATTTTCATTGTCTTTATCCATGGTACGTTTAATTCAAAGATTTACAACCAACACAAAATCAAACTTCGTAGATCAAACACAGTGAATAGAAATTTATAAAATTCACAACAGGCAAAGAACAAAAATTATTTAATTCGTGAAAATCAAATTATCGAATTGCCAATCCTTCACTATATTTAAACAAATAAAAGGATTTAAAATGTACTTCCCTTGAATGTTTCCTTTTTCCTTGAGATGTTCTGAACAGCAAAGCAAAACACGACATTGCCGGCCACCAATGTTGTTAAACCAAAAACAGCTGTTCAGTTGATGTGCACATCGAAGTCTCTGTTGCGGTGCGTATCGATATACAAGTCGACTGTCGACTGTAAATCGTTGTGTGTTGCGTTTTATTTATCTTGCTTTCTTGAAGTTCGTAATAGTTAACAAAATTACCAATTCAGGTGTCAAGGTTGCCATGAAACGCGCTTCGCTCTTAACTTCTTTCTATTTTCCGTTATTTTAGAACCAGAAATAATTCATATAATTATCTTCAATGAAGGAAGGCTCATTTCATAATAATTCCATTTTAATAACAACAATTTCTAAAGTTAAACCAACACCCGTCATACAATCTACTTGGGTTGTTGCTTAAAACTTCCTTTCCGAAAAATTGCGGGTTCATGAATTGGTAATCTGATTTTACGAAGCGACGTCTACTTTACAAGAAGTTTTGAGTTCATCTGTTTGTTAATAATGATCAGCGAGTTGTCACGGGAAATTCAAAGAACGTATATTTAAGTTTTTCATGGAATTTTAATCTTACTTTAAACTTTTTTGAATGCTTAATCATTTTATTAAGTTATTGCTTTCTTGGTATAAATCAGCTCCATTACACTTGGTGTGGAAGCAATGAGGCAATGGTAGGTCACTGGAGGGAGTTGGAATCACATGCACGCACACAAGTAACCTAATTCCCATAAATTACAGGGAGGGGGGTGATGAGCTCTGTTGCCACGCTCAATCACATCCCAGATGTGTGTTCGATTGGATTCAGATCAAGCGAGTTGTGGGGCCAGCACATCAATTAAAACTTGCCACTCTGTTCCTTGAACTACTCCATTACTCTCCTGGCCATGTGACATGGTGCATTATCTTGTTGAAAAATGCCACTGCCGTTGGGAAACATGGTCATCATGTGGTCTACAACCAGGGTACAATAATTATTGGCCATCATGGTCCCTTGAACGAGCTCCACTGGACCCTGGATGCCCACGTGAATGTTCCCCAGATCATAATTAAGTTGCTACCAGCTTTTCTCTGTCCCGCAGTACGGGTGTCAAGAAGATGTTTCCTGTAAAACGACGGATTTGCACCCTCCCATTGGCATGATGAAGAAGGTATCAGGATTCATCAGACCATACAACACTCTGCCATTGCACCAACGTCCAGTGATGATGGTCACGTGCCCGTTTTTGTCGTAGTTGCCGATGTCGTCGTGTTAATATTGGCACATGCATGGGTCATCGGCTGTGGAGGCCCATCATTAGGAATGTTTGGTGCACTGTGTGTTCAGACACACTTGTACCCTGCCCAGCATTAAAGTCTGACATAAGTTCCGCAACAGTTCGCCGCCTGTCCTTTGTTCCGACGTCCGACAACTGTAATGAGGGGTGGCTGCCCAACCCCTTGACATTTGGATGTGGTTTCACCTTGGTTACATCACTTGTTCAAGACACTCACCGCAGCGCTCCTCGAGCAGGTCATCACAATCTGCCCACGGTCAAACTTGGATAGATTGTGCATCATCCCCATTCTAGACACGGATAGCAGGCTCACTGATACTATGTGCACCATGCGTGTGTCTGACTAGCAGTCATTCCTCATCAGGTGATGCTGCTATTGCCTGTACTGGTTTATATTGATAGTAGGTAGATAGTAGGTAGGTAGTAGGTAGATAGTCATAACTTCGGGCTGATCAGTATACATGTATACTATCAGTTACTATCAGTTACATATTAAATACAAGTTGTTTCTGGGTAATAGCACATACAACTGTTCAAGTTATTCATTGTGTATGCAACTCATTTTCAAGGTCATTTAATTAAACTAAAATTTTAGATAATAATTGGTGATTGGAAGTTCCAATTACTGTTAACATAATTCTCCACTTGTTGGTAAAATGCAGAATATCATCCTCAAAGAACTGGACGAGTGTTTCTCCATCCCAATATATTTCTGGTTGCAAGACACATTCTCTGAATAACTGAATGATGTCGCGATGTGTAGTCTGCTCTCCTCTGTAGTTGCCAATCTGTATATTGAAAACATTACGTAACAGCATCAAAATTAATGTGCAGTTGGATTGAAAGGGACTGCTTCAATTAGTTGGTGGTTTGGTACAGTGAAAATCATGTGGCTACCTAGCCCATGATATTCGAAACTTACCAACATTGACAAATTTATTTTCATAAACTTGCATCACCACCAAGCACAAAAGAAAGTGATATTGAATACACTTTTGTTGAGCAGAAATGCTTCTTTCTTGTAAGTCTATAGGTCTTCTGGTGTACAGGTTGCAGGACATTTTGCGCAGATTAGGAGATATTCCATAGTTCCACAGCTGCAGTCTATATCATCTTCTTGTAAAAAACACCATCTTGATAGGTTGGTTTTTAATGCCACCACACCCAGTGAGGTTCAGTGTTCTCCATAGCTTCCAGTTAAGTGAGTACTTAACTGGGAATATTCTGCTGTAGCTGGGTAGATGGTGGAAGTATTTAACATAGCTCAATACTAGGCTGAGAAACTTATAGTTTGGACATTAAAAAGGAAAGTAAGTGTCGAACAAAAAGAAGCCTGGAAACAAAAAATAACAATTAATTACAATGATATATAACAATGACTACAGAAAGCCTTTCATATCACACATCCTCTCACATGACAAGAATCAAAAGATTGAAAAACTGATCCACACAATATGATATAAGCAGACACTGAAGTACTGAACAAAGAAGGCTATTTGTGATTTGGAGTTTGAGAAACAGAGGAAATATTTTAACATGGGGTGAATATAAATAGGATCAGATGGTAGTGATGGATCTCTCTCTCTCTCTCTCACACACACACACACACACTATATTTCACTTTGCAGCCACCACTCCCCAGCGCAGTTCATTGTTTTTTGTGTAGTAGTAACCTCAAGTCTCCCATCGTGTGCTAGAGTGCTTACATGCCAGTAGCTGTGGGGGTGTGGGAGATATGGTGGCTGAAAGTAATCAATCTTAGGGCACTTTCATATTTCGACCAGATGTACGTGACAGTATATTTCACTTTGCAGCCACAGCAGTAGCCTCGAGTCTCCCATAATGCGATATGGTGGTTGCTGTTGGAGATATGATGACTGAAAATGGTCAACCTAAGGCATTTTCACATTTTGACCAAAGTTTTCTAAAAAATCTTTGGAATTTTCTATCATGTACTAGAATGTATTAAAACGTTCTAGAATGTTCTATAATATGACAGATTTTTCAGCTATTAACAAATAAAAATATTTTACATGCGATATATATTTAGTGTGTAAACTGATTTGGCGGGGAGTAACATTTTTAACCTGGAAATTTTTAATGTTCCATGCAAAAACATAAAAATCTTTCTTTCCAGTTGTATGTTCTTCACCCTGATTAGTTTAAGCTTTAGATTTCAACACACAGAAAATGTTATTTTAATTTTGGTATACACAAATTTGCTTTGTCTTCAAGTGTTACAGTATTTTTCATTTTAATCTTAAGTATGTAGCTTATTCTTCTGTTATTAAAAAGAAAATTCTGTACATCTCACTTCAGAGTTTTGCTCTGTCCTTTGTTTTTGAGATACTTCAATGCCTTAAATTAGTATCTGTCACACTTTATTTATCCTAACTCTTGCTTTTTGTCTCATGTACTTATTTTCCGTTGGTACTTCTTAAAAGTTATCACCACTTTGTAGTTGCATTGCTTAGGTTTGTGTTAATTTTTACGTATACTGTATTTTTCTGATTTTCTAATTATAGTGGTCTTGATTTTCTCTTATGAGGTCTACAGCCATAATTGCAAAATTCAGTATGGATATTTGTAAGAATAGTTAGGGGTTTTCCTCACATTATACTACTAACGCAATATTGTTTGTTTAATCTAAAATATTAAGACTAAATCGCCATATCTCAAAGCTATCAATTCCACCGTCATGAAATTACATACAAATTATGATACTTGATTACAAAAGCTTCCACGCTCACTGTATATATTATCTTGGTTCTCCGGGTGGAGCCATGTCAATATATTTAAACCTAATGTTTCTGCCATGGTGCCATGGCCTTCTTCAGAACTGCTTTGTCAGATGATACTATCGCCTTATATAGTAGCAGGAAGCTAGTGCTGGCAGGCGCTATTCGTCCGCGGTGACGTCACTGTGCCCAGTGTAGGCGGTAGGATGTGGTCATTTGTCTTAGGTTTTTCTCAGCAGGTATGACCAAATATGGTCAAGTTGCAAACCATTGTCGACATTCATGTTGTTCGGCCATTTTTGTATTTCTAACGCTTCTCTTACACGCCTAGGCCACCATCTGCTCTCAATGGCTATAACGCTGGTCTTATCAAATAAAATTGAGTGGCCACTATCGGCTGGATGTAGAACTACAGTGGTCTTGCTTGCGTCGTTATTTTTCAAATGCCTGATGTGCTTATTGAGCCTCTCCTTAACAGTTTGTCCTGTTTCCACAATGTATACCTTGCTGCAAATACAAGGAATTTCATATACCCCTGGTGTTTGCAAATGTTCTCTCTTGTGTTTAACGCTGGTCAGGATGCTGAAAAATTTCCTAGGTGCCTTGTATACGGGACAGGTGTTCTTTTTTAGCAGGCGACCACTACTTGGATGTATGGCAGAACGGAAACTGCCTTGTCAGGTGGTTTGTTGTTCTCCGCTGATGATGCTGCAGTGTGAGACAAAGTGGAGCGATCAAGGCATGCCAAGGCTTAATTACAAGCAGCTACACTATAGCCATTGGCTAGAAATGTCTCCCTTAAATTTCTACACTGGGCATGGTGATGTTAATAAAATATCATCAATATACATTCATTAATTTATAATACACGATCAAGAATTAGACAGAACATTATTGAATTAATTGATTTTTGCTGGCTAGGATTATCGAAAATCAATAAAATAGGGAAAATGTCTCCACCGTTGAACATACATAACGAACAAATACTATATTTCGGTTTACACCTTATTCATGTTTTAGAAAATTGGCCGTGTGGATTGGGAGGTGTACTAACTAACAGGTTTTTCCCAGGAAAGACAAAGAATATATATATAATCTCACATGTGGTGGAAAAATTAATGTGTATAAAAAAGGGTATTGTAACGTTTGGGGGTCATTACTATTGCTGTAAGTTTTAATATTTATTTGATTATTGATTTTAATTATGAAATTAATTTTTAGGTAGCAAGGATCCTAATTGCTGTTGATGAAAGACATAAAATGCTTAATTTATTGTTTCCCTATGGCTAGATACATTTAACATTACATTAGACATTATGTATACCTGCAAGCAAAAGCAATATCCGGCTTCACAATCTGCCTGAAGATAGCAAACATAAACTGAATGTTAAATACTTCATTTATAAAATTAAGAGCATGATAACATCGTGACCACAAGCCAACAATTGAATGTTACATGAATGGTGGATAAAATCCCTTGGGCGCCGAATTGAATTAGAAAAAGATGAACCATATTAAGGCTCAAACTGAATTTGCAAGGAGCTTTAAAGTTCATGAGGTCATTTGCTAGCTAGCTTTGAAACGGAATCGAGCAGAGATCTTGTTTCATGGGTCGATTATGGATCCTTCAAACTCTTTCGAAACCATGAAACAATGACGGGCGATGGAACACATTACTAGAAATCACCAGCATCAGCAGCGGCGGCGTGCGGCGGTCTGTAAGTCGTCCCACCAGTGAATGGACTGCATAAATCGACCAGCCTGTGATCGAAACCAGAGCCCGCCAGTACAGTGCCACTCCGCACTGTGTCTGGATTCGATGACCGCTGACCACAGAATTACCAAGTATGGCCACTTCTCCTTCCCTCTTCCGAAACTCCTTCTCGAAGTTTCGTTACATGGAAAAGAAACCACGAATTAACATCTGTAGACCCCATATATGATACGGCATTGGTTGTTTAACTTCTTCCCAAAACCACGTGAGGCTCGGAGTCAATCTTATTCGCCGTGGCCTCCCTAGTGTCGCTCACCCCTTCCTGCACACGTATCCCTACACAGGGCTCAACGCGCTGGCCTTGATGGCTAACGGTGCATCTCCACTCTGGGCGCATGAACAATAGCTCACGTCAGCCAACGCATTCCGAAGATTTCCACCGGATACCGTTGTCAGCTTCAAAATCTCTCCTGCTCTTCCAGCTAGCAACCCTTTTGTTCAGTTATATTATTAAGAAATTAAGGCAGCTCGGGATATCAATTACGTTGATCAGATAATTAATTTACAAAATATTCACAAATATTAAATTAATCTGAATATAAAAATACGATATTTAATTATTTGAAGTATGCCACAATCCTGCGTGCTACAGTATAGGGTGTTGATAAATAAAAATAAATAAATAAAAAATTTGGAAGAAATTTGTTAAAATTATTACTAGTTTAATTTAATTGCAATGGGGCACAGGCTCCGGTGGCAATTTCCATACACCCCCATCTTCCCTCTATCCTGCACCCTCTACAAATTTTATCTTTACATTCTTTCAACGTTTTTGGTAAATTATTCATCATTTCTCTTGGTAACTAAAAAATCCCTGACACTCTTACCTAAAAAGGAGAATCTTCCCACAACCTTGTGCCTGAAATCGAGTGCCAGCTTGTGGTCATGGTCATCTTTTCCCTTCCATGCACTACTTATCATACCTACTCGAACATCTTTCCATGCCTCATCGCCAGTATATGCCCTGTACACTCCCATGACCCTCCTCATCCGCCTCCGGTCTTGCATTGAATCCCATATCAGTTCCTTTATCATATCCTTCACTGATTGCATTCTACAATAATTTCTAGAAACAAATCTAGCAGCCCTTGTTTGCACCCTCTCCAACTCCTGTATTTGATACGCAAAATGAGGGTCCCATACTACACTACCATATTCGAGCAATGGTCTGACCAAAGTTTTGTACCCCAATTCCTTGACTTCTCATACATCCCCTCATCACTCTCTCCAACAAGTGCAGAACTTTGAAACCTTTCCTATCACCTGTCCAATGTGTCCTGCCCAGTTAAGCTTGTTATCAAATGTAATGCCAAGATATTTACATTTCAACTCTTCAGCAAGCAATTCTTTCCCCACCTTGTATACATAATTAACCTTTTCTTTATTTGTGTATCTAATAAGCTGACTCTTCTTTGCATTTATCTTCCCATGTTTACCAACCCAACTAGATATCCTGTACAGATCATCCTGCAACTTTTTACAATCCTCTATGGTTTTGATTATTTTATATAGCATTATGTCATCTGCAAACAATTTAATTTCAGATAGTAAAGAATCAACACAATTAATTATTCATTAGTAGGGTTCGGATCTTTAGGACAAGTCATATTTTTTTCCTGCCTTCTTTTTAAGCTGAAATGCTAAATTAAACACAGATTCAACATTTCTGATTGTATTTAAATGTATTTTATATAGCATATAAATGCATATTAAGACCATGTTACTAGTTTTGGTCATTTTTCAATAATATTTACGGTTATATGGTCATATTTTGAGGAAAAATTTGTTTTAAGAGTACCAGGAATTCACTAGATGTAGATGAGATGAAATTAAGATAATTATTCACAGAACAGTACTTGTGTTATACAGGTGGAGGGGGGGGGGGGACTAATTTTCACTGTCGTGAGAATTCACCAGCTACGGATTAAAGTTATACGTTAGTGTAACTCTCTAAACGTAATGTTCCACCCGCCTTTTAATCTCGTGAATGCAGCAGACGCATACCTGTGTCAATCCTTATCAATCAATATCTCAGTGAAACATCCTCAGTCATCGTTAAATCTGCAACGTATCAGTGAGTAGACCTATCGCATAACCGAAAATAAAATTTTCTTATAGAGCGAAGTTATGTAAGGGAATTTAGAGAGTAGTATTTAAGGACAGATGATAAAGTTCTATTCCATAAATTATCTGAAATTAAAGTGAGTTCTATAAAACGATTTAAAGTTTAATTTCCCAATGGTGTAGAAATGCCAGGAAGCAAATTATGCTGTCTACATGAAAGAGACAATACTAGATAAAATAAATGATGTATAATTCAGGATGTTTTGATATATAGTAAATTTAAATGTTTGGTCATATGTTGCCATTTTTTGGTCATATTTACCCATTTTAAGGTTATATTTGCATACATATTTCTCTGTTTTTTTGTTCATAAAGATCCGACCCCTAATCATTAAAATAATGAATAGGAATGGTCCCAATACACTACCCTGCGGCACTCCCATTTTTACTTCCACTTCTTTTGAGTCTACATTTCTTACCCTAACTTTCTGTTTTCTACCTTTTAAAAATTCTTCTACCCAGCAAATCACTTTCTCATCCACTCCAATAGTTTTTACCTTATTTACTACCATTTTATGGCTCACTCTGCAAACGCCTTTGACAGATCTAGTGCTACACTATCAATTTGACCTCCCCTGTCCATTTCATCTGAAATATTTTGCATATATTCCACCAACTGAGATTCACATGAATATCCTTGCCTGAACCCATGTTGCCTGCTTGAAAACCACTTACGTTCCTCACATATATTTCTGATGTGGTTGCATATCAATCTTTCCATTGATTTACTTACCTCTAATGTCAAACTGATTGGCCTGTAATTCTCAACTCTATTTCTCACCCCTCATTTGTGTACCGGTACTACTATTGCACTTTTCCAGTCCTGTGGTAAGCAGCAAGTATACAGATTCAATTTAAATAATATTTCAAGATGAGGTACAATGACACATCTGGCTATCTTTAATATATCTGTAGTAATATTATCTACACTAGCCCCCTTATGTTTTTTCAGCTTTCTTATTTCCTTCATGATTTCCTTAGGATGAATTTCAAATTTTTTATTATCTTCATTACTAATTGTGTTGTTAAGCTTGTTCTCCGAATTGGACCCTCCTGTTTCTGATTCATTGTCCCTAATGCTTTCACTAAAGCAATTACTTAAAATCTCTGCCATTTTTCAAATCCTCAGTAACTTCTTCTCCATCCTTATCTATAAGTGTCTCTACATCCTCCCTTCCCCTCAGTTTCCTGATATAGCCATAGAAATTTTTAGATGCATCAGTCAATGGTCCCCCTGCACTGACAATACTCTTCATAAACCCGTCTTTAGCCATTTTCTTTGCTGTTATTAAGTCCTTGTTTAGTTGTTTTAAATATTCCCTACTACCCTGCTGTCTCTTAACTCTGTTATGTTCTTTTCTTACCAACCTCTTTAACCTCCTCACTTCCCTATTATAGTACATAGGTTCTCTACTTCTCTTTATTTTCTGCCTTGGAATAAATTTTTCTTCCCCCTTTGTTATTATCTCCTTGAACTCTTCCCTTCTTGACTCTACTGTACTTGTGCCTTCCTTCCACTTGCTGAATTCTTCTCTGAAATATCTCTTCAAATTTGAAGCCTGTTCCTTTTTATAACTGTACCTATTTCCCCCTTCAATTTTGGCTGCTGGTATACTGAATCCTCTAATATCCATCAGAACTGCGTAATGATCACTTATTCCTTCAGTTACTTGACACCCCACAAGTTTTTCATCGGGCTTAATTAGAAATATATTCAAAATATTTTGTCCCCTAGTGTTTTGCTCAATCACTTGTGTAAGTCCTCCTTCCCTTATTAAGATATTTGCAAATCTTTGTTCCCTTGTGTTATTTATCTTATTTCCTCCCCAGTTTACACCTGGTAAATTTAAATCCCCACCGATGATGATCATTCTATTCTCACCTCTGAAATCTGAGTATGAATTTAATTTCTCCACAAGAGCCTCATCCTCTTCCGTCATTCTTCCTCTGCGGTAAATAGCAACACTCTGATTTTTTCTTTTTTATTACCCCAGAAATCTACCCCAAGTAACTCATGGTCTTGATCTATGAACGCCAGTGAACTGTGGTAGTTTTTGTTAACTAGTATGAAAACTCCTCCACCAATTGCTCCTCTATCTCTGCGGTACACTCTGTGACCATCAGGAAAAACCTTACTATCTAGTACTTCTTCTTTTAACCAACTCTCCACCCCAATTATTACTTGTGGTTCATGTATCTCTATTAAGTTTGCAAATTCGATTACTTTGTTCATTATACTTCTACAGTTTACCATTAACACCCTTACTACTGGCTTTACATTTTCAGCATTTATCTCCTCTTACCCAGTTTTACCCCTGTCAGTTATTGTTTCAGCCACTTCGTCTATTTCCTTAACATCTGCAACTTTTCCCACCATGAATCTGCAATCAGTATCACTTTGATAATCAATTTTTGTCCCTTCACCAGCAGCCCCTAACCTAAAAAAGGCACTGCCCTGACCCCATCATCACTGGAAATGGGCTCCCTCACTGCTTTAGCAAACAACTCAGAAAGTACTCCCTTCCCCATTCTATTTTGGTGTAGGCTATACCTAGTGAATCCTCACCTACCAATGGTGTTCACAGGCACAACCCCCATCACAGAACTGATGCCTTTCCCAAGTAGCACTTCCATTTCCACATTAACCTGCCTCTCAGCATAGTTCAATTGTGGCCGGTCATGGTGACTTGGAACCTGCATGAGCTCCACCCTGGTAAGCTGTGCCTACTTCACCACCTTTCTCAGGTCACTTTCTATACTATAACTCGTGTTTCTATCAATACTATTTCTTGCACCTTCCACTATCACTACTCATCATCCTTTGTGAAACTCCTACAAAGTGAACCTATGTCCTCTATTACCTGACCTAATGTTGCACTAGGTTTGAAAAAACTTGTGACCTGGTATCCTGTACCTAACTGTTCCTGCAGAAGAGAGCCTACACCTCTCCCATGGCTACTACCTAGCAGCGGAATCCTTTTTTCCTGTTCTTGCCCTGCATGCCCTTATTCCTAAAGGTCTGCTGCATCTTACTTACTCCTACGTTTATATGAGGCTCCTTTCGTACTGACTCTGGCAACAGGTCAAACCTATTTTTTCCCCACAATTACTGAAGTGTCTGGCTTGTTCATCCTGTTAACCATCTTTCTCCTACGACCTGTTAGCAGCTCCCTCTCATCCTTCTCAACTTCCTCCAACCCACTACCTCTACTTTCTGCCTACACAGCATGAGCCTCGACAAGCACAACCCCCACAGGCTGTGCCTGTGCAGTCTGAGCCTCTACAGGCTGGACCTCCACATGTTGAGCCTCCACATGCTGAGCCCCCACAAGCTGAATCTCCACAGGCGGGACCACCAAGTGCCATGCCTGCAGAGGCTGAGCCTCCACAGGACGAGCCTCAAGAATCCTGATCCTTTCACACAACTCCCTAATCGTTTCGCTCATCTCCCACATCCTATCATCCCTAAGACAGAGTGAACAAAACCATGGGAGAGCCTCATTTATTTACCCCTTTTCCTCTTCCCCACGTACCCAGTGGAACCACTTCTTACACTAACTACAACCAATCCCCTTCGCAACGTTCCTATGACAGGTGCCACAGTTTCCAGTCATGATTTTCCCAAATACTTAAACCATCTTCTAAACAAACCTTAAATTTATTTGATAAAGTAGTCTTATAAAGTTTATACTATATTTTTTAACGATTTTTACTAAATATGATAGTCGCTACACTCGACTAACTATTGAATTTATATATATATATGTGTAGATATACATGGAAAAGATAGGGTAATACACCCAACACTCACCAAAGTTGAAGGGAGGAGGGCAGCAGCAAATGTGGCAGGCTGGATGTGACCGCATCTGTCCCCCTGCAATATGTCTCGCGTCACATGACTAAGACTCGTGTCAAAATATTGTTATTTCTTTGTTGTGTGTTTTTTTTTTTTTTTGTGTTGCTGCTGCCCTCCTCCCTTCAACTTTGGTGAGTGTTGGGTGTATTTTCCCTTTCTTTTCCATGTAAATATTGTCTAGCGGCATTTCTTGCTTTTATATATATATATATAAATACAATAAGTTTTATGAATAATGACTAGGTAACTAAACTACTTAAGAACCAATTAATAAAACTTAAGCTAATGAATTTCAAAACAAACTTAAAATGGAAGGTCGATACTATTTACTGCTAATATGGATGACAACTAATTAGTTACTTATGGAAGTTTAAAAAAAAGAAAGGCAGGAAGTTTTTTTTGTAATTAGATGGCAATTAAACACAATTAAATTTCAGGCAGAACAGGTTAATTATTAGAACATACTTTTTTTGTTTTCGTAAACTTGATTTTGATATCGATAGTCGAACTTAGGACAAAACTTTAACAATCGAAATTCAGACTAGTGATTTGAACTTTTTTATGGTATATTTAACACTACAAAATAACTGAAACCACTATTTTTACCTATCCTATAGTATTAATTAATCTAACTAGCAAGCTTATGCTGAATTAAATTCAGTAAAACGTGCAATAACTAGCAGTAACGTTAACAACAATGACGCGAAATTTAAAACTGTAATTTATGTAGTAATCTTCATTAATTCTTCTCACTAGCAATAATCCTAAGAATTTAGATGATAATTAAAGATTTTAAAATAATTTAGTCTACAAAAACTTAGCTGATGAATGTAAAATCGCAGTTTGATGAGCAGCTTTCCACACACACACACACACACACACACACACACACACACACACACACACACACAGCCAATCGATGTATTTCCTACTGATGGAGAAATAAACTTGAAATACAAATCTGTTGGATATTTATTTACTGGTACAATAGTATGTTTTTATGCATGTGTTTTATTACAGATATTACTGTTTTTGCGGTACGTATGATATTTCTATGGTATTGTTTATACAAAATATACTTAAATTTGCAACCTCAGATTTTGAATTCCACAGTTTATGGATTGTTAAAATCTTGAATAAATGCAATTGGTTATTTATTTTGAATAACCAAATCGTACCATGTATATATTTAAAATCCACTTTTTACAATTTAGATTGTTTATCAATCTAGTATTGTTTGTGCAAAATGTTAAATTTACTGATTTTTTAAAATTTTTGATGTTATGTTGATATAATGTAACATTTTTATAGTAATATCAAGTTAAAAGTTTTGAACAGCCTGCCACAGGCGGTAAATCTCCTGACTGCAGCCTGGACGATTAGGGTTTGATCCCCGATGAAGCCGATTATGTTTGGAACGGCTGCCTAGGCCCACTTTGTCTGTGAGTACTGTGGAGGAAACACCACAGGAAGGTAAAGAACGGCCGGAGCATGACATTGACCCCGTCATATCTGTCTAGTGCCAGTGGTTGTAATAGGAATACAGAGTTCTACCTCTATGAATCCTGGGTGAAGTAGCAGGAGCCGTAGGAACCTCGTAACCTTTACATTTTAAAAGTTTCGAACTATTTGCCACTCATAGGCACAATAACAGGACTATCAGACAGACATTATGAAAATCCTGAGCTTGCTTTACTATTTAAATTTCTGTCCAATGCCCTGAAGTAAAGTACAGGTTTGCGATACGGTGGAAGGATACCTGTCTGATTTTTCGTTAAATACTTAATAAACTTACATGTATGCCAGTTACAATATTAATGTATTATTAATATTATAAGGAAATCTGTTGAATGCATTGTTATTGTTTACTCACCTGTTTGTTGCACATGTCACAATATATAATGTTTCTTTGTGTTGAGATTGGATAAACTAGTTAACCCACTGCCTAATTAATGACTATTTGGAGATGGGTACCTTGGTCATACTGGTGCTTTACGAGAATACACCAGTCACTGCAATCTCTATGCGACTGATAGCCAATGACCCCCACACACGTTCATTTGGATTGTTGGAAATAAACTCTTGACAAAGTAATTGTTTTTTTTTTTTCTCTCTCCTGAGTTAAAAATGCTTTTGTTGATATTTAAAATAAAATACGTAACATAAACAAAAATAGGTTCTAATGTGTAAGGACCTAAACTGCTATACGGAGGTTGTAGTATCAGGCTTAGGTACCTTAGCTGAATGTTTACTTGAAAAAATGTTCTCTGAATTTGCATCTATAATGTTAAATGACCATGTTGCCTGCTGGACCTTCAACTGTAAAACTTAACGGCCACCACAAAACTTATTTGAAACAAAAGCTTAGGAAAGTCACCCATGAACTACAGTCAATATGGTGGTACATAGACCAACCGGAACTTGTTCCACCTAACCAGCCATCACTTACCACACAACCGACACATGCTCGCGCAGGTCCACTATACGCAACGTTCCCGGAATAAAAGCAAAAGACGAAACAATAAAGACAGCCAGACGGCCTGAGCAGCTAGCTTTATACCCTCAGCCGGATGCTTGATGTGTTCTAATGCTTACCAAAAATAGTGCGAAAAGGTTTAATTATGGAATGTGTTTTAAAATTAACTGTGTATAGCCTGGTCTTCAAGGATTATAAAAAGTGTTTAATGAAAATTCTCAAATGATTAGCTTTCTTGTAAATGAATTTAGTTTACCGGCACATTGGTAAAAAGTTTCAAAAAATTAATTGGTGAACCCCCGAAATCTATCTTATTTATGCAACTTTTTAGGTGACCCTCCTGAATTGCAAATTATCGTGTTAAAATTTTTGTCATTGTGTTCTACGTTAATTCCCAATTCCAGAAGTGTAAATTTTATTAAGATCGGTGGTGTAATAGCAAAGTTATTAGTCTGTCAAAATACGAGTTTGAAATCTGTTTAGCAGATACTTGGTTTTTAGTTATAATTATTCAAGTATTGTTGATATCGAAAAAGTTAAGTTTTCTGAATTTTCTTTGAATTTAATTACGCGTTTTCCTCATTGTTTTTTTCACGGAAGTGGCTTGGTTTACTTGTAAATAAATCTCGAATACCGCCACGTGTGGTTTATGATGAAATAATTTTAAAAGTTTGTTTAATATCTGTTTTACTGCCTCAAATGTTTTAAAATTTTGATATGTTATACCAGATTTTATGTTTTTTCAGGAAATCTACTATTTAGTTTGAGAAATTATCGAAAACATATGATTAAAAATATTGAAAGTGTGCTCAATGGAGTGTTTAAAATTTTATTAGCTTTATTTATACGGTCTAAAACTACCGAACATTAGTGAATTTAGTTTTCTTTTGAACTATTATTATTATAAAATTACTTTACTGCATCGAAAAGTGTTAAGAATCAGTGAAATTATCACGTAATCAAAAATCGATTGTTTACAAGTTGGATAATAATGGTTTACCCTATTTCAGGTTAGTTTAAAAGTTCTTTACTATTATAAAATATTTATTAAGCACTTGTATTATGTGTTGAGTGACTTTACTGTTTCTAAATCGGTTTGTTTACTGAGTTAACTTGTAGTATCAGCTTCTCCTTGAAACGGTTTCTCATATCCTATGATTGCAAGTCAGTATTGCGTTACTGTTTCTTAGGATGACATTGATGTCAGATTGTGAAAAATAAGATTGATAGAATTTTCAGCGGCGGCCAAATTTATTGTCAAAGTGTGTACATCGGGAACAAAATAGGTTTTTGCTTAAAGTCTGAGGTGTTGTTAAGATTCAATGAACATGAAATGAGTAACTTGAATAAGCTTATCATGACAAACAGTTACTGTAATTTTACATTAGGGAGTGTCCATAAACTTTGTACCTCCATCTTTGCCTCCTGTGAGGCCCCCCCCCCCTTTTTTCTCCTGTCGAGTAGCCTAACATGGCCTTAACCTCTACTCCCCCCCCCCCCCTCCTCCGCATGGCAGGTAGATTTTTCCCTATTTTTGTACTGTTTTCTTTTGTCAGACTACCACAAATTACATATAGAGATAATTAAATCACAGAAACAAATATTAACATCTTGTCATGTGTTCTGTGGCTTTTTTTTAACTGCGGCAAATAATGTAAATGGAAAGCTACGTGGCTTAGATCGGACTCCTCCCTGCCCCCGCCCTTTTCTACATAGCCAAGCATTGCTCTCTACCCAGCTCCTTCCCCTCCCTTGACCAAGCTATGTAGTTTACGGACACACCCGTATCAGTAATTTCTGAGTGAAAAATGTATCCTGCAGTTTCTTCTGACTAATGAGCAATATATAAAAAAAACTCTTACCATGGGCAACTGCAGCTGCTACTACTGAAACTTCTAATTATTGCAACGATTTTACAAAAGTCTTAAAGAAAGCCCAGATTACCTAAGCAAAATAAATATAGGAACGAAAATTTGCAATCCGCCTTTCTTGCAGAGTTTCTCAAGAAAGCAGGATATTTGGATGCGAGTAGACAGCGCTTTTCTTTATCTCGCATTCTACATCTACATATATACTCTGCAATCCACAAAATTGTGGGTGGCAGAGGGTGCTCAGCACCAAAGCTAATCTATTTGTTGTGCATTCCAATCCCTAATGGTGCGAGGGAAAAAAGAATTCGTATAAGAATCATTACGGCACCTTATTTCTCTTATCTTGTCTTTCCTGTCATTCCGGCTCAAATAGGTTGGTGGACGAAGTATTTCACTACACTCGTAAGTGAAAGTGGGTGTACACATGTTTACCAATAAGTTTATAGAAAACGTGCGTCATGTATCTACCAGAGACTCCTAGCCTAGTCTATTAATCAGTTCTGTGACGCTTTCATAAGGACTGTAGCAAGCGGTCATGAATCGAGCGGTTCTTCTCTGTACTTTCTCTATACTTTTGATCAACCCCCTACGAAATGGATCCCAAATGGCACAACAATAGTCCAATTGTGGTCGCACAAGAGATTTGTACGCTATCTCCTTTGTTTGTTCATTACAATTTTTCAAGATTCGACCTATGAATCGCAGCCTAGAATTAGCTCTACCTACTAACAAATTAATGTGTAAATCTCATTTCATATTCCTTTGTACTGTTACTTCCAAATATTTCATAAAATCAACCATATCAATAACTGAATTGTTTAACTCGTATTTATGAACAACTTTTTACAATTTAGCGTAACTTGCCGCTCAGCGCACCAAGCAAAAATAACATCCAGATCAAGCTGAATTTCTAAGCAATCGGCCAAAATCCTCACTTTCCCTATAAATAACTGCATTATCAGCAAACAATCTAAAAAGGCTTTTCACTTTGTTTCTGAGATCATTTATAGAAATTAAGAAAAGAAGTGGTCCTATTACACTTCCTTGAGGTACACCGATGTAACATCTAGATTAGAAGAACTTCTCCTTTAACGACGACATACTGCGACCGACCAGTTAGAAAATCCTTTATCCATTCACAAATCTGATCCGATATATCGTACGCTTGAAGCTTCGCTAAAAGCCATTTGTGTTGCACAGAGTCAAAGGCTTTCTGAAAATCTAAAAAAATTGCATATACTTGTGTACCTGCATCAATAACTTTCATTACGTCGTGTGTAAATAGGGCCAGCTGTGTTTCACATGATCTTTTCTTCCAAAATCCGTGTTGATTTGTTGTAAGCAAATTATCATCATCTAGAAAACTCATAATGTTTGAGCATATAATATGCTCCTAAACTCTACTACAAACAGATGTTATAGATATGGGACGATAGTTTCCAGGATCTCTTCAAACACCTTTCTTGAAAATCGGAGTTACTTTTGCGATTTTCCAGTCTGAAGGTACTTTCACTCTTCTAATGATTTACTGAATATATCAGACAGAAATGGCCTGATTTCCACCGCATACTCTGAAAATACTCTTACTGGAATTCCATCCGGGCCCGGTGCTTTCATCCACTTCAGGAGCTCTAATTGCTTTATGATACCTGCAGTATCTATTCGTAATGATTCCATCACCGACTCGCCACGGTGTTGGAAAACGGGAATACTATCCTTATGTTCATTTGTAAATTAATTTTTGAATACAGTATTTAGTACGTTAGCTTTATTGCGGCTTTCATTAACCTCGGAACCTTCACGAATTAGTGCTGGAATATTGCTATTTGTACAGTCGACTTTTCATACATATGACCAAAATTTCTTTGGGTTTTCTGTGAGACTCTTACAGAAAGAGTTGGAATGAAAATCGTCGTAGGTCTCGCACCTTACATTCTTAATACGTCCTTGTAACTCAGCTAAGGTTTCTAAATCACTGCAACACCCCTTCCTTCTGGAGCTTGTGTGTATCCTCCTTTCCTTTTTGAGTAATCTTTTGACTTGTGTCCATGTGTACCACGGTGGATCATCCTCCCCATTTATTGTCCGCTTCGGTATATGTATATCCATACCTTCCCTGACTATTCGTATAAATAGATGCCACATCTCTTCAACGGTATCCTTTGTTAACTTGAAGTTATGGTAATTTTTCCTCATGTAGCTTCTAAATCACTCCTTAGAGGCCTTACTGAATCTCTATACAATCCGCCCTTTTCTCCTTTTTTGCTTGGTCATTAGTTTCATAGTCGCAATTATCACTTTGTGATCGCTTATTCCTGTGGTCGCTGAAATGTCGGTGAATAATTCTGGCCTGGCCTGTTGGTAAGCAGCAGATCTAAAATATTTCCGCTACCGTTATGACACCGCGTAGGTTCATTAACTAGCTGCTCGAGATGATTAGCTGACAACAAATCGAGAATTACTTCAGAAGCTGCCTTATCCCTGCTACCTGTAATGTGAACGTAATTACGCCAGTCAATATAAGGCAGATTGAAGTTGCCTCCTAGAATCATAGCATGATCCTGAAAATGGCTAGCTATACTGTTTACATTATTTCTTAACTCCTCAGTGATAGCTATGTCGGAATCGGGTGGACGGTAGAAGGCGCCTATAATGAATTTTGACCCAGCAACATCCATATGATTTCACAGATCGTATCGACGTCTATTTCATTACATAGGAGAAATTTACTCACAGCTATAAATACCACTCCTCCATGAGAATGTAATCTGTCTTTACGAAAAACGTTCATGCTATCTTTAAAAGTTGGGGCGAAACTTGTTTCTGGTTTCAGCCAACTTTCTGTACCGATAACGATATCCGCTTCTGTGCTACAAATAACACTTTCAAGTTCCGGTTTTGTGTCAAAAACACTTCTACAGTTAATTAAAAGAACTTTTAACTGTCGAGATTCTTTTACGTTCCTCCTACATTCCGGTGTTGCATCTGTTTGGGTTCCCCGTAACTGTATTTCATGTTTCGGGTCTTCTTCCCTCAGCCTAAAAAAACCACCCAGTGCATTCCACACAGCCCCTGCCACCTGTGAAGCCGATTCACATGTGTAGTGCCCACCTGACCTATTAATGGGAGCCCTACATGACTCGACCCTATGGCGAAGATCGAGAAATCTGCAGCCAATATCATCACAGAAACGTCTTGTGGAACATTTATCAATTTGGCCATAATTGCAAGACTTATTCCTTGGTAGCTTCTGAAGTATTCTCACAATTTATCTGTCTGATGGAGGAAATAACAATATACCCACAATTCTGTTGTTTGATCGAGCCCACTTCAGTGAGAATATTCTCTCTGGATGTTTGGTTTCCAGATCTGCATTATGCAGGTCTAAGTGGTGGCAGTGTATCCTTTTCTTGTGTGATTTCAGGGAATACACTTTGACATATTTTCTTCATTTTCATATTCTGGTCTCTGACGTATTTTCACTAGCTTTCATTTGGCAGCAGGCTTTTCCATGTATCTATATTATACGAGGGTAGGCTGAAAAGAAATGCACACATTCTTGCAGAATAAAATTAAAAACAAATAACAAGATCAGGCAAAAAGTACATTAAAGTACAAATCTTAAGCTTCAAAATCATATATTTACTTTTCAATATAATCACTGTTAAAGCTAACACATTTCTCCCAACATGTATCAAGTTTTTTTATTTTGTCACTGGAAAATTCTCCTGACTTTTCTCTAATCCAGAAGTTGACAGTTGCCTTCACCTCATCATCTGTGGAGTAATGTTTATCCTTGAGATCTCTCTCGAGTAGAGGAAAAAAATAAAATTCACAAGGTACAAGAATGGAGGAGTAAAGAGCGTGTGGAATCAGTTCAAACTTTTAGTTTCTGTGAGACGACATGGAACCCATTGTATCCCAGTTGTTCAATAATGAAGCTGATACATTCCTTGGCTGTTCCAGTATGGTTTGCGATCCGATTTTGAGTTATTCGCCGATCGTTTTGAATCAAATTTTCTGTAGCTGCGATATCTCGTCAGCAATTGTGGCTTTTCCAGGCTCAAAATCACAAAATGTTACTGTCCATCGATTTACTGTTGACCTATCAACAGCATCATCACCATAAGCAGCCTTTAAACACTGATGAATCTCAGTATGAGTCACTTTTACAGCTGTTAAAAATTCCATAAGAGCATGCTGTTAAACTTGAATTAACACAGCACAAGAACACATCTCTATACTTCTGCTTCTAAAAATGCACTAGATGAATTCAACAACTTCAAACCTGCACATGCTTATAGAGGGGAATGTTTCTTCCATTTTCTACTGGGTGCACTTCTGCAGGTCATTTCTTTTGTGCTCTACAAGCTACCCTTGTATAATAAAAGTTGTGTAAGCAGCTAAAAATTATTTCAGAAAGAGTGATTGTGATGTACTCTTCTGTTGATAGAGATGCCAAAACCTTAATTTTTAAAATTTTTGTTTGTCTGCTCTCACATCATGTAAAAACTAATAGACAGATTTTAATGAAATTGCACATAGTGATAGCTTATGTTGTAGGTTAAGATATGCGATGAGATGTTTTATACAGATTAATAATAAACTTTCTAGTGAAACAGAGGCAAAAACTTTAAATTTAGAAGTTTTTTTCATTCTGTGTAAATACTGATGAAAGGATTTCAGCAAAACATTTTTATGGCATATGGTATCTGTTAACGTGTAGGAGTCTTTTTATCCATTAAGTTACAAAGTTACCCATGATATAATGGCTAAAACAGGAAATGTTTAGCATTTTTGTTTCTGTTCACAGATCAGGTAAAATCAAACAAAAAGATTTCAGTTAAAACGTCCATAGTGCTAGCTTAGGTCATGAGTGCCTTCTATCCCAATAAGTTATACAGCAAACATCAAAACATTCCATATGTATCACTAAAGTGTACGAATTTTAACGAAATGTAGCACATTGAGAGTTTATGTACATTCTAATAAGTTACCATTACTAATCAGCATGCAATATATATAGCATGGAAAAATATAGTGATTGTTTGGCCCTTGTATTGTTACTTATTGTTATCTTACTAATGGAAACAGTTCCGTTATTTACCAACAGATAGCAACATTAGCTTTTCATTAAAGGTGGCAGTGTGTTTAAATCATGTGAAGTACAATACACTGAACTCATGATTCACTTGGGGATTTTATATCATAGTTCGTATAGATGAAAATATAGCAATTTATTCTTAAAAGTTCCAGGCCCAACCACTTATAATATTGCTTACAGGTAAGCATTAAGTACTTTACTGAAATGTGCGTAAGGGTCATCTATGTTCATAAATCTTCCAAATTACTTGCAGTTTGGTAGAAACAAATGACGTATACAGAAGACATTAAAACATTTATACACAATCTCAATTCAGAAGGAAAGGAGAAGAGCCTAGAAGAAGGAAAGAAATGAGCTGTTACTCTGTTATTTTTTTACCCAGCTAACATTTCATTGATGTTTGATCAGAAAATTAATAGCTATACTGGTAATTCTATGTGGGTGAAGTCAGAAACACTGCTAGTATTGTTTAAAGTTTTACCATTAGGCAATTTGCATCATTAACCTGTTTTTAAATAACTCTCCCTTACCAGTTGTGGTTGTATAAAACAATACTTACTCATATATAGTTTGCTTACAAGTTTTGTATGAAGTATGAATCGTAATTAAATGTGTTATTTTCCAAAAGTTAAGACTAATTTCAAAATTAAAAGTAGATCATTATTATACAAAAAGTTCTTGGGCCTTCACCGAGGCAGACAGCGAAGATGGAGTCAGAAAGTGGCTCCAAAATGTTGCATCTGATTCACGTGCTGCCCCAGTGGGAGGCTTGAGAACTCTTCATACTATTAACACACTGGAAAATCCTTCATTCTTTCAAATAATTATTCTTTTAGCTATATGACATTAGTAAATGGTCATTCTATCAGTAAAATGACCTGACAGTGGGATGGTGAAAAAATGTTGAAAAATGCTACTTGTAGCTTTTAATGTAATCGGAAACTCATTTTTTTGACATGGATTTTGATGCTTCATTGTTAAACATTCACTAGTATATTTTTTTTCCTCTGGACTTTCTTCATGTAGGTGTTCAACATCTTGTATTTTCCATCTGTGTTATATTGTTGTTTCTTTCAGACAGTTACTTTCTTGGTAACACACTTGGCAGTGAGAATGTACCTGCAAGATTTAACACCAACAGATGGAGTGAGTTTGAAATAGAAGTCATATTTTTTTTTCTTCCCTCATAGCATGTTTGTTTTATTTTTTCTCCTTTTTATGTTAACTGCTCTTTCATTTGGAATTTACATTCTATCTTCCAGGATGTGTAATAAATGTAGTATTGTTGTAGCCTTTTATACTGCTTTGTATGAGTTTTCTCAAGAACGGCTAGAAACAGGTCAGCAAACTTACACAAAAATAATCCTATGCACCATCAGTTCAAACCCAATCTCTGTTTTCTGTTGCCATTGCCTTAAAAAATCCATTATTATACTTGTTGTAATTTAAATTTATTATTTAGTACTTTTATGTGTTTAATCATATTTGCACATGCTTGAAAAGTAGTTGTTGTGTGCTTGCATGTCAACAGACTCACGACCCTGTAAATATCATTTCCAGGGAATCGCGTAAAACTCATTGTGCTGTGACAGTTGGTGAATGATGTTGTTATGCTTTAACTACTTCCTTTGGGATTAGTATAACAGGTCACGTTAGAAAGAAATGATATCCTCATACCTTCAATATACCTGCAACGGAATATTTTGTATATTCCCTCATACCTTGAATATACCTGCAACGGAATATTTCGTATATTCCCTCATGTATGTATTGCTTAGAAGGTAATGTTTGGAAGAATGTTATGGTTACCTCTGTCTCTTTTACCGAGTATCTCAGCATTTCTAATCCTTGATTACCAGTCCCTTCCCCTTTTTTCATTCAGCTTCTCTCTCTTTCTCTTTTCCCCCAAGACCCTATTTTTATGTGTACTAATTAATTTAATTGTGACGGAGCTACACACCCATTTTTTTCCCTTTTCTGTACCCACCTACTTTTGCCCTCTACAGTTTTCAACTTTACATTGTGTTAATGCTTTTGGTAAATTGTTAACCAGTTCCCTTAGTAACTTATTCCAATCCATGGCCCCCTTACAAAAATCTTCCCGCATCCCTGTGCCTGAAATTGAGTTCCTTCCATGGATTACAATGCGTGGAAACATATTGGTTTAGGAATTAATTCTTACACCAATATCTTTCCACGCCTTGTCACCAATATACATCTTGTACACTCCCTTGACTCTCTTTGCCCTTCTCCTGTCTTCCAAAGAAATCTGTTCCAGATCTTTTATTATTTCGGTTACTGATTATGTTCTACAGTAATCTTCAGAGACAAATGTAGCATACTAAACCACCATATATTCAAGCAATGGTCTGACCAGAGTTTTGTAACCCAATTCCTTCACTTCTCGTACATCCCCTCATCACTCTCTCCAACAAGTGAAGAATTTTAAAATCTTTTCCTATTACCTTGGACAGGTGTGCTGCCCAGTTGAGGTTGTTACATTTCAAGTCTTCAACAAGCAATTCTTTACCCACCTTATAACCGTAATCAACCTTCAGTTTTTTTTATCTATGTGTCTATTACACTGACTCTTCTTTGCATTTATCTTTCATCACAAAACCAACCCAGCTAGATATTCTGTCCAGATCACCCTACAGCTGTTCACAGTCCTCTACCATTTTTATCCTTTTATACATCATTATGTCCTCTGCAAACAATCTAATTTCTGATAGTAAACCATCAATACATTCATTCATTAAAATAATGAACAGCAATGCTCCCAATATGCTACCCTGTGGCACTTCCAGATTTACTTCCACTTCTTTTGATACTGTGTTTCCTACTCTTTTTTTTTTCTTTCTTTTTATCTTCTTCTCTTTTCTTCTTTCTTTAAAAATCCGAAATATTTTGCTTCTATCCAATTAACTGAGATTCATGTGAATATCCTTGCCTAAAGCCATGTTGCCAACATGAAAACCACTTATGCTCCTCACATACATTCTGAAACTGCTCGTATGATCTTGGATGTCCACCTCCACTATTACTATCATTTATTTTTGTTGGTGTAAGTATACATGTGGTCATTTAATTTGTTGTCACTCTCTTCTGAGGAATCTTCATCCGATGATTCACTGGGTGAAGAACTGCTCAAGGAGTCATTAAATTGTCATGTCATGTGATTTCATCTTTATAACTACATCTGATAAGGCCAAAAGCCATTTAAATAAATAAAACTACATCGTTTCATAATATATTAATTTTTTTCCTTTTTTTTCGGTTTGATTTTAACTTTTGCCTTAAAACTGTTTTTTTATTGTTAACCACATCTCACTATACCAGTGCACATTATTTATTAAATGTGAACATTCTTTCAAAAATTTGTAAATAAGTGTCCAATTTAATAATAAGGGCAGAACATTGGCAACAAGAGTTACATAAGTGGGAATCGTGGATGGCAAATATTATGTCTGAGAAGAATATTTTGTGCAAAAACATCATATTAACTCAAACCAGAAAGTGTTGACTAAGTTTATGCAATAGGGGCTTTTGTAATAACATCATAACTAGGGTTCGGATCATATTTTTTTCCTGCCTTCTTTTTGAGTGCTAATGCTTAATTAAAAACTGACTGAACATTTCTGATTGTATTTAAATGTATTTTATATAGCATATAAATGCATGTTTAGGCCATTATCCTAGTTTTTGTCATATTACGATAATATTTATGGTCATATGTTGATGAAAAATGTGGCAATTTTTTTAATATCACTGGAAATTCACTCGATTTAGATGAGAAGAAATTAAGATAATTATTCATGAATTGTACTCTTATTATACATTGGAGGAAAAACCAAACTAATTTTCCCTGAATAGGTCAGAATTCTCCAGACAAAAATTAAAGTTGTGCATTATTGTCACTCTCTAAACGTAATGTTCCGCCCGCCTTTTAATATCGACAATTCAGCAGCAGTATGCCTGTGTCGATGTGTATCAATAAATGTCTCAATGAAAAACGTTTGAAAATAATCCTAAGTCAGCTTTAAATCTGCAGTGGATAAGTGAGTATCGACTTGCCGAAAACAAAATTTTCTGAAAGTGCGAAGTTGCAGAGTTATGTAAGGGAACTTGGATAGGAGTATTTTGGTACAGATGAAAGAATTCTTTCCTGTAAATCATGTGGGATTAAAGTGCCTTCAAGAAAATGATTTCAAATTCAATTTCCCAACGGTACTGTGAGTGCACGGGAGCAAATTATGCTGTCTACATGGAAGCGACACTACTTGATAAAATAAATGATCTGTAATTGCGCGTGTTTTCACTTATAGTAAATTTAAATGTTTGGTCATATTTTGTAATTTTTAGGTCATATATACCCATTTTTAAGGTCATACTTTTCTGCATATTTTGGTCCTAAAGATCCGAACTCTAGTCATAGTTAAAAATAATCTAATGGCAAACAAGGTGGTTTGCAGCAAGAGCAACATCTCGAGGAATAAAACTAAAGGAATATAAGAAGATTATTTAAAAAAGAATGTCACGATTTGAGATAATACGTTATTGAAAAAGTAAAATATAACACAAATAAATTTACCATTTTTGCAATATCAATATAAACAGAAATAAGCCGCTCTTGATGAAATTTGTCACTATGTAACTTGACAACAGCCAAAACACAACTCGTGTATGATACTCTTGTGACTAAACTAGAGGGTGGTCTGTTAACATACAATAGTGACGTAAACTGCATTCTCTCAACAAATAGTTGAAGCTCACATGTGTCGTTCTATGAACTAAAAGTATATTAAAAAAATGGTAACCTTGGATCAGAGAAGAAATTTTGAAGCTGATGGATCAGAGGAGAAGATACAAAAATGCTCAGGATGAAGCAGGAAGAGAGCAGTACAGACAATTTAGAAATCAAATAAATAGGAAATGCAAAATAGCAAAAGAAAAATGGCTACAAGAAAAGTGTGAAGAAGTAGAAAACGAAATGGTCGTAGGAAAAGTAGATGTTGCATATAGAAAGATCAAACAGAATTTAGAGAAATGAAGAAAAGAGGTATGAACATTAGAGCTGCCGATGGGAAACCTCTTTTAAGCTCAGAAGATAGAGCTAACTGATGGAAGGAATAAATTGAGAAACTGTATGATGTGGACGACTTGAACAATAGTGTATTGGAAAAGGAAGGCGATGTCGACATTGATGACTTAGGAGATCCTGTTTTGAGAACAGAATTTAATAAAGCTCTGAATGACTTGAAAGCAAATAAGGCAGTTGGTATTGATGAGATCCCTGCAGAACTTCTTAAATCTCTAGGAGAGGAAGGAATCGAAAGATTATTCAAGCTGATATCAAAAAGTTATGAAACAGGAGAAATTCCAACTGATTTTAACAAAAATATCATCTTCACACTTCCAAAGAAAGCACAATCCGACAAATGTGAGAATTATCGCACCATTAGTCTAACATCACATGCTTCAAAATTACTAACCAGAATAATATACAGAAGGATGGAAAGGGTAGTAGAAGAGATAGTAGGTGAAGATCAGTTTGGGTTTAGGAAAAATCACGGTACAAGGGAAGCAATTCTGTCTTTAAGATTAATACTTGAAGGGCGGATCAAGAAAAACAAAGATACTTTTATGGCATTTGTTGATTTAGAAAAAGCTTTTGATAATGTTAGGTGGGGCAAGATGTTCAAAATTTTAAAGAAGTCGGGTCTAAAGTATCGAGATAGAAGAATACTCTATAAACTATATAAGAATCAAGTGGCTGTAATAAAAGTAGAGAATCACGAGAGACATGCATCAGTTAAAAAGGGTTTGAGACAAGGTTGTAGTCTATCCCCGTCAATATTCAACTTGTATGTAGAAGAAGCAATGAAGAAAGTCAAAGAAAAATTTCCATGCGGCATAAGTTTTCAGGGAGAAAAAATCAGTATGCTACGATTTGCTGATGACATTGTCTTATCAGCAGAGAGGGCTGAGGATATTGAGAAGTTATTGAATGGCATGAACAAAATACTGAAGGAAGATTTTGGACTGAATATAAATCAAAGTAAGACAAAAGTGATGAAATGTAGCAGAAATGATACCAATAGTAGCAGATTAAATATAAAAATAGGATCAGATGCTATAGGAGAAGTGAGTGAGTTCTGTTACTTGGGAAGCAAAATTACAACCAATGGCCGAAGCAGGAAGGATGTTAAAAGCAGAACAGCACTAGCTAAAAGAGCCTTCATGAAAAAGAGAAACCTTTTAGTTTCAAATATTGATCTAGGAATTAGAAAGAACTTTTTAAAACTCTATGTGTGGAGCACAGCACTTTACGGTAGTGAAACATGGACTTTAGGAATACCGGAAAGAAAGAAACTTGAAGCATTTGAAATGTGGTGCTACAGAAGAATGATGAAAATTAGGTGGACAGACAAAGTATGAAATGAACGAGTTTTGGAAATGATGGGTGAGAAAAGAAGTTTGTGGAAGAAGCTTACAGGAAAAAGAGACAGGCTTTTAGGTCATATTTTGAGACATGCTGGATTGGTTAATTTGTTAGTGGAGGGAACAGTTGAAGGTAAGAGCTGTAGAGGTAGACAGAGATTAGAATATATGAAGCAGATATATGAGGACGTGGGTTGTAAGGGGTATGTAGAAACGAAAAGGTTAGCACAGGATAGGAAGGGATGGAGGATTGCATCAAACCAGTCTAAAGACTGATGACAGCAAAAAAAAAAAAAACTCAAAACAGCTCGAGTTAAGTAATTGCTGCAGCAAATGAGTAACATGAAACTGTATTTCTGACATTCTTGAATCTTATTTAGAGAATTAGTGGTCATTATGAACATCAGTTTATAAACTGTTTTGCTTAACAGTTTCTGAGGATTTCAGATACAAATCTTGTCGTTTTAGTAAGACTTTTTTGTCTGTCTAGAAATTGTTTACTTTTCGTGTGAAACTATCCAAAGTAATGACGGATGCCTTGCCCACAGTCACAAAAAATTTCTGTTGGTATTAGAACCAGAATTTTCGCTAGTATCCACATCTTGGGTATGGTGTTGAGTGAGGTTGATGTCATGCTATCACACTTCTTGTAGAGAGGTGAAAACTTTGAAAGGCATGTTTATTTAAGAACTCCACAAATTACGATGAAGCCAAGGACATAAATTGTGGCCATCAGAAGGCCATCATATTATGGTTCTGAAGCAAGACCTGTTGGGTTCCATATTAAGTAAATGTCTTTGCTGGGGTTGCAAAAAATGCTTAAGCTGTGACTGTTGCTGATGAAGTTCGTATACAGTAGAACACCAATTATCTGAATCAATTGGGACCGGACCCCATTTGGACAATCAAAAATTCAGATATTTGGATTTTTTCCCAAAAAAAGGGTCCATATTAATTAATTACTGTATGTATGTTGAAAATGGGAAAAAACTGTTTTTAAAGAAAAAGAGCTTTTACTTAATTAAATGAAAAGGCCACACTTTTACTACTTACAAGTGCTTTACATTGGTACCGTACTGTAGATAAAAGTCATTGCTTGCTGAACATCTTGGTCATTCATCCGTTTTTGGGCAGCCAAGTCGTGCATACGCTTGGCAGTGAGAAGTTTCATGTGGTCATACTCGGGCTGACGCTCCAACCACTTCAATGCAGTTTCGAGGCTGGCATATGCTTCACTGGCTGATGGTCCCGTGCCTGCTTCAACTTTGACATTAAGGTTATCTTTTTCCTCGACACTTTCTTCTCTCACACTTTCAATAAGTTCATCATCATTTAGAATTTCCTACCCAGGGTCTGACGAATTAAACACCATCCACTCTCCTATATCTTCAGCACTAACTTCTGAACATCCAGGAATTTTCAAAATAATGTTTCTGAATTCCTCAAGTGACACGTCATCCCCATCTTCTCCTGCCTCTTCCCTTTCCTTTTCTTGAGCTGCTGTTTCATTTATCTCCTTTTCCCTATCTTCTTCAGTTGGTATGCCTTTCAACTTCTTCCACATACATCATAATGTGACTGCCTTAACCAAGCATCCGTCACCATGTAAGCGCAATCTTTCAATTTTTTTTTTAGTGGTTATCCAATACACCTTTTTCGACTTTGCCCTCCACTCCAAACATTTCCCTGGTATTCCATTGGTTGCAACAAGCGTGTAACGTTTGGTGGTAAAAATATTCTTTTACCTGGCCATTCTCTCTTTCCAACAATTCTTCAGTGGGATGAGTTGGTTCATAATCTACAACCAAAAGCACTTTACTGCCTTCTTTTCTAACACATTTTTGGTCCTTTTGCACTTACGGAATGAAAATTTTGTCATACCACTCGGTAAACAATGCTGCAGTCATCCAAGCTTTGGATTGATTTTTATTTAAGAGGAGAAGCTTTTTTACATTTTGAAATGCTCTTGGCCTTTTTGACTTCCTTATCAACAGAAGGTTTTTTTTTTATGGCTTCCCGTTGAGTTCACACAGTTAAGCACCGTAACACTGTCTTTACTAATTTTATGTCCTGGAGCACTAAACTCCCTTTTAGATGCTAAAGTGGTTTCCATCTTAATTAAAAAAGTGATTCAGATATCCAGAGATTCTGATATCCAGAGATTCGGATATCCAGAGATTCGGATAATCAGAGTTCGGATAATTGGAGTTCTTCTATACTTGAATGTTGAAGCTTGATACTGTAACTAAAATTGCAGAAATTCGAATGGCCAATAAACTGTAAATTCACTTTTCCCCATTACAGTTAAAAAGTTCACGGAAGATAAAAGATAATATATTCTTGAAAATAAAGCGATAGACTGGTTTCAGCATGTGAGAACGACTTGCTTCTATCGCTATGTGGACGACACTTTCGTTATCTGGCCACATGGCATTCACAGTCTTTACGAATTCCTAGAACATCTGAACGGAATTCACCCAAACATCCAGTTCACGATGGAGCTGGAGAAGGATGGCAGCCTGCCCTTCTTGGACATCTTGATTCGACGGAGGCCAGATGGAAGCCTTTCACATAGTGTGTACCGAAAACCTACACACACAGACCGCTATTTACACGCTACGAGCTTCCACCATCCAGCACAGAAGACCACAGTGCTGCAGACGTTGGTGCACAGGGCCAGGAAAATTTCCGACGCGGAATCCCTGCCGTCTGAGCTCGAACATCTTCGCACTACTTTCAGGAGGAATGGTTATTCCGAACGTGCAATAGAGCGGTCGATTAGAAGAAAGGCACACAAACGCCCTGTTGACCCAGATGTTCAGCCCGAAGCCCTGGCTTTTATTCCATACTCAGGCAACTTCTCGGGGAAATAGGCAGGATTTTGGCCCAGTATGGAATCAAGAGCGTATTTCGTCCGCCTCCCAAGATTCGGGACTACCTCCGGCCTGTGAAGGATGACTTGGGTTTGACGACTCCAGGGGTTTATAGCATACCTTGCCAGTGCGGCAAGAATTACTTTGGTCAGACGATCCGGACCATCAAGGCTCGGGTGGCAGAACATGAACGCAACATCCGCATGTTCCAGATAGATAAATCAGCGGTCGCCCAGCATGTTATTGAAAATGGCCACATGATGGACTTCGGCAACGTAAAGGTGCTGGCCAAGTGTTCCTTATATTGGGAGTCAGTCATCAAAGAAGCGATAGAAATACGGCTGAACAACAACACAGTCAACAGGGGTTTATGGCTCAGTGATGCGTGGAAGCTGGCTCTGTCCCTTCTGAAACATTCACCCTGCAAACAGAGAGGTAGGCGGGCGCCGACGGGAAGTATTTACGGCCCGCCGGGGTTGGCTGGGACCGACGCCCCACCAGCCAATCAACGATGAGCGCCAGACGGCAGCCGCGGGACGGAGCGAGGGGAGGGGAGAGTCCAGGCCTTATTAGGGCGCGCGGAGGCCAGACACTGTCAGTGCAGCGCTGGTACTCCCTGCAGCACACATCTAACCTGAAGATGGCGGCAGAGCCAGCCGCCGAAAGCTCGTTGTTGTCTCTCTTCAACAATATACGGCGGAAAACCCGCGAAGACTATATTTGGTTTCAGCATGTTTACCTATGGCTGGCATCAGAACATTCGAATCCATTAATGAAGAAAGCAGCTCACCACTACTTACTCATTCACTTTCTCTACTGAAAGCTTTCACAAGTCCCCAGATAATTGTGAAGGTTGAAGAAGTTAAGCTTCAGCTCATAATAAAATTCACTCCTACTATCTTAGTTTATTATCTTAATGTCACTTCCTACATTTTAAAAGACTTAAAAGCCTGACCTGTTAATTTATTGTTTAAATGTATGTATTGTTAGCAAATTCTCATGACGAAGTCTTTGTTTTGTTGTGGTTTTGTGGTTGATGGTGCCCATCTCCACCATCATGATTCTTTACTTTTAGAAACTCTTCCACTATATTACTGTATTTACAGTATAAACTGTACCAAATATTCCATTGAAGTTTGAGGTTAGATTTTGTATGACTACCACCCAGATTCAAACTGAGAATATTCAGAAATACTTTGTATAACTACAGAACAAAATTTTACACCATTATTTTGGTCATTGTCTATCCCCATCTATGACTTGCTCACCCTTCCCACTCAATGTATCTTGGCTTAGTAATGTGGAGTGTCTCGGTGAGTACACATCAGATATCCTTCCTCTAATTGTGAGTAATGTTCATACTGGAACATTGTAAAGTGTGTTCTTTATGGCCCTTCTTGCCCTCATTTGTAAATATTTTATTACAAGGAAATATTTTATGAAATAATATCAATAACCAGTGGGAATGTCACAATCTGACTTCAAAATTTTGGATTGTCTCATATAACATTATCAGCAATCTATTCTGAATCACAAATGCTGTAAAGGTATCCTTGTTTTTCTTGAAGCTTCCTGTTTTTTTTTTTTTTTTTCAATGCCACCACTCTAGGGGGCGCTACGGGGGTGAATATGCCATTGGGGCCCAAATGCATAACTCGTGAAATCAATGCGGGAAAATTCTGAAAAAAATCGGGGATGTGCACATTGCTACTGGAAATACTGAATACTTTTTTGGAATTTTTGGGCACATTTTACAATGTTTTATCACAATTTGTTTATTTCGAGTTCCTAGTAAACAAAGTCATTTCCTTGAGTGACAACGTTTAGATTTCTACTGTAGAATCATCTACGGGCACTGTATCTACGGTTCAAATTTCAGACCTGTCCGAGTGGTGCAACATAGCGAAAAAAGATGAACACTGAATTTGATGCCATCGGGTTGCCTATCCTGTAGGTGCTCAAGACGGACAAGCTTAACCCTTTGACTGCTGTAGACGCATTAACACGTGGGGATTCTACTGCGCCCAGGTGCTCTGGACACGTTAACACGCGACCTTGCTCCTTCCCTCAGGTGCTCTGGAAGTGTATACACGCACCGCCTTGCCGCCCTGTCTGTGCTATGTACGCGTTAAGACGTCCGGTCGCTCGGTTCCCTGTGTGCTCTGGATGCGTTAATGCGCAAGCCACTTAGCAACCAGGTCAGGTAACCTTATTTCTACCCCAGCTGGTTAATTGCTTTCCGACGTACGGCCCGTGAGTGTCTGCAGTTGTGATCTTATTTAAGTTGCTATTTTCATTGTAGTTTTACCTGAGAAAATGGATCGCCGTCGTGTTTGTACAAAGGAAGAAATCATTGAGATTCTTACTAGAAACGACATTGAGAATGATCTCTTTGATATGAATGATAGTGAAGTCCCTTCAATAGGATCTCCACAAGAGGTAAACATTTTCAGTATCTGAAGCTTCATATAGCGAGAGCTAAATGTGCGGAAAAAGAGGACGCTTTAGTGGCAGCATTGACTGAAAGAAAAGAGATTCTCGTCCTTTTGTGCACGATTCAGCTGCAGGACACAGATATGGATTTGGTCAAAATTCCCGCATTCTGTCATTTTTCAGAATATTTTTAGCAGAAGATCTTATGTAATCTATTGCTGAAGGAACCTATAGATTTTATTTATATACCAATACAAATACGCCAGATCAGTTCACTCTAGATTTTCAAGGTGGAAGGATTTACTGGGAGACATTTTCGAAATATTATTCATGTTAAAAATTCAAAGGAGAGCACTCCAACGTGTAGATGCACTGGATGTTCGAAACAGAAAGTGCGTCCAGAAACCAGGTACAAACAAAGAACATGCAATGTACAGTAATACTGTGTGTTGTGCCATGTTTGGAGGCTTGTTACACGAAAAACATCTATTAACCATGGGTAACTACACTATAACAATTACATTACATTTATATGCCCCTAAAACTAAGTGAAATACAAACAATTGAAAAAAAAAATATTTTTAACTTCGCCAGTGACAGTCTAAAGCCGAGAACCAAAAGAAGGATGGAAAATATATGCAGAGTTTGTGAAAGGTATTCGAACACTTAACTTGGAAATTTTCTCCTGATGAATTACTGCGCTAACAAACAAAACTACCAAACACATTTCAGTTTCTGTAATATCTATTTAGCATATGAAGTGCCTGTATGTTTTTCTATGCGGACATTCACTTTTAGAGGAGCTTTAAATTGAAAAACCTTGTCAGAGTAACTGCACTTATTTTGTATCTGGGGTTTCAAAGCGCAAAGAGAAAATGGAAGGCCGTCACACACAACGCCTAAGAAATATTCAGCACACAGCAGTCCTGGCCACGTACCGTACTCAGCAGGGCAGGTATTGGCCGATCGCGGCCTCTCAGCGCAGGTAGACGGCTTACCGAGGACTCTGCCGGGCAATACCTAGCAGTTAAAGGGTTAAGTGCTTACTAAGGCTTGGCATAGTGTGGTGGCCGCCATGATGGTAACTATTTCATAACGGGCTGATTTCTGATCGTCGAAGCTCCGACAACGATGTATTAGATGAAGCTTCGGGGCAGATATAAAGGCAGCAGCATTTCACAAGTTATGCATTTAGACCCCAATGGCACATTCACCCCCGTAGCGCCCCCTAGAGTGGTGGCATTGAAATAAAAATCGGTCCGATGGCTATGCTAACCAGGATCTATGAACTGGTATGCCCCATGAACGGGATGGGCCAGAGGCACTTTTCACTATCTTATTCCGCTAGATCCTTTATTGGGTATTTTCTGAAGTGTAGGTATAGTATATCTACACTATTATAATTCTGTAAGCTAACTGCGTCTGACTGTGGTGTATAACTGATATCACTAAAAACCACATGCAATTTGATGTGGTAGTTTTCAAAGTTTTGGAGTTAATGGTCCAGATCAAAATCAACATAAATAGCTAATGACGTACGTGTTCCAAGGGATATAGCTAGTAATTGAAATCATTTCTAGATGTAAGAGTATGGGCAACGAATCCTAATGTATTTGAGATATGCACTCATTTAGTGAAAAACTGACAAAAGATCGCACAATTTTAGATTTTGTTTAATATTTTGACTTCTAATATTTAGTTTTTCAGTTTTTTGGAATGTAGTAAAGAAATGGAATACCTGAATCAGACGTAATAAGCATTACTAATATTTAATCTGCTGTAAACATCATGCGCTTGAAGAGGTTGGCATAAGATGAAGATACTAATCCTTGGAATTTTTAGTATTATATTTGTCTTTGATTATATTTACTAGGTTTTCTGAATTTAAACTTAATCTCACAGAAATAGTTGCTCAAACCACACTATATTGACTCTTCAATGAGAGTAACAGAATTGTGATATTTACAGTTAATAACGTATCGAAAAAGGGTAATTTGATAATGCCTTTGGTTAAATGTTTTTTCTGCCCAGGGTCACATTTCAATCTAACCACTTCAATTTTGATATATGATAAAGAAAAATGCCTTGAAATGTAGGTAGTTGCATAGAAGTTATTCAATGAGAAATACATGTAATTACTTATGGCATAGGAATGTATTCGTATGATATTTCGAAAACTTGCCAGTGACCTTACAGTCGTTGCTGTAAACACTATCGTTGGTGCAAAAAATGTGTTTAGAAATGGCTACCGCCTGTACTGCTATCACTAGAAGGTAACTTTCTTGTTGCCTTCTGTCTAAGGTACCTTTCTTTTTGCTTAATATGCACTTTTTATCAAAGGTATGTCCTCGGGACAGTGTGTTCCAAATATCTGACCAAAAGAACAATTTATTCTCTGTATGGCCTTATTAACCGTTGATGATAATGTTTCAAATAGCTTTAATGTCTTGTATTTCTCATATTATATTGTGTTAAAATACAAGTCTAACAATTTTTTTTTTTTTTGAACATCGGTATGAAAACTGAATCTAACGCAATAACTAAAAGAAACTTATATTTTTTGATTGACTTTGTTAATATTTGTTACTAAAATGAAAAGGGTAAAGCATTTCTACACACACCAATATATGTGCATTCAAATCAGTGGGTAAATGGTAGTCTTATATAAAATTGTTACAGAGAAATGGTAAAGTGAAATACCCTGCGTGGGGCTGGTATGCAAATTCCAGGAATGGGTTTGGGGAACCTGTGGTACCTGAGGTGGAAACTTGTGAGTGCTACAAGTTTCACGCACCATAAGCTCCTACCACACTTCAACGACCACCATAGGGTGTGATGGTGGAACGTTGTGTTTCGCAGATTGGGGATCTTGACTTTATCGCCCGGATTGCAAGGATGGTGCAAACCTCTCTCTCTCTCTCTCTCTCTCTCTATATATATATATATACACACAGTAGAGTCTCGTTTATCCAACACAAACGGGCCGCAGTAATGTCGGATTACCTGGAACGTCGGTTAATAGGGAAAGAAGAAACAACAATATCGTAAATGGTTACTAGTGTCTTATTATTGATAAAGCTGATACAGTGCAGTAATTACTTTCATTTTGCAATACAATTAAAAAACATAAAAAGAGGTTGATACATATTCAATTTTGTTTTAAAAAGTTTGTAATAGACTTTTGCTTGCCTGCCGGGTGTCTTTTTCTCGCCGCCATGTCACGCATTCTCTGTAGAAATAACACTTCAGTGCTGGAGGTTTCTTCTTGTTTCTCCATGTATTTCAGTGCTGTTTCAAGGGCTTTGAAACCTTCATTGTATGTTATTTTGCCACTACCTTTATCTACTATGTTTTCTTCCTCTTCTGTTTCCTTTTCACTGTTGTTAACAAAGCTGACAATGTCTTTGTCAGTGACTTCATACAGGTCATCAAGGGCAAGTCACTCATTAAGGTCCTCATCAGTTACAGCTACACATCCAGGGATTTGTTTCAGCAAAGGCAACATACTGTTCATGTTTCCTGTACTAATTTCTTCATTGCCAGTATATCTCTCTGCCTCCTCACGTAACAGACTTTTCCACGATTTTGCAATTGTACCTGTCCCAACATTTTCCCAACACTGTGCCAAATGTAAGTCACGTCTTCCAGATTTAATTGACGCAATTTCACAATCATATCTTCTCCTTGGTACGTGGGGAAGGAAAATAGATTTACAGTGTGTTTGTGTGTCTTACGAGTCGGATAACACAGAATGTCGGATAAGCGAAGGTCGGTTAAGCGAGACTCTACTGTATATATAAAAACCTCAACCTCAGGGTGACTAAAGTGCTGAGGAGGTGAATGGTGGTGAGGCGTAAGCCCAAAGAACTGGCAAGTGGGTGAGGGTAGAAAATCTTCCTCCTGAAAACGAACAAAGTAACAGGGAGGGTTATCTAATTGCCTTTTTAATCATGGCAAGAACAGAGGGATCCTTTGAAAAGGGCTCTCCGTTCTATATACAGAAAGGTTTAGAGGCAAAAACATTAAAGATCTGAGGAATGGACACTGTGTAACACTCTAATTGGGATACATGTGTGTAGCTTAAAGTTCGTCGTGGCAATTGTGCAGCTACACTTCTTAACACTATGTTCAAAGCTTTCCTCTACTACTTATTACTTTTTAATTAAAGGTTCGTTTGCCGTGCCATCGCCAGTCGGTAAGCTTTGCTAATTGGTTCAGCTACTTTAATTACCGTCACAGAAGATAAGTAACACTACTGAGAAATACACACACACACGTGCTAGTTTTCACAGATTTATTCTTCTGAAACTACATAGTCCAAAAGCAAGCCACAAGACAATAAAACTAATCTCCTTCATCACCGAAAAGTTGCAGATTCAAGTACAGTTAAAGCTGAATGAACAGTGAGTACCAGTCCCGCAATTAATTAACAAACAAACGCCGTGGTGCAAGTCAGTAGCAGATTACCAAACACAGTTTATATTCACTCACGTCTCGCAGAACAACTTTCACAGCCCGAAATATACCTCAGCTCCCATCACACCGTGTCCTTTACTACGGAACATACATTAAGCGGCAGTACAACATATACGTGGCACACACGCATACGGCCGTAGCCCGTCCGCTCCCGCCGGTTGTTCCATACTCCACACTCTACAATCACCGACCATCCCACCGTTTGCTAGGCAATCGCCCAACGCCAAAGACATTATATATCTCTCCGATCACACTCTCAACTATAAATATATCCGTAACGTTCACGGTTACGTTACAACTGCCTTTGGAAACATCTACCTACATGCTGGCTGTCTTACTGCTTAAGTCTGAGTAGCTCGGGGAGTTCACAGTAAAATGCGAACTCCATATAACTCTAAATTCGAGTGAAGGTGTGGTCACCTGTGGACATCTGATCGATAAGGAGGCCGAAGAACTCTTTAAGGAGTGGGGATCAGAGAATGGAGCCGAGGTTCATCAGGTTACACGAAGGGTGAATGGAAATCTTAAAAAGACTGCTACCTTTCTGACTGCTGACACTCTGACGTTGCTGAAGTCCATAAAAGCTGGATATTTAAATCTAAACATTCACCCATATGTTCCCGACCTAATGCGCTGTTTAAGTGCCATAGGTTTTGGCATAGTACGGCCTACTGCAAAGGCAACCCCACCTATGGGAAATATTGAAATGCAGCATAATAGCCAGGTACTGGTTGCACCATCCCACAGGTGTATGTGTCAACTGCTTCGAGTCACATCCAGCCTGGAGCAAGGAGTGTCGAGTGTATCTCGAAGATACAGGAGTTGAAAATCAAGTAATGATTATCTTATGGCAAAGTGAAGAAGTTGTTTAAGGTGCTAGCACTAACAATCTGCAACAAGCTTCTTGAAAACCTTGATAACTCCCATCAGGAAGGAAAGTGTTGCTACACAGATGTCCATTGCCGACACGGGCACAAGCCCTATGTGCTCATGTCTGTGTAAATGTGGCACCACGCCCGTAAAGGTCTTTACACCGAAGACCGCGTACATCAGGTTGTCCCTTATTTTTCAAAGTCAAAATTTTTTAATGCATAGATTCCTAATTTTTTCATTTTACCCTAAAACAATCACCAATAAAATTTAACGCCATTCTGAGAACTGCAACCCATGCTGACTTGCACCGACTCATCTTCATATAAGTTACGCAAGAGTAGTGGCGTGTGCCCATGTTATTGTTACTGTCATTACAGTTCTTGAATAAGTAACACACATTTTTCTGTTCTAATAGATGGTTTTAGTGCCAGAAAGAGCATATTTTTTATTAGGAGAGGCAAACAACCAATTTTCAGGAGTGCTATTAGTTTTATTTTTAATATACCCAAAGGCAAATTGACTATAAGTGAAAGCTGCATTGTCGCTGTATGGGAGTGCATGATATTCTGTGGAATATTATGAAGACAGTTTAGAAAGAATGCAAGCAAATCTCTGGATGTTTATAAGTGAAGGGAAGAGGATATCAAACGTGAATTGGATGATATTTATGGTATTGCACACGCTTACGCCCTCGGAAGGTGTAAACAAAGGAGGGTAAAATCTTCTTACAGCAACAGAAAGAGCCAGGGGTACCAGGTTGCTTGGTGTGTGTAGAAAACTAGCTGAAAAAGTGGAAAGGGCAAAACAAATGAAAATAAGTAAATAGAAAAATACTTAAATAGATGTTGTCCAGTGAGTAGTCAAGCTCTTCAGCGTCCTGTGATTTGTTGATGCTATCTGAACAACTCAATGACACATTTTTTAGTTCCAGAGAACATCAGGAAGAGTGTTTAACAAACCCACCCGAAATAACTGCTGCAAAGCGCAGAAGAAAAGATATCATTACTCCTAAATTAATAGCTGCGTTTGATAGATGTCAGTTAAATGTAAGAGATTCAGTTTACATTCTTCAGGTTATTGTGGGGGCACTTAGACTTAGCATTGACCATCTTTCTTTAAATAAGTCTTCCATTCAACGAAAGGACACAAACGAGGAAGAAATGTGCAGAGGCTATAATATATTTTAAAATGATGTGTCCCAAGTAGTGACCATTCAGTGGAACGGCAAGTTGTTGCATGGTCTGGGCATAAGAAGTTCCAAAGAAAAACCACTGCCAATTTATCTCATAATTACATTTCGTAATAGGGAACAACTTCTTGTGATAAAGACCATGATGAAGTTGTTCTAAATGTTCTGAATAGGTGATGAAGTACAGGTAATGAGCTGCAACACAGTTGCATCTCAATGGTGCCTGGGCACTTTCTCATATTTCTATTTGTAATTCTTACTTCCTTAACTCATCCATCATCCAGCTTCGCCAAATAAATAATAATATCATGTGACTTAATTCCCTTTTTTTATTATAATATTATAACATTCTTAACCATTTGAATAAATAAAGGTTCTTTTTTCACAGTAACTTTAAAATCCAAAGCGAACGACACTATCTTCACCAAGCTTGTCTAGTCCTGATCCTCCCTTCATTTGTTTATATAAACGTTTTTTCGGCTACCCATTTCACATAGTAATTATTTATAGCCTGTTATACTGCAACTTCTGGAGTAAATGTTAGAAAGAAAGTTGTTACTTTTTACAAGACGGCATCAAGTTAACATAAGCATTCTGAAAGAACATTTCAATGACATACAAATTGAGTAGTTGTTATATTTCTGTTTGGCTGAATTAAATATCCTCCTTGAGAGACGATTACAAAGAACTAATTGAGCTATATTTTGGATGGAGATAGTGGTAAAGAACTGAAAATAAGGAATCCTCTTGCAGTGTATCGAGTGTTATATATTGTTAAGATCCATTTATTCTTTCAAGATACATTTCCTAAATTATCAACTTAAATTGAGCAAGAAACGCAAAATGATACATAATTTAGAAAGGGGCAGTACATCTGACTTTGTAGAAAAGTACACTGATTTGGTGTTAGAAATATCCAGCTCTATTTTGTATGGTACGTAATATTAGATGTTTTGTATGTACAGTACATTGTGCATTATTTTGTATCTTTTGCAACTTAATCAATGCTTGCCTACAATTTTTTTGTTTAGGAAAAACCACGGTGAACTTATATCCGCAAAGAGCAAACATTTGTTTTTTCGGGTGAAAATTTAAAGCAGTGTTCTTCAGCAAGAAACTGCGAATTTTGTATGGGCTAAAAGAAAGGTATTTTATCTGAACTACACAGCTGAAAGTGCTGTAAAATCAATTCATGAGTTTGATGGTTTACATACAGCTGATGAAGAACAGAAGCAATTTTCATTGACAAAAACCGAAAATTGTACCTGCACTGTAAAAAAGATATCCTAGAAAGAAAGTACCACTCATAATTTTAATACTTTTGTCTTACTAAAAAATGAAGTATTTTTTGTTGTTGTCTGAATTCCATAGGTAACCCTGAATTATACAAAATTTTAATGATTTTAGTCACATATCAAGCGATAGTCAAAATAAGCATTTTTCGTAAACTTTTGAGTGAACTCGGCATGGTGTAACGTCATCGTAGGAGGATAGAATTTCTTATGTAAGTAAGCTACAGTAATTTAAAAAGAATTAGAGGGTATGCATTTGAATTTTCGAAAAAAAAATTGTTCTTATAAGGGCCACCCTAGCGTACATCAATAGCAATACATCTGTAACCCCGATCACAAAGACAGCAGGTTTATCAGTTCCATCAGCAGAAGCACAACCATCAGTGACAATAGCTGCAGCTGAGAGTCTCTCAGCTACAACAGGAGCAGCACCTACAGCAGAAGCAGTACTGGCAATGCCATCAGCCAATAGCGGTTGGCAAACAATGCAGTAATTTCAGTGTCTGAAATTCAAACATACGGACACCACTGTGTTCATGATGTCCCCTTCATCTTTTTCCCCCAGAACCCCAACTGGCAGAGAAAGGAAGGGACAAAAGCCTTGGTGAAAAAAAATATCTGTAAGCCTCCAACGCCTTTTTGGACCCTGAAAAGAAAGACAAAGAAATGCTGGTCAACAAACCTGGTCGCGTCCCTCAGCTGTCACCATCTGATGACCCACACTAAATGAAATTAAATAAATATAAAATTAAATGAGTAGAATACTTAAATGGAACATCAATGGTTTTGACCGTAGCATGGTCTAAACCTGTGTGTGTGTGTCTGTATAAAGGAGACACACTTTACATCAACAGACCATCCAATGCCAAGAGGTTATGACCTATGTAAGAAGGACAATGCCAAGGGTGATCTGGCAAGAGGAGGGGTGGCTGTGTTCGTTCAAAACACCTTCCACTCCGAATCTGTAGCTGTCACCTCTCCTTTACAAGCAGTAGCAGAGTGCTACTACGCTTTGTTAAAGTTGCTCCAGCATGTGGAAGTAAGTTGCGGTATACATTATATACTGAGATTCCCTCAGCTTCATTTAGGCTTTGGGATGTATGTACCCAGCAGATCATCTTGTTCAGGATATACAGGACAACCTCTGATTCCTCCAATATCTAGGAAAGGAGCTTCTATTCTGCTGGGTACCAGCCGGGAATCAGAGGGAATGAGGCAGCCTATGTAGCTGCCAAGTTAGCCTAGGACAAGGTCAGAAACGATTTTTCTCCAGTCCCAAAGTCAGACCTTGCCTCAGAGGAAAAAAGAATGGTTTCTGATGTATGGCAGAGGCAGTGGCTGGAAGTTGAGCTCAATAAGCTCCAGCTGGTCAAAGCGACCATTAGCATTCCATCCGGCTTTCTTTCAAGTAAGACATAGCGTATACAGAAAAGCAACCCACACGGACCAATATTTGGTAGCCACAAATTTTCACCATCCTGTGCAACGTCAAACTGTTCTAAATACGCTTGCACACAGTGCTTGGGTGATTTTTGACAAAGAAAGCCTACCGCAGGAACTGGAACATCCAAGAACTGTCTTCAGGCGGAATGGTTATACCGAAAGGAAGATAAGAAGAGCAATTGATCGCAACCTGGAGAAAAATCCAGTCCAACAGGAAGATACGCCTGAGGCCACCGCTTTTCTGCCTTTTGCCGGAAACACCTCGTGGAAAATTGGCAGAATTCTTGCACGGCTTGAAATTAAATTTTTTTACTGACCACCTGCTAAATTTCAGGACTAACTCCGCTCAGTTATGGACGATCTTGGCCTCGGAGTTCCTGGAATTTAAAGCATCCCGTGCGAGTGTGGAAAGTGCTACATTGGTCAAACCATCCGCACTGTACAAAACCGCTGTGAAAAACATTAATGCTATCTTCGCCTGGGACAGTATAGCAAGTCAGCAATTGTCGAGCATGTGTTCAACCATGGCACAGGCTCGACTTCAACAAAATTACGATATTGGCTAGGACTTCATACTTTTGGGATTCCATAGTCAAAGAAGTGATCGAAATTCGATTGGCTCATACCTACAACAGAGATAGTGTGGGCTTTGTCTTAGCAAGGCATGGAAACCAGCCTTAGGCAACTCTACGCAGAGAGCATGGAATGTATGTTGATTAACCGCCCCCTAGGAGGCGCGAGGCTCGTAGCATTTGCTACGTCCTGATACGTGGTTAATCCAGTACTGGTGAGCTGTCTCAGCATCTGTGGATCAGCCGACCAGTGCAGATGGCTCCACACCTGAGAAAGATGGCAGAGCTAATCATCAAAATATTGTTTCTTCACAACACAATCTGGTGGTACACCTGTGAAGACTGCATTACAATCATATGCTGGGAAAGTCTCCATTCTTACAAAAAAAAATAAAAAATTATGTGACCCAGCACCAGATGCTACCCACCATTTGGGTGAAGAGGCATCAAATTGTCACTGTGTGTGATTTTTCAGCATATCTGTTCATCTTATTTTTTGCTGTTACTGTCAGTCAACCAAAACCAGGTTAGAATGTGTCCTATGAGGAATGCCTTTCTTGATATATGGGGTCATTGAATGTAAGACATTATACTGGATAGAACCAGATCAATTCAGATAGTGTCCATAGTGTCAGATAGTGTCTTTCCCTTTTTTTATGGGCTTAATATTACTTTGTTATTGATGGGGGCACACGCTATGGACTTACAACCTTAAAGGCTGCTTCATATAGGAAAGTGGTTAACACTTGGGTTTGCATTGATTAATGTTAACATCGTTCGAGGTGGGAAAGGTTTGAGGGCAACAAATTGGAAGGAATTTGGCCATGGCATTTTGAAGGAACCATCCCAGCATTTGCATGGAGTGATTTTGGGAAACCATGGACAACTGAAATCTGGATGGCCAGATGTTGATTAACCCACATCCTCCCAAATATGAGGCTAGTACATTATTGTTGAGCCACAATGCTTGGTCAAGGCTTTTTTCAATCTCACGTAATAATACGGAAACCTCATCTTTGTGCGTCCAAGTACTAATACCATCTCCATATCTTTCATCCTTCATTTGGCTCTATACACTTACCTTCTGGTAAATTGTAACATTGAGAGACTTTGTGGGCTAAATCAATTCAGTGACTGTGGATAAAAGCTTGTGTTATAATCTGTACTAAATTATTGGTCAGAGAGAAATGAGGGATTAAAATACAGATATTAATTTTAACACACAATCTTTATATTAGTAAAGAGATTCTCATTTTACTTTAAGAAAGAGTTGTTGTTTTAAGAACTCCTTGTTTCTCTTCAGCATTCATTTAATTTCATTTTGAAGCGGAATGGTGCCAATTTTAAAAAGTAAGTTTTGGCTTCAACTTTAACGAGTAATATATATTTAGAAAATGGTGTTTCTTTTATTGATGTCTCATTTCTATTAATTCTTGTGTTTTGAGTAATTTAGTTGCCAATCTGTCATTCTTAAACCTGCATTTTTATTCTGCTACAACCTTTAGCAACATTATCATTTTGCCACCAACTGCTATGGCAGTGAGAGCAACATAGAAACTGGCTTCCTACAATTCAAACCACAATCTTAAAGAGATGCATTTACCCTACTTACAACAGTCCCCTACTCATCTTCTATGATTTACAAATATCATGTATTGTGTCTCCTCCCGTCTTTAAATCCTACAATCTCATTATTTGTACCTATAACGTAATCTTGGACATCGTGAACCGATTAATTGACATGGGCTCTAAAACAGTGGGGAAGGGGGAGGCTCAATCAGTTCTTTGACACCAGAGCTAATGTACTCTAAACCAATATCACCACATCCACCACCTGTGAGGAAATCCACACCTTCCTAACTCCTGACTACTCTGTCTACTTACTTTTCTATATCCTCACACCAATCCAGGATTATCTTAGCATCTCTGCCCTTGTGATCCAACATCTACAATTCCATAGCTTGTAGCCTCCCATCTTTTTTGCAGATTACTCACATTTCCTAGAAAGCCTTTCCATGATCTCTATGTACGAGGTGTGTACAAAAAGAAACCGAACTTCTGCTGTAATTGCTTTATTGCTCATCATACTAACTTTTACACACTGTCCCCTTCAAAGTACTGTCCTTCACTATAAATACACTGTTGCCATCGTTTTTTCAAGTTTTGGAATGCTTCCTGGAATGCAATTTCTCCGATGGCGCGCAGGTGTCTCATTGCATTGTCTTGAATTTCTTCTATGGTCTGGAAACGACGTCCTTTCAAAATGTTTTTCAGTTTTGGGAAGAGAAAAAAGTCTGCTGGAGCCAAGTATGGAGAATAGGGTGGCTGAGGCACAATGGGAGTGTGATGTTTTGCCAGATAATTCGTGACAAACAACGATGCAAGAGCGGGTGCGTTGTCATGGTGCAACATCCACGACTGATTCTCCCACAATTCAGACCTTTCCTACGCACAGCATCTCTCAACTTCTTCAGCAACCTCACGGACAGTCAAACGCCGAATTTCACGAATCACAGTGCGAACCCTCTCAACATGGTGGTCGTCTGTTGATGTGGAGGGTCGACCAGATTTTGGATCATTGGTAACTGAATTCCTGCCCTCCTTAAAGCGTTTAAACCATTTGTAGCACTGTGTTCGGCTCATGCAGTCATCCCTGTATGCTAGTTTAAGCATTTGAAGTGTCACGGTAAAAGTTTTCCCAAGTTTAACACAAAATTTCACACAGACGCTTTGCTCCTCTAATTCCTTCATTCTCGCAAATCCGACGAGCAATCTGCGCACGACTCCACTCAACCGGCTGTCACTTGTAAACTAATGCAGCGACTGTTGTGCGACAAGAGGCAATCTTACCACAAAAGCATCCTAGTGCTAATTAATGCTACTTCCTTCAATATCCTTCGCTGCCACTGTATAAGGTAACCCAATGACCCTCCTACCTCCTTTTGATTTTAATAGTATTATGATTTGTTATATATTATTCAACCTGAAATCTAAGGTCAGCAATTTTTTTCTTTTGTGGAAAACCATTTTGATTTTGATATTTCATTATTAGGAGGAAGAGGGATGTTTCTGCCTCTGAAAATTAAGTAACCAGATTGAGAAGATTTCATGTTTTATCCCTTCTTGAAAAAAAATTTGTATTTCAGTTGTTGAGAATGATCACATTTTTATGTGACACAATGCTATTTTCACTTCTGGAGACTATTTCATCTTGTACGCTTTTCTGCAGTTTGTGGAGCATAGTTGAGGAACCATTCTTGTCAGTGCCAGGGAGTCCTTCCTTGAGCAGTGACCTCATAGCAGCATTCCTAGAAATTAAATTCTTGTCTTCCTTGCCCACATGGTCCTCATCTTTTTCTGCTTCAAATTCTTCACTTACCAACAGTTCTGTGACTCTGCTTCATATTCTCAAATACCTCCCAATTTCACATACCTCTTCATTAGTGAACCTGAATCAGCTGTGCTTGAGAAAACTCATGTGCCTCAAATACATAATAATTTTGAGATTTGTGGAAGCCATTTCTATATTGCCAATATACCTTCAACCTATGTATGTCACTTTCTTCTAGCTTAGTACGTTGTTCTCTTGATGTTCAGTTCACATTTCTGTTTTTGTATAGAAGTGATTATTCTCTGATGATGTCTTCAGTTGACAACTGCCAATCTTCCAACACAAAATATTTTCCTCCTTATAGCTTCAGGATTTTTGGAGGGTGCTGCATTTGCTCTGACAATCAATCCTTCACCTCGTATGCTTCTAAATATCCAAGGTTTTACTGCAGGGGAATCATCTTTCTCCGCATCCTCCTTTTCTCGAATGGGGTGCTTATCAAATTTCTTTGCAACCTCTTTCCCAGTTCATCCAAAGTGAAATCCGCCTCCCCCCAGTCCTCAATATTATTTAGTCAGTATTTCCCTGGCCTTGAATCGGTAAATAAGATCCTTAGGCACTTATAAATAGATTCCATTCCTGTCCTTAAATATGGCTCCTTCTTTCAACACTCTTGGCCATAAATGTCTTGAGCAGGCCCCTAAACCTGAGTAAACTCCTATTTCATAATAACAAACGTCATATCCGTGTATCCAGTAAGCTTTCCACCAGTAACAGCTTCAGAAATAAATAAACTCGTGAAACAATTAAAACCTAAAAATTCTTCCATCTATGTCAATATTTCAAGCAAATTACTGAAAAGATGCTCAAATTGTATTAATCGTATACTTGCCCACATTTGTAATGAATCCTTAATGCAAGGTGTGTTTCCAAATAGACCAGTGTTTCCCAACCTTTTTTGGGTCATGTCCCACTTTCAACATATTTTTGCCCCCCATACATAATTTTTAATAAAAAAAATTGTTTGTAATTAAAGAAACTGATATAGGATGGTTTTTGAAAGAAAACACTTTAATATGATCATAAAACACAGTAAGTAAAATTAAAAAAACATATGATGAAATACTAAAATTCAAATTCAAAAGATTTATAATAAACATTTATTATGGCAATTTAGTGTGATCCTTTTAAGAATTTGCTTTTTTGCTATATTTTGTAACCATATCTGGCATTGCGTTTAAATAACCCAAAGAGAAAACGGTAAAGTCGTATCAAGTCAATTTCTAAATTGCCCCCCTAAAAAAAACCAAATTGCCCCCCTGTGGGGCGTGGGCCCCAAGTTGGGAAACACTTAAATAGACTAAAATATGCAGTTGTAAAACCGTTGTTTAAAAAAGGAGAAGCAACATGAGTAGATAACTATCATTCCATTTCATTAATTTCAGGATTCTCAAAGATTTTTGAAAAAGTCATGTTATAAAACATGTTACATAAAATAATATCCTCACTAAATCACAATTTGGGTTCCAAATGGATCATCTATAGAAATGGCTATATATTAATTTTTAAATAACACATTTGAGGAACTGAATAATAAAATGAGCCCTGTAGGAATATTTTGTGATCTTGGAAAAGCATTTGACTGTGTAAATCATGAACTACTTTTGAAGAAAATGGAATACAATGGTATTTATGGAACTGCAGGTAAATGGTTTTAATCATACATGGAAAGTCGAATGCAAAATGTTTCCATTTTTTATTCTAAAATCAGTAAAGATGCATCATCAGACTGGGAGAAAATAAAACATGGAATTCCACAAGGTTCTGTCGTAGGACCCCTCCTCTTTTTGTTGTTCATCATCGACCTTCCTGGAAACTTATCTGACAAAGTTAAGTGTGTTTTATTTGCAGATGACACTAACCTGACGGTGAGAAAAACACCAAACAGCAATAGTAGTAGTAGTAGTATTTTATTTGTCCTCTAAATCATACATGTACTTTATACATAATGATATGAGACAATCTAGAATTTATTGTAAATGAAGTACTTAGTGAAGTAGCAAATTGGTTTAAGGCAAATTCATTAAAATTAAATTTTGAAAAAAAAAGAACACATTATATTAGGTTGAAAACAAAAAAATATGATCAGCCAGATTTACAAGTAAGCTATAAAAATAACACAGTATAAAATTCCTTGGTACTAAAATAGAAGAGAAACTCTGTTGGCACGAACATATCACTTCACTACTGTAGAAGTTAAGTAGTGCCACCTTTGCAATATGAACACTTTCTCTAACAGCAGATCTAGAATTAACGAAACAGATGTACTCTTCATATTTTCATTCAGTGATGTCAAATGGTATAATTTTTTGAGGAAACTCTTCACAAAGTAAAAAAAAAAAATGTTTTCATAGCACAGAAAAGAGCTATTGGATGTTGTGAAGGGTAAAACCAAGAACTTCTTCCAGACATCTTTTTAAAAATCTCATTATTCTTACAATGACCTCTCAGTATATATACTCTCTCAAGTGCTTTGTCATAGATCATTTTAACCTGTTTACTTCTAATTCACAGCTACACAATTTCAATACAAGAAACTGAAATAACTTGCACAACGCACAAACATCTCTTTCATTAGTACAAAGAGGAGTTAATTATTCTGTTATACATCTGTTTAATGAACTTCCCAAGGGTATAAAACAGTTTGCAGATAATAAAGATATATAATGAAAAACTGAGAGATTATCTTATTGGCTACTCTTTCTACTCCATTCAAGAATTTGAACAAATTAATGAATTGTATACAATATGACTTTTGCAAAATTCAGTTGTAAAAATTAATGTTTATTGTTTTTCTCTTTATTTGTCTTTGGAATGTACAATTGTTTTTACCATGATTTTGATTCATATTGTACGTATGTGTATTAACCATGACATGTTTCACATCCCAGAGGTCCTTCCTCAGCAGGCATCCATGAAACAAGATTGACAAACAAACAAACTTGGAAGAGGATTGTTTTCCTTGTTGCTAAATCTACTTAATTTTCCTGCCACATCGCCACATTACTCTTAACCTCCCACCAGAAAATTAGTCTTCTTGGAAGAGACTGAGCCATAAATCAGATGACTTGCATGCTCACACATCCTGCTCTTAACATTGGCCTGGTCTTCTAGATTGAATTTCTATAACCAAACAGGTGTAACTGAACAGAAGATACACAGTTATAAGGATTCTAAGACTTCTGATGTTGGGAATTAACATACCAGCATATTTTGTGAATGTCAGATGTCCCACAGGCCTTAATCTTATACTGCCTAAAATGCTCTCTTCTCTTCACTTATTTCTTGTATGTCCAACCTTAATGAGGCCACCATCCTTCACACTGACAGTTTTCATTATCAGTCCCCTTTTAATTCTTTTGCTGCTTTATTTCGCTTTCTCATATGTATGCACTTTTTTATATATGTAAATTGCTTTCACAAACAAGTTATCAGGCTCTACCTCTAACCCGTCAAACACATCTCATTACCCTAGGTCCTTACACATTTCAACAACATTTTCAGTTATGGCAGTGACATACAAACACATTACTGAAGAAAGTCATAGCATAAAAATTTTATGTCATTTTTTCCTCTTTCATTTTGGTAAGTTTTGGGCCTTCTTCTAGTTAAGTTACTAACATTTTTTGGCACAAGCCAGTATTTAATATTTTGCTTTTGTTTGAATAATAATTCTTCACAGTTCCGATATACAAGGAGTTCTATTTATAACCTTCTGTTAGTCTGTCTTTGGCCTTAAATGGATGAATAGGCAAAATTTGCTGCAGATTCTTGATGTGGTAAAAATATTTGTTTTTATGTAGGCACACAACTAACCAAAAGATAATACAAGTTTCACCTTTGACATTTTTGTTCATCAAAAATTAAACAACTTTCTCTACTTTTTAAACTAACAGTTTTCCTGACAGTACTTTAGAAATAAATGTTATTTTTTGTTTGTTTTTGTTTTATGGTCCATAGTAAAACAATTGATGTACTATTCTAATTCTAGTTTATAACATTTAACTAAATACCTGCCTTTATTACTGGATTGTAATACATTTATTCAATTGATTCTTTTATGTTATTCCATAAGCATTACATTCTCATCATACTAGTTTATCTGTATTAAGGCTGTTCAAAAAAATTAACACACTTTTTAAATTACAAGACCATAGCGCCTTTTAGTGCTGTGCATTTGGCAGCATTGCATTTGTTGTATCTTCCCAAGTAACATGTTCCCCCTCCTTCACTCAATTATTGAATCTCCTTTATACACTTTGATTTTCCTCTTTGAGTGCAAGGCATTTGAGTATTTACAGGGATCTTTGTAATGTGTAATTTATGGGATCAAAAATACACTGTAAAGTGTTATACAAAAGTGGAGAAGACTTTCACAGAAACATTTCAACTTTCAGAGCAAGCTAATCAATGAGATGTACTTGGTTGTATGCATTGATATGAAAAGTTTGTTGGATTCAAATGTGGTTGCCAAACGATAGAATGTGAACAATGACTAGGGACAACCTTAACTGATGAACTGCGCATTAAAGAAATCAAGGATCTCATTCATACAGACCACTGCCTGTCGCACGACTTGTGATTGGGATGTAAATAGGGTTGTGCCATCACATTTTTATTGAAAAAAAATCAAAAGTGTGATGATACAACTCTCAGTTTCTTCATCAACACAATGCGCCTGTTCACTCAGCTTTTTGTACCATCATGTGACTGCAACCATCAATGTCCGTACTCCCTAGACCTGGGTCTCGGTGAGTTATTTCCTTGTTCACAAAATTGAAAAAGTTCTGAAAGGATGTCACTTTGGCACAAGTAGTGATATTGAAACAAATTTCCCACATGCATTGAAGGCTATTAATATTTTCAAAGATGCTTGCCAGGACTGCATTATGAAATGGAACCAGTCCTAGGGCAGTTATGTGAATAGGGGTGGGGAGTACTTTGAACGGAATATGGACAAATAACCTAAAGTAAAAAAAAAAAAAAAAAAAAAAGTTTTTATTGTTTTATGTGCAGACATTGTAGGTCCTTTTTGTTTTGATTTTTATACTACATCATTATCATCCAGAATAGTTTCCAGTCAGTGGTCTAGTCTGCTAGGAACACAGTCCTCTCCATTACTTCCTGTTCTTCCCCCATTCCTCTTCTACAAGTTTAGTTTGTTACTCTGTCTTGCACAAACTTTTCTAGCCTCTTAATCCATGTATCATATATTCATCCTTGAATTATACATTTTCTATTGCATCTCTTCATCATTCATCTTCTATATGAGTAAGTTCCAACAGAGTTTTAATCTTAAAATTTTATCCTGTACAGGATCCTCTTCAAATACATTCTCCATGTGCTATTCTTTTAAATTGTACAGTCTTGTTACACTAATGTTATTTTTTTGGATCTTCATCTCTGTAGCCTTCGTCACTCATGCTTCAGAATCAAATGGGCAAAATGTAATATGTGTAAATAATTCTTTTGCACTTCTTTGGCAACTCCCTGCTCCAAATCAGGCCTATTGTCACTACTATAGAATCATTTAACTTTTCTGAATTTTTCGTTCATTTCCTTTCTCTTCTGTCACGTGTCCCAAATACTCAGTATCACACCTCTGCATGTGACATGCTGGTTAATCCGTTGTTGTGGTTACTACTTCAATATTTGTGCCAAGAATTGCATTCTATAAAATACTTCTAGTTCCTGCCAATCATCCTGTTTTTGCTCTTCTGACTCTCTGTTTGGCCTACCAACATGTCATGTAGGAACACCACAATTTTCAGAGAGTACATCTGTGTTTTAGCCCATTATCTAATCTGAACCATTGTAAAACCACAAGGTTTTACTGAGTTTATTAATGAATGAAAATGATAATTGCTATACACTGATATTGTGACCAACCTAATGGAAGGTTTCGGACTTCGTTTAAACTTATTTTTTACAATGCGGTTGCCACAGCTGATAGCCGACGTAATGTCAAGCAATTTATCAAACTTAGGTATAATTTAAACATTTAAATTATATGTACTGGTAAACACAAACACAGTCGTTTAATGCTGTAGTAAGTTTATTCCCACAGTTTTGGTTTTAAAGAACACATATAAGCTGACCACCAACTGAAAATAATATTAATCCGAGATTACAGGTCCGCTCGAGTGAAAAGTACAATCACCTTAGCGTAAATTCAGTTATTAGCATGTTCACTGTTCTCATAACAATCACTGTTTCTTATCCACTTATTATACACTCACCCACCAAATGTAGTTCCTACCACTTGGTCTGTCTGAAGGAGGTATAAGCGACAGCCAATATTCTGTACCAGCACAGAAGCGCGAATTAGAAACCCATTTTCACTTGGGAGAATTCCAATACTCCACACTTATACGACATTCTCATTGCCACGCTGTCTTCATCAGCGACAATCATATACTGACTGCTGCTACTTACAAAGAGTTTAGTACTACGACGTACTTATGAAAGATATCGATTATCGACATCTTTGACATAGATGAAATTTGACAGTTTGTTAGCTTATGGCTCAGTAATGTTACAACCCCTTCCAGGTCTCTTGTTCAAATTAAGAAACTGACAGTGAGAAATTTAACACCGAGACCTACAAACGGTAGTTTATCCGAGTCTCTGCCTATACAAAGTTACATATGAATCAGTTTATACATACAACAGTTTAGACACATCAATTCAGTTCAAGTCACATCATAAACTGTCCTACTATGGCGTGATCTCATCTGCTGTCCTTTCTTAAGACTTCATAGCTAACACACAAATCGTATGAAACGATGTTTACACCTTGGCACACTGATCATTCACTTTATTACTGTATAGGTCGTCTGTCAGGACCTAGACAATGCGACATTTAGTCGCTAGCTACCGGGTTTACATTTCCTCCGAGCTTCTGGTATATAAAGAAAAGAAACACCCGTTGGAGGGAAAGGGTCATTGATCTTAAGCATAAAACTGTGTTAACTAACTGAAAATAATCCAATACCTAATATGAAAAAAAGGAAACACTTTTACAATCGTGAATATTTACAAAACGTATGGGTAGGATTTCACCGGGTGTTCAGGGTACATTTTACCACTAGGCATTCCAGTATCTTCCCCTACCCTGAGTGTCTGTTTTGAATGGTTTGAGGGAAATAACATTATAAGTCCCTTTTAACTTTCTATCTTTAGAGGTATAAGTGTTTTCTCTGAGGCTTTCCCTAAACCTATATGGTCTTTCGTACAGTATCTTGAATTTCTTTATTTCGTGGTTGATAGAGGAAGACTTAAACGTGTCTGAACCAACACTAAGTCCCCCTCCTGGTAGGTAGTCACATTTCCCTTCTTGTTATGCATCATCTGTAGTGCTTTGGCTTTGAGTATTAACACTCTCTTCGCTTCCTCAATTTTCTGTTGGAAATCTACTGTCATACCGTCAGGAAAATCTACTTATTTGGTAACGATCCTCGGAGCTGGTTCCTGAAACATCAATTCCAAAGTAGTTACTATATTTTGGTAGATCCATGAGGAATAGTAATCATCACATCTTCAAACTTTTCTACCTACTGTGCCCAATTCTTATGGCTGTGTTGGCAGTAGATTCTGAACCACTTCCCAATTTCTGCCATAACCCTTTTTACGATGCTTCCTTGTGGGTGGAAGAATGAGGTTTTCACAACTTCTATTCCCTCTCCTTCCAGTACTACAGTCCATTTCTTGTTAGCGAATTTGGATCCATTATTGGATAGTATCTGATTTAGTTTTCCCACAGTGGTTAAGTATTGGGTAAGTACCTAAAAGTACTTTCATAGATGACTTCTTGACTGGGTAGAGTTTGACATACTTGGTAAAGGCGTCTATAAAATTGAAGATAGTAGTGACTCCTCCCCTAGATGCTGGCAATGTTTGATATAAGTCAACTGATATCAACTCTCGAGGTTCTGATGGGATTATACTCTTCATCCTTCTCATTCTCAACACTTTGTCCACCTTGACTTTCTGACAAGTTTCACACATCGATAAAACCCTGGCCACTCTTCTTTCTAAGTTCCCAAAATAGCAATGTTCTCTCATTATAAGTGAGAATTTATTTGATCCGTAGTGTTTTTAGCTGAGATGGTGATACCTAATCCACTCGTCTACACAGTGTTCCAGTATACACATTTTCCACTCCCTTCTATCCTCTGCTTTCCTATTGAACAGTATCCTTCATGCAGCCAATAGTGTTTCTCCAATGTACTATGGTCACTTTTTCCTTCAAGGGCTTCTATGACCTCTCTCCACCCACCATCCTCTTTGTTGAACATTCATTTCTCTCATCCATTTGATGATCTTACTTTCTTGAGAAATTCCTTCCAGATAATTGAGGGCTGCTTCTTGTGTTGACTGGACGGTCCCGCTATCCTCCGGCATTCCAATAGGGAGTCTGGACAAACAATCTGCCTCCAGGTTTTCCTTTCCTGGGACATATTTGATGTCAAACTGGAACTCTTCAAGTAACAGAGCCCAATGGGTGTACCTACCTTGGGTCAGTCGACAATTCATCATGAACGATATGGCCCTATGGTCAGTATGGATAATTCTCTTTCTCCCCAGAAAGAGATGCCTAAATTTTTGAAAACTCCAGACTATGGCTAATGCCGCCTCTTCCATTACACAGTATCTCATTTCATGGGCGTTGAGCATTCTACTGGCAAAATCAATTGTATGGTGTTCCTTTAGTCCATTTACTTCCTTCTCCTGACACCTAAACCATAGTGCGCACTGTCAGTGGATAAATAAAAGTCCAAATCCCAATTGGGATATGAAAGGATTCTCGTTTATGCAAATGCTTGTTTAATGTCATAGAACTCTCTCTCACAATCATTCTTTTGATCTAATTTCCTTAGATTTGGGCTGTTTAATTGTTGCTCTGGTATAAATTTCCTATAAAAACCACATAAGCCTAAAAAGCTTTTCAGTTGCATTTTGTTGGTAGGTTGAGGAAACTTCTGAATAGCCTCCAACCTCAAATCATCTACCAAAATTCTTCTGGTGTGATCATGTGTCCAAGAAATTTCAAGGGTGACCGTGGAAAGATGCATTTCTTCTTTTTCAGTGTCATTCCAGCATTTTGTACCACTGTAAGGACTTCCCTCAATAACTCCCAGTGTTCTTCAATTGTACTGGTTGCAATAATTATGTCATCGACATACACCTGTACTCTCTCCCATAACTGTTTACCAAGTACTTGGTCCAGAGCTCTGATGAAATGGGCCACAGAATTATTCAGTCCAAATGGAAGTACCTTGAATTGGTAACATCTTCCTCTGAATCTAAATGCCGTGTACTTTATAGACACTTCATGAATGGGAATCTGCCAATATGATGAAGTGAGATCAAGAGATGATAGATATTTCACCCCGTGGAATTTTTGTAGTATGTCATACACTCTCTCTGGATGATCTCTTTCCGTTATTAAAATCTTGTTTAGTGCCCTCGCATCAAGCACTGATCTAATGTACTGATCCGCTTTTGTCAAACTATGAGCGAACTTGCATACTCACTCTGCGACCTCTCGATGATTCCCCAGCTTTCCATGCGTTCAAATTCTTCCCTCACTTTGTCTCTTTTCTCTAGTGGGATGGGGTTTATGAGGAAAGGTTTTCCTTCCTTTACTTTGAAATGACACTGGTAACCTTTTACCAGGCCAGGCTTGTCGGAAAAACATTCTCGAAATGTTCTTGTATATCATGCGGGCTTATTCCAAACTCTCCACCATCTGGTTGATCAATTTTCCTTTCCATCTTGCTGATGTATTCTTCGCCTTCTCCCTCTTTCCATCGAGTGTCGTCTTCAACTTCGGTATAGTCTACCTTGATCCCCGTAAAACTCTCTTCATACTCACTCCTAGCGTTTCCAATTTCCGCTCGACATTTCTTTCCCTCAGTGTAAAATTCCATGTATCCTTTTCCACAGTGCAATATGGTGTCTGTTGGTATGATCCAATCCACAATGATGATACATTCAATATCAAGATTGGGTACCACATACATAAGGATTCCCACTTCCTGTCCATTCACTTTTCCTATCAATAAAATCTGTATCGTTACTTTTTTACTCTTCTTTCCTGTAGCTGGCACTATGGTAACCATATTTGTAGGCCAATACTCAAATTCCTGTTTCTCTGCAAGCTCCTTGTATAGAGTTTCCGATATACACAAAACTTCTGCTCCTGTATCAATCACTGCCCTAACACGTCGATCTCTATAGTTGGCACCCTGAATATCCTTTGCTTTAACTGATTATCTTCTTCTATAAGGTCCTCCCTGGGATCAATAAGGTATACTGAACTTACATGCACTTCCATGACCGAACACTTCGCTCTCCCTTTCTTCAACTTGATATCACTTTTCTTTTCTTCATTCCCACTTTCCTTTGTCTCTTCATTTTTCTCCCAGTTGAGATTTTGTTCATCCTTCCTTTTGATGTTGGTTTTTTCTACTGTCAGTTGACCATTTATCGAGGAGATCACCCCTTCCACTTCAAAAACTGATTAATTGTACATCTTCCAAATTTGAGCCATCTGATTTGAGGATGTTTCTGACAGGGTCGTCTGTTGCCTTGCAAATGTGCTCATACTATCTGAAAGTATTATACTCTTCCTCTTCTTCTTCACTATAGTCTTCTGTTTCATTCCTTTCTTCCTCTTCACCTTCTGTGTCTACCCCTTCCATGAATTTTATTACATTTGCAGCCCGCGAATCCTTTTCTCCCCACTCTTCATTCTGCGGCCCCAAGTTCTCTATTAAAGATGTCACTATCTTTAGAGGTCAACACCATTCCTCTATCATTGAAAGTATATAGGCTCTCATTGTAGTTTTGATTAAATTGTGGGTCTGTGTCTTCTTCCATTGAATCATCTACCAACCTAATGACAGATTCATTCGTTTCCTTACAATATTGCCAAAATTCTCCAATCCCTGCAAATTTACAGGATTTCACTCTCTCTTGCTTGGTAAACATTGACCCTGATAAGCCAGACACCACCTGTCCTTGACCATTGATGGATTCTTCCGAATGAATGATGAATCAGCCCCTCTTCTTGTGACTAGCCGTTTTCCTTTTTGTAGTAGTGATGGCACTTCTCTCTCTGTTGGTACTTCGTTTGGTGGTCCAACAGCCTGTTCTGCCCCTGGTTGGACCAAAACAGTGGCAGCTAGCAGTTTTCCGCTTCACGCTTTCCCTTAGAGTGATTGCTATTTGTCTTCAGTTTATCCTCTTGCCGAGTTCTGTGGTCACCATCCTGTTACTTACGGTCTCTGCTTTGACCTCTATCCTATTCTTGCTCACGCCTGAAGTTAAAATTACTTCTACTGCGGCCCCTGTTTTCTTGTCCTCTCCTCTAATGACGTTGACCGTTACTCCTTTCATCTCTTTGATCATTATAGTTTTCTCTCCTTCCTCTGTCGCATGATTCATTTCGGTTCTCTCTCTCTCTTGGTCTCTTCCGATTCATTCGCTTCTCTTGAGCATCCAGTCTCCAAAACATTTCAATAGCTTCAGTGACATTATTAATCCAGTGGCTGGCGAAAATCAGCTGCATGGGTTCTGGCAATCTGGCCATGATTATCTCAACATATTCTGCCTCACTATATGGCCAGTCAAGGTAATGACACTTAACTAAACACCACAGAAAGAAATCTTGTCGTGTTACTTTACCGGGTGAATAGGGCTCACCATGCATCAACTCAGACTTGACTGCTACCTGCCTCTCTATCGACCAAAAGTGTCTCAGAAATTCTTCTTTGAAGCATTGGTAAATATGGTATTCTTTTGAAAAACGGTCACCTAATAGGCGTGCTCTTCCTCTCATCTGTTTTGTAAACCATCCTTATCTTTTGGTCATCCAGAGCAATTTGAAAAGGTGGATAAGTTTCAATATTATCCAAGAAATTCACTGGGTGCAGCTTTCCTGAGTCATCAAACTTCTCTAGTTTTTTCTTCTACTGGATATCCTTGATAGTAGGAACTAGTAAGAACCCCTTGGTATTTGCTGATTTCTTCTTTTATTGCTACCGGCACTCATGTCTTCAAACTTCCTTCAATTTCCTGTTTCACTATGACTGGTGGTCAGTCTAACCTTTTCCATTCTTCTGCAGGCAATTGATTATGTCTGTACAAAAATTTTACTTCTCTCTGTGCTCGTTCTACATGCTCTTCACACACCCTTAGGTCCTCTTCTATTGCTTTTGATTTCAGATCCTGATATCCTACTTTATTTTCTATGATTTCAACTTGTTGTTACGTGAGTCCAACTTCCACCACCATTTCTTGAATCTACCTTTATTTCTTCTCCTCTCAAAATACATTTCTGCTGAAATTGTTCCATTTCCTCTCTTATTTGAAGGAGTCTTCCATCCAAATCCTTGGTGATATTGTCATGAAAGGCTTTCCCTTTCTCATCTATTTCAGCCCTAATGTTGTCCTGTAAGACCCTCAAATTCTCTTGAATGGCCTGGTTCTTTTCAGCAATTTCAATCTTTATGGCATTGAAGTTTTCTTCAAAGAAATGGTTCTTATCATGTATTGAAATTTTCTTCAAGGGAGTGGTACTTCTCATGTAAAGTGTTGAAATTTTCTTCAAAGAAGCTATCTCTAGCATTAAGTTTTTCTTCAAAGGAGTGGTTTTTCTCAAGTAAAGTATTGAAATTTTCTTCCATGGAGTGACTCTTCTCAGCCATTTCGATCTTTATGGCATTGACGTTTTCTTCAAAGAAACCATTTCTGGCATTGAATTTCTCCTCCATTTTCTCATCCATCTGGTTCAATAGCTTCATCAGCATTTCTTCTACAGATGCCTTCCCAGTCTGTTCACTCGTTCTTTCCTTGATAGTTCTCTCAGTATTCATTTTTTCACAGAGTTAGTAGAATTACTCAGAATCTGAATGAAGGGAAAAAAGGGGGGGTGTAAGACCTCTGAATAGCCCACACTAGACACAAAACTAAAACAAAACCCAAAATTACAGACACAAGAAAATGGAACACAACCTCAGTTTCTCAACCAAGCAGTGATAGAAAAACAAACCAACAAGTCACTAGTGGAGTAAACTCAACACTGATGATGGTGAAATTTCACACTCGAACAAATTTACAAGAAAATATACATCGTATATTTGCGAAAGCCTTTGCTGCTACACTGCTCCACCCAGGTATGGCTGAAAATAACATACAACTTAAATAAAAATTCAGTAATTAATTATTGGTAACTGCTGTCTTTGGTGTAAACTGATCTTCATTTTACATCACCGTGATAGCTCACAGGTTGGTAAACTTTAAGATGGCATGCACAGAAAAGCTTCTACACGCAAAAAAATCTCTATTACCGATGTTACAGTGTCTTTTTCGGTCGAAAACAAAACTGAAGATTTTAAACTGAAAACTGGTTAGCTTGCATTAAAACAGACATTTACAATTTTTTTCATTAAATATTTATTTACCCGCAAATCAGGTTTAATCTGAGGGTATATTATTATTATGGTGTTTATGAAGCTCGGAAAAGTATCAACCGGCACTAAAACAAATTGTATTTCACTCACTTTATTAAAAAGCAAATTCTGAACTTCCTCGCAGCCGAACTTATTTTAAATTGCCTGTTTGTTGTCTTCAGATTTGAAGTTCTGCTGTCCAGATGTAGCCAGCCCTGCTCCAGTCTTCCGATGTCTGCCTCGACGATGTGTTGTTGCATTGTCGTGATGTATTTCCTTCTTGTATTCTTTCGCGCTGTGTTGCCGTATAGTAGTTCCACGTCACTGAGCTTACTGCTGTAATGCTAACCTTGGTTGCTAATACTGTCTCTTCAGCTTGTAATATCTTTGCACTTAGTTCTGCCTTGAATGTATATTCTAACACACAACGTCTTTGGTTCAACACACGTGCTCCGCGTACTTATTGTTTTTTCCTAAATGTTCCTTTTCTATAACTTTTCGCTTATATTTTGTGTTTCTGCCGACTATTATTTCTTCACTTTAGCCAACTTTAATCACAAGTCCATGTCATGTAGATTGGCATGTAAAACAACAAGGATTTACTGGGTTTATTAATTAATGAAAATGATAATTGCTATGCACTGGTATTTTGACCAACCTAATGGAAGGTTTTGGACTTTGTTTAAACTTATTTTCTACAATGCAGTCTTCACAGCTGATAGCAGACGTAATATCAAGCAATTTATCAAACTTAGGTATAATTTAAACATTTAATACTGTACTGGGTATTATACCACTGAACACAAACACAGTCATTTAATGCTGTAGTAAGTTTATTCCCACAGTTTTGGTTTCAAAGAACACATATACGCAGGCCACCAACTGAAAATAATATTAATCCGAGATTACAGGTCCGCTCGAGTGAAAAGTACAATCACCTTAGCGTAAATTCAGTTAATTGCATGTACACTGTTCTCATAACAATCACTGTTTCTTATCCACTTATTATACACTCACCCACCAAATGTAGTTCCTACCACTTGGTCTGTCTGAAGGAGGTATAAGCGACAGCCAATATTCTGTTCCAGCGCGGAAGCGCGAATTAGAAACCCATTTTCACTTGGGAGAATTCCAATACTCCACACTTATACGACATTCTCATTGCCACGCTGTCTTCATCAGCGACAATCATATACTGACTGCTGCTACTTACAAAGAGTTTAGTACTACGACGTACTTATGAAAGATATTGATTATCGACATCTTTGACATAGATGAAATTTGACAGTTCGTTAGCTTATGACTATGTAATGTTTCACAAAACTATCACTTACCTCACATGTACCTTGTGCTTTCAACTGTCTCAATCAATCTCATTTTAACTCCATTTACTTCCAACGCCTTTCAAAACTTCTCAAACTTTTTGTCAGTTGATGCTGTCATGCTTTAACAGTATCAAAAATGTCATGATCAGATACTGCAGACAATAACTCCACAGATGACCTTCCTGATCTGAAGCCATTCCCCTAATCCTTGTTTCCATTATCTTCTCAATTTTTTTCATAAAATGGCACAGGATGTTCATTCCTCTTCATGTAGAATTGAGCAATTGTACCTCTCTTCCAATTTTCTGGAGCATTTTTGCTTTCCACACTAATCTCAGCAGATTTTTTATCCACCACATTCCCACAACACCTGCTGCTCTTATCATATTCACTGATTCTTCGTTTTCTTTAGTACCTCTTCAACTAACTCCATAAGAGGTCTTCCATGACGTCTTAACAATTGTCACTTTACCTAATAAATGTACGTTGGTCACTTGCTTATTTAATAGGTCTCCAGTATGTTCCTTCTACAAGGAATCATTTATTATGTTTGTAACTTCACCTTAACTTAACCAAGCATAATAATTGGTCTACAGACATTCATTTCCTTCGTCATATTGAAAAACTAAAAGAAACTTGTAATAATACTATCAAAGAATGAGGAAAAAATCAATTGCTACTTTTAACAGGCATATTTTTATATCAAAACAGAATTAACTGATACTCCACAATACAAAACCAATATCCAAAGAGCATATGAAATCACTGAGTGTGGTGGATGAGTGGTTAACGTTCTCTCCTCGTATTCGGGAGGACGCCGGTTCGAATCCCCGTCCGGCCATCCGGATTTGTGCTTTCCATAGTTTCCCCAAATCACTCGAGGCAAATGCTGGGATGCTTCCCTGAAAAAGGCCATGGCTGAATTCCTTGTCCCCAGTCCTATCCCGCCTCTAATGACTTTAGCCGTCGACAAGGCATAAAGCCATAAGGAAAAAATAATAATTTTAAGATGTGATAAATCAAATCTTTCAATGAAATTTAGTAAACCTAGGGTTATGAAATAATCAGAGTTTAATAATGAATAGATTCTTACTGAAACATGTTAATTTCTATTTTAAGATTGATTAGAGGTTAAATGGTATGGTAATTATGTAGAACATAAATACACCTAAATTTTTATTACTACATAGAATATTTATTATTATTGGTTAAAGCTCTTTTACTACTTCCAAGTGGAGAAATCTGCAGGTAACTGCATAACTTAATTGATTGCAGATTTCCTGATCCAGTCTGCACCAAACCATGTTGTATTAGCGTTCTCTCTTCTTTTGCTAGGGATACCCAATGGTGTAGCATGTTTTTTTTTTTTTCAGGCTACCAGCAATTTTTTTTCCCTCATTATTTTGTCTTCTCCAGCCATCTGGTTTCATTACTGCCTCAAATCTTTTTGTATTACACCCCACATGGGTATAAGCTTTCAAATGATTAATAATAATGTAAAAATGAGTTCCTAAAAATATCATATTGCTGGCTGTAGTATGATGTTGAAGGTAAGACGTTGTTCTGTAAGTTTGATTTTGTAGCAGCCTTCAGTGATTCAGAAAGTGACACAAATATTTAGATTGCATATGTTGCTCAAAAGATTTAACTCCATTTTTGAGTTTCACCTTGATTGTTCCCACAATTATGTAATCTGTTAAGAGAGAACAACTAAAACTGGACCATTTATTGGGTATAATTGAAGACTGCAACTCTGAAACAGTTACACAGAAAATTTTGTCTGTCCTCTTAAATGTCGGACGGTATCCACCTTTTTTTTATTACTAATTACATTATTGTGTTTCTGGTATATTTTTTAGTAATCTGATTCTGTCTGAGCTTACTAGAGCAGAGGTTCCCAATTTCTTTTGGCCACGGAACCCTAATTGATCATACATTTTTTGACAGATCCCCATTTTTATAAGTGTAAGCTGAAAAACCAGTCTCACATCGGTAAAACGTCACAAACAGAAGCAGAACCATAATAGCCTTCACACGGTGCGGTTATGAGTCTTTTCAACGAACATTTTTTTTAAATTCTTGGACGCAACACGGAACCCTTATGACCCTTCCACGGAATCCCAGGGTTCTGTGGACCACCATTTGGGAACCACTGCACGTGAGTATATGAATGCCATAGTCAATGTTTTTCGATCTATCTTACCACTTCATTTAGGATAAACGTGACCATAATCAGACCTGCCTCATTGGTGTTTTCTGGCAGTCCATATAATTTTTTGAGTCTCAAGGAAGATATAGGTTAGTGGCATTACTGAGGATGAATTTACAAGTTTATCAGTTCTTTGTTAAAAAGGCTGCAAAATTATAAAAACAATGCTGAAAGTGGTGTTTTCATATTAGTATTTTAACAACACAGTCTCCTGGTACTCCCATGAAGACTTCGTTGTGATCTTATCCCGGGGATATCTTTGTACTTCAGTTGAGAAATATTTGCCCTATGGATTCAGTTGTGTTCTCTTTAATATTTTTCACATTTGGAGTGACTACATACAAAGGGAATGTTTATATATATCTCTACAGAATCTGCCAAAACTTCTATTGTTATTGAAATAGTTAGTTATATGATATCACCTGCATGCCGTGGTAGAAAAAAATTAACGTGTGGACATTAGTACATTCTGTGTACTAAAAATACCTGTTACCAATGTTGTTTTTTTTACATTTTTAATTTCTATTGACAACCTTTCAGGATGCTACATGTTAAGGTTTGATTTTGTTTAGATTAATAACAACTTTTTGTTTATGTGAAGTTACTAGTTAAATTTGTTTTTACAGCTTTTTTTAAAAAAATAAGTTCTTACTACTTTTATGACTCGGAACTTCTATTCTAATAGAATAAATTATCTATACTTATTGTTTATGCCAGGTATGCCTACGGCAGCAACCTTAACTGCTATGGGCAACACTATTTTTGGAAATACAGCACGTAAAGCTGTTAGCACAATGGGAATGGGTGGACAACAGCAACAACTTCCGCCTTCTGAAGACCGCTATGCTGCACTCAAAGATCTTGACTGTCTAATGAAAACTCAACAAGCATCTGAAGCTCTGACTTCTGATTGGGCAACAGGTAGTTTCCTCTTACTTAGTTTATAAATTTTCTCAGCTAAACTATTTCATAAAAAACAACTGATTCACTTTAAAGTATTATATTAAAGCCTTTACATACAAACTGTGTTTGCTAATGATTGCACAGTGGAAGTGAAACTTATTTGCATGGTCTTTAAAGACGAGGGGCGAATGTTTTCTTGAATGCTGACATTAAAATAGGTCTCATAAAAATTATTAATCTAATTAATTAAAAACTCATGAATAGGTATGAAAAAAGAATAATTACCAATTATTAAGACACTAAGAAATAACATTTCACAGTCATCAAAAATGTATGGGAGTTGAAAGATTTTTTAAAAAAATTATATATATTTCACCATTTTCAGAATCCCAACGCTCTGTATTAACCTTCTCGCCTACCCCTATAGTTAACCATACCATACTAGTCCACGACACACTATCATTCTGCCGTACACTCTGCTGGCGGTGTCACATTGCCACTCATAGCAGTGAACAGGAGTATCAGGACCACCTGGAACCGATTCTACATAAATTCAAGCCGTCATCCACACTTGACCCTCCACCACTTCGCCAGAATCATACCCTTCAAATGTTCGAGGATTTCCTGTCCACTAATTTGGCTTCTCCCACTTTCCTTAAATATTTAGCAAACACCAGTAATTTCAGCCCAGCTGAAACCCACACCAGGAAGCAACTCTCCAGCAATCCAGATCTCATTATCCTTCCAGCTGACAAGGACTCAACCACTGTAGTCATGAACAGGAGTGACTATGCGGCTGATGCTCCTCGTCAGTTATCAGACACCAGCACTTACTGCTGGCTATCGGAAGATCCAACTCCTACTGTCAACAAGAAAATACAGGAATATGTACAGTTTAGTGGGCATCTCCAAGGTGTCACCCAACAATCCATTTTGCTTCTTACTCTCCAATATCCATGTACAGCTATTGTTTATCTCCTTCAAAAATCCATAAACCTGGCAAACCAGTATGCCCTATTGTTGCAGCTTATGGATCGCCAACTGAGCGCATCTCTGCTTTTGTTGACCAGTACCTACAACCCAGTTAGTCAGCTCCCTTCTCATATAAAGGACACCCAACACTTTCTCTTCCGGCTTTCTACCATACCCACTCCTCGTCCTTCCATGTCCATACTCTCTACAATTGGCGTCACGTCCTTGTATACAAACATTCCACACTGGCACGGCCTCAGGGCCATGGAACATTTTCTGGATCAGTGCCCTCCCTATGACATCCTTCCTCATCAAATTGGTGCACCTGATTCTCAATAACAACTACTACTCCTTTGAAGGCAACATATATCACCAAACCTGTGGCATTGCCATGGCCACCTGCATGGTCCCCTCTTATGCTAATCTGTTCATGGGTCATCTGGAACAGACATTTCTGGAGAAAGTCCATCTCAAACCCTTCATTTGTCTTCAATTCATTGATGACATCTTTATCATTTGAACGCGTGGGGAAAACAAACTACTAAATTTCCTGAACCGTTTCAATACCTTTAGCATGCTGAAATTCACTTGGTCCTACTCCCACACTTAGACCACATTCCTGGATGTGGATTTACCCCTTTCCAATGGTTTCCTCAACTTTTCAGTCCACATGAAACCCACCAACCTTCAACTATCTCTATTTCAACGGTTGCCACCCATACCATATGTAAACGTTCCCTCCCCTACAGCCTTGGCATTTGAGGTAGTCACATATTCTCCAACCAACAGTCCCTCATGGATTATGCAAACAATATTTCAAATCATTGATTTCTCACAACTACCCTCTGGCTTTGGTGAACAAACAGCTTTCATAGCCAACATTACAACCTACTCAGCCTATCAGTCATCCAAAACCCACAAAAACCAACCACAATCCAGTCTTGGCCACACAATACTACCCAGGCCTCAAATCCGTTAAGAGAATCCTTTGGCAGGGCTATGATTTCCTAGAAACCTACCCTGAAATGAGATTCATTCTTCCTAATATCCTCCCTGCCCCTCCTAGAACTTGTTTCAGCAGACCTCCTAACCTCAATGAACTTCTAGTCCACAAACATAGTCTTCCTTGTCCCAACAGTCAGCCCCAAGGCTCATTCCCATGCAATAGACTCCACTGCAAGATGTGTAACATATATCATGCCTCCACCACTTTCACCAACCCTGTCAAAGGGGAAAGCCTCCGTATCATAGGACATACCACCTGTGAAACTTCTCATGTAATTTACCAGTTAACATGCAATCACTGCCTGGCTTCATATATAGGTTTAACCACAAATCCACTTACCATAACAATATATAGTCACCGGCAGATGGTGTCCACATGGAACCCAAAGCATTCAGTTGCTCCCTTGTTTCACGGTTCATGCTATCAGAGTCCTCCCCAATAGCAGCAGCTCCTCTGAACTCAGAAGGTGGGAACTTGCATACCAATACAAACTGGGTACAAGGCAACCACCTGGTGGTCTCAACTTCAGATAATACCCGATCATTATTATTATAATTTTTGCTTATTTTTACCCTTTTTTAATCCTCTCTTTGCCTCCATCCCCCTACCTATATTGAACCACCACTAACCTATGATGATGTTTACTTCATAGAGTCTTTTGTTTTAAAAAAGTTTTAAATTTCTTTTGAAAATATATATATTATTATGAAACAAAGGCGCTGAAAGCGGATATATTAGACATTGGGATAGGAGAAAAACCACCGCTTACCAAAGATGAGGGCTCCAGCGTACGAGGGGGTGAAGATCTCTTCTGAATGGCACATTTCAAGGCATCCCAGATATGCTCAATGTTCATGTCTGGAGAGTCTGGTGGCCAGCGGAGGTGTTTAAACTCAGTAGAATGTTCCTGTAGCCACTCAGTAGCAAATTTGGACATGTGAGGTGTCACATTGTCCTGCTGGAATTGCCCCAGTCCATCAGAAAGCACAATGGACATGAATGGATGCAGCCGGATGTGTACATACGTGTCACCTGTCAGAGTCGTATCTAGACATTTCAGGGGTCCCATGTCGCTCCAACTACATACGCCCCACACAATTACAGAGCCTCCACCAGCTTGAACAGTTCCCTGCTGACATGCAGGGTCCATGAATTCATGATGATGTCTCAATGCCCATACACCTTCATGTTTCCAATCATCAACAGTCCAATGTCGCTGTTGACGGGCCCAGACAAGGCATAAGGCTTTGTGTCCTACACTCAGCAAGGGTACACGAGTGGGCCTACGGCTCCAAAAGCCCATATTGGTAATGATTAATTGAATGATTCGTATGCTGACACTTGTTGATGGCCCATCATTGAAATCCGCAGTATTTGGCAGAAGAGTTGCACTTCTGTAACATTGAACAATTCTCTTCATTCGTCGTTGGTCCTATTCTTGCAGGATATTCTTCTGACCACAGTGACATCGGAGATTTGATGTTTTAAAGGATTCCCGATATTCACGGTGCACTCGTGAAATATGGGAAAATCCTTACCTAATCGCTACTTGGTAGATGCTGTGTCCCATCTCTCGTGCCCTGACTGTAACACCACATTCAAACTCGCTTAAATTGTTATAACTTACAATTGTAGCAACAGTAACCAATCTAACACATGCGCCAGATACCTGTTGTCTTACATAGGTGTGCCGATCACAGTGCCGTACTTTGAACATTTACATATCTCTGTGTTTGCAAATACTTGCCTATACCAGTTTCCTTGGCTCTTCAGTGTATTTGTAACTAGATACAGAGTAAGTCCTTTTCTTATATCACATTCTTGATCAGTTGGTGATGTCACTACATCTGTTGCAAGCAAAATGTCATCAGTTTACATGACTGTTTTACAAGTTTCGCATGAAAAAGGTTGTGATGTACATTGCAAGAAATAAGGATAATATTTGCCTGTCATTTGATCGCAGTTGGTGTGTTTGTCCCCACTAGAGTGATATATATATTTTATTTTATACATCGTTTGTAATTTCAGCTTTTGGTGATGTTTTATAAATATAATTTTTATTTTCTTTTTTCACTGCAGATTGTGTGTGTTAAAATTTACCAAAATTGGCAACACTGCCTTGGCTTAACATTGGGAAATGAAAACTAAGTTGGCACTGCAGGAAAACAGACATGGCGTGTACATAGATATTAGATCTGCTGACTTTTTGATGACTGGGTATTTATTAAAATGTCTGATAGTGTTTACTTGCAGTATAGTAACATTCATGTCATCATGCAGTATTTAATTTCTATAATCGTGGTGTGATGGAATTTTTGTGGACCATAGTATTCTGAAATAGATTACCATGCCTAAGGTCCCTTATCAAACTCCATAAACAACTCTTTAAATTCATTAGGATCTTCACCCAATATAGTTATTTGTAGCTTAAAAGAAAAAGAATGAACAGTAATTTGCCTGGAAAGTGGAAAACCTCCGAGACAAAGTGATGACTTTGAGGAAAGCAGTGTTTCTAATTTCGAATTATGGTTTGTAGTTTCAGAATAAATTTTTACAGATTAACCAAGCTTTTTGTGGGGCTGTTTTTGTAGAAGAACTTTTTCCCATGTATGAAACTTTTCATGTGGTTCAAATAATGATATTAGAAGAAACCATCTCCATAAGGCAGAAAGAAAGACAGTTTCGAAATGAAAAAAAAAGAAGTACCCATACATACAAAAAATTTAAATATTTGGCTTTAAACACTTTGTCAGCAGGACAGCATTGTATGCATAGGTTCGGTATTCAGGATGAACTGCCAACAGCTGACAACTCCACAGCATATCCATGCCATATTTTTCTGCAATAAAAGTGTTCTGGAAATTTTAACATCTGTGTGTGTCTACCAGTTTTTAATGTCAGCACTGTCATGTTAGGCAGGTTAAGAAATTTTACTTTTCAGCAGAACACAGTTATTAATATTCTTCAAGATAATAAAATATATATAGGTATAAATATGTCACACAGGTTTCGATTGCTGAGAGTGTTAATGACTTTTTCAACTGTAGTCAGATGACAGTTTGGTTTCTTCATCAAGGCCATGATTCATTTCTCTCCTCTTTCTTGTCAACAGATGTGTTCATTGGGTAAAATACTTCCTGCCCACTTATTCAAAGTTAGTGTACAAGTAAAGAAGGTTAAATTTTGTTTTTTATTTTGTCATCTTTTGCAGGGAACCACCCACTATGGTCTAACTTCTGTTCACCCAATGAACTAATATGCCTCTTTTGTATCCATTCTCTGAACACCTAACAGCCTGACGTATTACTGCTGGTGAATTCTTCATCCCTATTTCTCTTAGCCAGTTTATTCCCAGAAATTACAATAAATTTGCTGTTTTGCTCTAATTTATTTTGATTGAATTTTAGTATTGTCATTATTAATTTTTCATGAGTGTATTCGACACACACACACACACACACACACACACACACACACACACGATCTTGTCACTTGAATAAACTAAATGTTTTCATTTTACTATTACTCCGTGATTCACTAAAAGTGTGTGGTGGAGAGAGCATTGCACCTATCCGAGGTGGAAGTGTGGCGATAAAAGAGTCTTCACACCACTTGGGCTGGCGATAATAGGTATGGCGGGTGTGTGGATAATGTGCTTTATTGCTTAGGCTTGCAGGTTTGATTCTTCTTCTAAGTAAATTCATGGTTCGCTTTTAAGTTCACATTGGATTTATTAACCAAGCACATATGTCTATTACAACACCATCACTAATTAAAATTGTTCATCTGACCATGGATAATACTTCTTTTCCTCTGACTGCAAGTTCTGACCACGCTTCTGTCTATCGAGTTTAAAATCTGTGTCCCCACTTGTCACTACTTCCAGCTCGTCGTTCGCCATGAAGCACTTCCCTAAAATGTCCAGCGGACAACATTTTATTACTTTTCGGTCCACTCACTACTTAAGCAAGGGAAAACTGGCCCACTAGACAATAATACATGCCGTGCTGTAACGTTCACCTGACACCCGCGGTGACCAGTTTCAGACTGCCCTAATAATTACTTTATTACACTGGACACCTCCGCGCTCATCAACGCTTTGTGTCAACTTAAGCTTTACAAATAATTTTCGTTTACTTCTCCCAATTAATGTTATTCCTCTTTCTATACCTGGCCTAATACTGTCTCGCCACAGAAGGTAGAACATAGGATAGACAATCAATAACAATGGGGAAGTGTTATCACTGAAAATTGTGATGCAAGGAAATAATAAATAAAGGAATCAAACTGTAATTATATATCTATAGTTTCAGAGGTAACTAAAAAAACAGTGGGCGACGATCACTTAGAGTTGATGGCAAGATGGTGAAGAAACAGTAGAAATCACGGACATGAAACAATGATACAACTAAGGAAAATGGAAGCAGCTTCTAGGCGATATAAATAAGAAAAGAAAGGGAAATTAACCCACCACATACCAAAGTGGACTGATGCGATGAGAGAACACTAATGCTGACAAACAACTACACTATATTTCGGCATCTGCCTTGCTCACAAATAGAAAAACAGGCCATTAGGCTCGGAATGTGTGTGCACATCGAACGTTACCTAGTCATTAGGTAACGTTCGTTGTGCACACACGTTCCGAGCCTAATGGCCTGTTTTTCTATTTGTGAGCAAGGCAGATGCCGAAATATAGTGTAGTTGTTTGTCAGCATTAGTGTTCTCTCATCGCATCAGTCCACTTTGGTATGTGGTGGGTTAATTTCCCTTTCTTTTCTTATTTAGACATGAAACAATGTAATTTTCGATTATAATTCCTTCTGCACCAGGATAAATATGTCTCTACCTGCAGGGATCACCTTACAAACAATTGTCCTCTATTTTGTTTCTGTAACCAAGTGGTCTGACTTGCTAGTTGTTGCACTTCGAGGCTTCTGCAGCTGGAATAAATAGTTTCCGTGTTCCTGGTATGGTGCCGCATTCTAATTGCTGACATTTCTTCAGCCTTCATCTTGGATGAACTGCATTTAATTTGTTTTCTGCACTGTACTAATGACAGCTAACAGTTCTCTGAAAGGTTTGGATATTCCAGTCAATCGGGAGAGTGCAGGTTTCACATGATTAAGTCACTCGCTGGCGGTTTGCAGCAAGACGTAAAATGTACCAAGAAGCTGTTGAGAGAACAACTGATGCAGTGTCCCCCACCAAGTGACCCAGCCATGTGGCAACTGCACTCTCCTGATTGATCGCAATATTTGCACCATCCAGAAGACCATTAAATGTGGTTAGTAGAGCATGGAAAGCACATCTAAGTGCAGTTTTACCAAGAAGCAGGCCAAAAAAGTTCGGTATAAATGTCAGCAATGAACACTAGGATGTGGCACCATCCCAGGAGCATCAAAACTGTTCCTATTTCTGGTTTTCCATTTTAGGTCCACAGTACTCTCCATGCTTTATGTTGTCAGCAGTGCTTGTCTCTTAAGCAGTTTCTTTTACAGTAGTATTTCACCTTAGCAAATCTGTATTTCGTATCCCACATACTGTATCTCTTGATTTTCTTTCTGTTGTACCCAGCATGCAACATACCCTGAAGGATTCCATAAATTTACTAAGCATGAACATCCAAAATAATCTTATGAAACTATCATACTTTACAGATTCCAACTTGCAACTAATCTGTCATTTCCACTCCATCTCAATTTGGCATCTTATGATAAATGTAAACCACAGCCTCTGCTTATTTCTTACAATATCTGCATTGCCTACCTTCTTAGGAGCCCCACCCAGTCATCATACTAACCCCTCTGGACCATGGCTCCAACCCCGTTCACCAAACAAGTCACTAATGAACCTTTCCAAAGGTCTTAATTTGGCTCAAACACCAAATTTAGACTACATCATTATTCATGACTCCTTGTTATTTTGCTGTTTCTTGCTTTTATGATATCACTTTATTTCCAGTGACGTTATGTCAATGCGACATAATAATGTGGAATCCAGTCTTCATAAATTTCACCTTGATACATCTCACCCCTTCACCAGGACCGTCCTCTCCAGCTCTTTCAAGAATTTTTGTCTTCCACTCGCATCAGCCAGATTTCTGAAAACCCTCTTATAACTTCAAGAACCTGGGTCCTGCAGAAACAAGTGCCATCAGAGAAACCTGCAACAGCCATAAATTCATATTATGTACATTCAAGGGCTCTACCACAATAGTCATGGATCAAACTGACTGTGGCTGAAGTCATTCTGAACATTTTTTTATTTATTTATTCTTCCTATGACCAATCACACCCCAGAATCAAATCTGGCCCTTTTTTCTATTACCGTAGATGTTTTCGTGGGGTGAACATGAAACCATCATCTATATGTTAATTCTAATGTAATAATTTTTTAAATAATTATTCCAGGATAAATTTTTTTATATGAATTCTGTATCAACTAAATATATTTGTCAAAGCAACTATTTTTACTACTTCTACTACTACTAATTACCATTAATCAACATTAATGAAAGTAAATTACATTTCTTAAATCCTTTTAAAAAGAACCAACCTTAATAAAAGCTATTTTTGTTACACTGCTTCCACTATTGCCAGTATTCCCACCACCAATGTTAGTTAAGTTTTCTACGAGTGTCCATTCAATCACACTAATCATTGCATTGCAATGACACATTTGTCATTTGTCCACATGACGTCCACACTCTTTATGAATTCCCAGACCACCTAAACGGATTCCATGCAAACATCCGGTTCACGTTTTCTGGACATCCTTATTCGACGGAGACGAAGTCTCTCACACAGTATTTACCGAAAACCCACACACACAGACCGCTATGAGTTTCCACCACCGGGCGCAGAAGTACACCGTGCTGCTCACATTGGTGTACAGGGCAAGGAAAATTTCCATCGCAGGTTGCCTGCCATCCGAGCTTGAACATCTCCGCTATACTTTCTAGAGGAATGGCTATTCCGATCGCGTAATAGAGCGGGTAATTGAAAAAAAGCCACAGGAACGCCCAGTAGACCCAGAAATTCAGCCAGGGGCTCTGGCCTTCATCCCATTTTTAGGAAAAATAGGCAGGATACTGGCTCGGCATGGAATCAAGAGCATATTCCGTCCTGCTGCCATGATCCGTGACTGGCTCTGGCCCGTGAAGTATGACTTGGGATTTATGACTCCAGGTGTTTACAGCATACCATGCCAATGTGGCAAGTCCTATATTGGTCAGACTATCCGGACTATCAAGGCTCGTGTGGTAGAGCATGAACACAACATCCGCTTGTTCCAGATGGATAAATCTGCAGTCGCCCAGCATGTGATTGAAAATGGTCACAAAATGGACTTCGGTAATGTAAAGGTGCTGGCCAAGTGTTCCTTCTACTGGCAGTCAGTTATCAAAGAAGCGTTAGAAATATGGCTGGATAATAGCATGGTCAACAGGGACACGGGTCTTTGGCATAATGACGCGTGGAGACCGGCTCTGTCCCTTCTGAAACATTCACATTGCAATCAGAGAGGTAGCAAGACGCCACCGGGAAAAGTAGTTTCTGGCTTGCCGTGATTGGCTTTGACAGTCACTCCACCAGCCAGTCAACAACGAGCGCTATACGGGAGCCGCGGGTTGGATCGAGTGGAGGAGAGAGGCCATGCCGTCTAAAGGCGCGCGGAGGCCAGACATCGCCAGTGGAGCTCTGTTGCTCACTGCATAACATCAGACTTGAAGATGGAGGCAGAGCTAGTCTCCGAAATCTCGTTGTCGTTCTTCAACACTATATGGCTGAGAACCTGTGAAGACTTATAATATCATTGCATTGCAAAGGTAGATTTCTCTGGAACCGGCTGCATAATGAGCCACCAAGGCCATCAGGATGTTGTTCTGGCCACAGCGGTCTTTTGGATGAAGACCCAGGTTTCTCTGAAGTTTGGTGTCAATCATTATCATATGTCTCCTATTATGTTCTCACCATCTCATTGAACTTTATTTACAATGTTAAACATTATCTATTCTTCCGTTTTGGCTACCATGCCATCACTCTCATAGGTAATAATGGTGTTCATGTCCACCTCTCCCTGATATTTCTGATTATGCTCTTCCAGTTTCCTTTGTACACATTTTTTCGTACAGTATTTTGAGGTTGTATTACTTGTCTAACAGGTGCCAGAAGCTCTTATCTACTTTAATAAAATGCGTTGAACCTGGAGGCCGGACTCTCTCAATAGCTTGGCAACCTTAGTTAGTTACATTGGTTGCCACCACAGCGCTGCGTGGATAACCAGAAATTTCAAATAAATAACTGCATTTGATTTTATTTCCACTTATATTGTGTAAATTACAAAAAAATAATCAAATTTTATATTATTTGCACTTATATTGTTAAAAGAAAGTTTAACTGTGATGCCAGTTTAAAGGCCTTTGTCGGTTGTGTAACACACTAAAAATATAATGTGAGACAGATATATAAAAAGATATAATGGTACATTCTTTAAATTTATATGTTGCCTTTTCTTTATTTATGATAACTAAATGCAGAATGCATCTAAGAATAAAAAGCATCTGATGTTTATGAAGTAGTTTCTGTAGCAGGAATCAAGCTGTAACCAAGTGACAACGTAATGTAAGAATTTTGTTGACGAAGATAACAGTGAAGTTTAATAAAACTCAGGCAAAATTACACAAAACATATGTAATCATGAAATATATAAATCAAATAAATAACAGTTATTGGTTTTGGAAATTATGCGTTACGTAGCAACTCTTTCATAACAATAAAAATTTCTATAATTGAAAATCAAATGCAGATATTTCAAAACATCCTAGTCAAATACTTCAAGAATCTAATCAGAAAAAGTTTATTCAAATCACAAAAAAAAAAAAAAAAAAAAAATCAGTAAAAAAGATAATAATTGTTTATTGTTTTTCCTTAGAAACTTTTAAGGAACAAACCATATGACCCGTAATTTTTGACACGTGTTTGTAGTCTTTAATAAATTGCAATGGAGTGCACGCTCCGCTGACAATTTCCCTACACACCCATCTGCCCCCTTTCCTGCACCCACTTACATTTGCTCTCGGCAAATTTTAGCTTTCAATAGGCTATTTAACAGTATTAAAAAAAGTATTATAAATTGAACTCATTCTCGTAGATTAATGCTTCAGGAACCTAATTTTTTCAATTTTGAAAGGAAAAGTGGATTATTTTTAATATAAAAGTGAATTAAAAATTATACTTTTCTTACCTCTGGTCACGTGACAGTAAACGCTCTAGGATTGGTAGTCGCTTGAGTGACGTCACACGTCTGTAAATGCTGCGGCTGGGAATGGAGCGTTTCCTATTATTCAAGTTTTCGACTATTTTTATTGTTTGTTGCTGGTAATTTCTTGTTATTAATGAAATTCCATTTTGATTACAAAATAGAGTACAATTTGTAAAAGCCTACAGCAGAAAAATATCGAAAATAGACACGTTATTCGTGGGCTGGCTATAGAAAAAAAAAACCTGACTTTTATTCTGCTAAGCTTAAAAATGTAACGGCTTCAATTCGAGACTCAGTTATATTAGAGATTGATTCTTTTGCATTAGCAAACCATACGTCTAAAAATTCTGTACGCGAAATTTGTGCAGTCATGCTGAAAATAAAGAATAGTTATATGGCTGTAGCAAATATGGGCAATAAATGAAGGAATTTCTTGTAGCTAATAAGCAGCTCTTTCAAATAAACATAGGAAGAGATCGGTTTCATGTGGTATAATGAACTAAAACTCATCATGAAATTGTCTCAGTAGTTTTTTTAAATTAAAAATAATCTCGCTTTGTTATAATGATGCTATTGTATCCTGGAAAAATCATGCGTAAACTTACCTTGAGGCTCGCCAAAGCAATAACAACACACAAATCACTACTAACAAGCAGAAACACAGCGTAATCATTGACCAAGATCAGTGAAATGGCGCGGCTGACTGGAACGCTTGATCGGCGGATCATAGGAAGTCCATTGTTCAAACTATTTTTTCTATTATTACGTGTGAATTCGTGTAAAATATACCTTTGTTCCGATTAATATGGTTTATCTACTTTGAATATAAATAACTATTTTGCCTACGTAGAAATGACTTTTGTCTCTCTAGATTTAGAAAATATCAGTGTGCGGCTTCCTCCCAGATGTGAGGCCAGAGCGTTAACCGCTCCCTCACCACATTCAGAACAATTGAATGTTGTGGGCCATTTTTATTAATTGCAGATTAAATATTATAGATAAATGATATTTTTTTGTCAATAAAACTGAATTTGTTTGCTTATTCATTTACCTACTTTGTTTCACTTCATCTCACATGAAGAAACTATGAAGTGGTTAATATTAACATAAAAAGAAGCAATTAAGAAGTAGTGTCCGGATACCTGCGTGATTGAAGAGTGGTAATGGAATTCAGAACGTCCTATGTTCAAACCTTGGTTGGGGATCATATTTTTTGTGTTCATTTTTTCCATTTTTGTTTGCTGTTTTTTGCAGTACCTACAACAACTTTATCTAATGTTAAATCTTGATATTTATGAATTTTATTGCGAAATCTAATTGTAACAGAAATTGTTTTCTTGAACAAATGATGTTTCCTCTTTTAAAAAATTTATTTGTCATTGGAATAAGAATAAAATCACTATTTTCATGAGGTGCATGAAAATAATTTTCGAAATGATCCATTATCACTCATGGCATTTGATCAGGCAGACTTAGATTTTTTTCAGATATAATTTCTTCAACATGACCCAAAGCTCCATTTACTATTCCTTTTTTTTTACTTATTATTTAGTATGAATAGTAGACAAAGTTATAAACGGTTTTAGTCCTCCTAATAATTCAGCAATTGCTGATTTTGCAGCAGAGGAATTGTGAGCAGTTGGAATATAAGCAACAGGTTGATGCAATTATTTTAAATTTGAGGATTAATTTTTTAGAACTTTATTTGCAAATAGTCTAAATGCATTATTGAAAAAATTACGTTCCCTTAGTTTGTAGACTGCGTTTCATTAACTCTTCATTGTCTTTAATTGTACTGTCACCAGTACAGTCAAGCATATCTCAAAATATCTGTTGATATTCATTTTGTCGGAATGATACAGATAAGAAAAAATATTTTTAAATACTTGATCTAAATAATAATTTTCCTTCTAAAAGGAATTCATGTCCTTCAATATTATTGTAAAGTTGTCTGCCATTAAAAGGTGGTAGATATTTGATATCTCTCCCCCCCCCTCCCTTCCAAAAGAAGAATACATAAACAATCCACCAAATGGTTCAACGTTTCTCTTTGTAATCATATATCAAATTTCTTAAAAAACTGCATCCAATCATGCTCATTTGACCTATAAACAGAAATTTACACTGATGAATTTCCTCTTGAAATTGAGCCAGTGATTGCAAACGAACTTATCTAAAAAATTGATGTGCTCATATTAAAAGTTTGGAATGTATTGTTGAACCATATATATTCACAGCAGCAGCATCAGTTGCCGCAAGTAATAGATAAGAAGATGGTCCCAATGTTCGGTTTAATTGAAAAGTAAAGTAATTAACTCACTTTTTCTAAAATCTGCTTTCCTTTGAGTAACAATTCTTTTAATTCGATGTTCTTCAAACCTTGTAGATAACTAAGTAGTTATTAAAATATATGTGTCTGTTCTTGTTATACATTAGAAAAAAAAATTCGTTGTTAAGTTATATCGTGTATATTATTTCTATAAGTATTTTTTTTTTTTTTTCTTCCACAAGGCATAGATACCTAATATTTTTTGATATTCATTTCGTCGGAATAATACAGATAAGAACCTGAATGACATTTATAAATGAGATATCATTTTAAAGATTAAGATACCCACTTTGGTCACATCAAATTTTAAGAAAGTAATTTTTCCAAATTTGCCATCTTAAATGGCAAAAATGTCAATATTTATAAAATGCCACTAACAGTTTGTCTCCCTGCAGTATTCCGAACTGAAATTGATAAATGAAGTATCATTTTAAAGATTATGATCTCTGTTTTGATGGCATCATGTATTAAGAAATGATTTTTTTTGGAATTCTGCCCTTATAGCAGTATTTCTACAAAGTGTTATTGTTTCACGATCCATTTATCTTCCTTGATTTCTAACTGAAATCAAGAAATGAGTTATTATTTTAGGAATTGAGATTTCCATGTTGGTTGCATCATATTTTAAGAAAGGGATTTTTCGGAATTTGACCCTTAAAGGACAAAAGTAATAACTGTGAAAGTCATTCATATGAGACAGTTCAGAGACAAGCTGCTAGATAGCAGTAGCCTATATCACAGAGATATTTATAAACCGCTTCACTGATGTCGACTTTTGTTACGTACCTATTACACTAAACAAATAAACAATTAATACAAATGAAGCATTTTTTCTTTTGTCCTATTACAAAACAACAACCTTACTATTCATCGTATGCATGAAATTTGCGCGTGGGCGACCTAGTTGAGTATTAAAATTTCTCTCATTTTCTGCTATTTCTTTAATTTCAATAAAATGTTCTAATATATTCAATACTTGTTCATTTGAAATAGTATGTCAGTTATATTTGATATCAATTTCTCTTCTACCTAGATCTACTTCTGACTGATTTTTATTTGCTCCAGCGGCTACATTCATCCAGTTGTATGATTGATTTAATTCTATTTCGTCTATATCTTCTTTGTCTTCTAAATTTTTAGCACATAATCTAAATCATTATTCAAAATATCTTCATTTGCAAAATGTTGCTCATGTGTAATTTTGCAGTTCCTATTTTGTGAATTTAGATCATTTAATCACCACCAAGGAATATGCAATGAAACTTGGTGTTCCTAAAATTTTAAATGGTCTTAACACACTGGATTATATTTAAATTTTGGTATAACTCTAAGAATAAAAGGCACTTTTTTAGTACCATAATTTGCACCTCCTTTATAATTGTTTGTAAAAAAAAAAATCATGCAAAGACATGTCACCAAATTCCACTGGTCATTGTTCATATTTATTGAAAGAACTAGAAATAGAAATGCCTCCATCTTCTTTGTTCATATCAAGTTGTTCCTGTGGTATAGCCCATATCATTTCAGGCAGGTGAAGAAAAAAATCTTACCTTCATAGACTCGGAAGTTTTTGAATTTAACATACGTTAAAATTCAGGTAAAAGTAAGCTACCTGCATATTTTTGTTTTGCTCAAAACAATTCCAGGTCCTAGATACAGGCCATCAGAGATGGAATCCTGGGCACCATTTAACACCTGCAAATTTCAATAAATTTTTTTAAGGAATATAGCAAGATATTTTGTTGCAATTTTTTAATTTTAAAGATATTATTTTTCTGTTTACGAGGATACACTCAATTTGGAAAGATGTGTTCAACTTTTTTGCTGCAACCTGCTGATTATTATTTTTTTTAATGCAAATCCTTATATAAATATATGATTGATTAATACCATGGTGTCCTGCATTCCCTGAAAAGGCCAACTTCCACTTCTGAGTTTGACAGGTTTTAGAAACACTGTAACACTGAAACACACCAGTTTGCATTACACCATAGTCAGATATTGGTCTCGTAAAATCAAAATCTAGTCTTTGACATGGTATTTTAGTTCTTAATAAATATAAGAAACAGACAGTTTATTATAATTTTTTTTAAAAAAGAAAGCTTGCAAAATCAAATGAAAACTTACAAAATATATGTGCAAGTTCCAAAACATTCCATTTTCTGTATCCTTTGCTTAGAACTGAAATTATAAATACAATGAACTAAAAATTTGTTGAACTGCATCTTCCTGTGATATTGAGTGATGCCTTCCTATTAAACAAATAGGAACTGGAGTATCACAATCTTTTAAGCATTGTGAATTAGAACTAGTGTTGTAAAAAAACGGTTTTTTTTTCTGGCTTGAAAAAAAACATGAAAAAAAACTTTGAAAAAAAAACATGTTTTTTTTCTGGAACACGTTTTTTTTTCACAACTACTAAATCTCAAATTTGTAAGGCAGTTATCGTTTAAAATGACTGTTATAGAGTTTATTCTAAGTACTTATCTTAGTTTAAAATCTACTATATTTTTCTAGTTCAGTAGGAAAAAAATTTACGAAAATATTGGCAAAATTGACTGAAATTTTCTTTATGAACGGAGATTTCCCGAAGAGACTAGGTTGCGCGAGAAGGAATCCCCATTGTTTGGATTGATACTTGCTATTTGAAATAGTGCTGCCAGCCCTACAAAATTACCTACAGATCTTTTAAAAAAATTAGGAATTTAAAATTTATCCACAGTTTTTTGCCTCTTTTTATTACTTATTGGGCTTTCCTTATATTCGTATACTTGTTAACTCTCAGAGTATAGTGGTACTGACTCATTAAATTGTCAGTAAGGGAGCGTGCATAAACCACATAGCTCCATTTTGGCCTCCTGTGAACCCTCCCTCTTCCCCCACATAGCCCTACGTAGCTTTTGCCTCCCCCCCCCCCCCCCCCGCTCACGTAGCTTTCTTCCGTTTTGATTCCAGAAGACATTTTTTACTGTTTTCTCTTGTCAAACTATTGTAAATTACATATGGATATAATTAACTGAGGGAAATAAATACTCACATGCTGTTGTGAGTTCAGTTCCTCATTTTAACTGTGAAAAATGTTACGTAAGGAAAGTTACGTGGCCTGGCTCGGAACCCCCCCCCCCTCTCCCCACGTTGCCCAGCGTAGCCTTCCAGCTAACCCCTCCTCCCTCTGGACCGACCCACGTAGTTTGTGCACGGTCCCTAATTATGAATCGTTTCCTTGCAACCGTTGGTGTAAACAAACGATTGAAAAGAAGTAAAGCTCCTATTTTGTTTGATAATAGATTTTAATTCAAACTTAAAAGACCGTAATACAGAACTATCGGCGCAGTCTTTATGCATAGTGTGCACTTTGCTCACAATTTAAAATTGCAATCTCAAAATCTTTTGTGTACAATACAAGAACAACCAGTAAAAGAAAATTTAACTATTTCTGAAGTTATGGATCTAGAGGAGACAGAAGAAGAGACAGAAAATTCCGACACCGATCGAACTAGTGTTGGTAGTGCTGATACTAGTGAATATGGTACTGACATAGAGGATGAATAAAATTATGTTACGTATATAGATACACTTATGAATCATTATGTGAGACATTATATGATTCAGTAAGACTTAAAACACACTTGTAAAATGGAAGTTCCTTAAATAAAACTATAATTTATCAAATATATTGTTTTCTGAAAAGAAAAAAAAATTTAGAAAAAAAACAAAATTTAGAAAAAAAAACACGGGTGCTAAGTTTTTTTTCATGTTTTTTTTTCACAAAGCTGAAAAAAAAATTTTGTTTTTTTTCAGTTTGCAACACTAATTAGAACTGAGCACTGATTGTGGTGTTGCCATCTTGCAGCTGGAAAATCTATATTCAGGATGTATAGTAGGCATAACCTGGCATGTATGATGCATTTAGCTAAATTCAGAGAATTTTACAGGAATAGTATATTTACAGTTCTTGTAAAATTCTCTGGATTTTTGAAATGTTTCTAAAACTTTTTAAACTCAAAAGTGGAAGTTCTCCTTTACAGGGAATGCAATACTCAATGGTATTGATAACAGAATATATATATATATATATAAATTGCGATTAACATTTTTGAAATAAAGTTGAACACACATTTTAATGTGGAGTACATCATTTTAAACAAAAAATTACTGTCTTTAAAATATAAAAAGCCAACAGCTAAAAACTATGCCCTGGGTCCAGAAGATCAAAAAAGACCTGGAAAAAGCCCACATAAACTCATGAGAAATCATAGACAGACAAACATACAGAAAAAAATTAACATATGGGAAGTACCGCCAGAGAATGAAGTCATTAAGAGACCGGGGATGAAGTGGACTGAAGAAAGGAAGAGAATCCACGGAGAAAAATGAAAGCTTGATGGAAACTTAGAAAACTGAATCTTTAAGGCTTTGTGTGATCTGACAGGGTCCACTTGCAGATAATAATAATCCACTACTTTTCAACTGTGCATTAGAAAAAGTAGTGAGGGAATGGAGGAAAGCCATCAACACAAAGGGTGTTCAGCTGGGAAGAAATCCAAATAAAATCACCATAGATTGTCTAGCTTTTGCAGATGACATGGCGGTAATTACTGATTCACTGGATAGTGCAAAAGAACAAATCGGAGAACTGGAGAAACAGGCAGCCAAAGTAGGATTACATATATCTTATAAAAAAAACACAGTTCATGACAAACATCAATGATGCTCCTCAAAATCTTAAACTTCGCATTGGAACAATAGCTAAAACAAATTGTTTTAAATATTTAGGAGAATGGATAACGAGTGACACAAAAGAGAAGACTGCAATAGAAACTAGAATACATAAAATGGAAAGAGCATTTCATATGACAAAGAACATATGTAACAAAAAATCCTTATCATGGAACACAAAACTAAGGCACTATCAAGCAGTGGTTAGACCAGAAACGTTGTATTCGGCAGAAACGCTTAAGCTAACAAGATATGGGGATCTTGAAAAACTGGAAAAAGTAGAAAGAAGAATCTTGAGAAAAATACTGGGACCCAAACCTAATAGTAATGCTGAATACAAATTAAGACCAAACCGAGAACTATATTCGAAAATAGAAAAATTAACAGTTATAATGAGGAAAAGAAGACTGATATTTTACGGGCACATATACAGAATGGATTGTAATAGACTAACAAAACAGATCTTCACCTTACTGAACAAATACAAATCCAAACCCACATGGTTCACTGAAACTGAAAAGGACATGAAAAATGCTGGAGTGAAAGCAGATATAATAGACAAGAGAACACTTTTTAGAGAAGTAATTCACAAGGCAGGTTTTCAGGAGAGACAGAAATTCATCAAGGGAAGGAAATGGACCCAGGAACAAAAGGAACAACACTCTCAAAGAATGAAGGAAGTTTGGAAGCAAAGAAAATTAAATACAAAGAAACATAGCCAAAGTTGATTTATCGTACCCTCCAAAAGGGTTATGCGGAATAATAATAATAATAATAATAATAAAGCCAACAAGATATTCAAGAGACAGAGCACTAAAATTTTTTATTGAATGTTGCAAGTGAGAAATGGGTCCTGGGATGTCATCTTCGACGTCTTGTATCTCATACCAGGCATTCATTTTGCAAAAAAAAAAAAAAAAAAAAAAAAAAAAAAAAAAAAATGCAGGTATCTTACTTTTACTTGAATTTTAACATAAATTAAATTCAAAAACTTTTGATACTATAAATGTAACCCCCTGCCTGAATTGATATGGATTCTACCCTATACATTATCTGACATGTGGCAGATGCCAGCACTTTATATCTATACTGTTATAAGTCTGTAAGCAAGCTGCGTGTGTTTTTTTATTTGAACGGAAGCCCCGCAAAAACTACCGCAACAGTTTGGACGGAGTTTTCATATTTTTTGAGCTAATGGTCCGTATCAAAATCTGCGAAAATGGCTAATGGCTTGTATGTACCGAGGAAATAATTAAATACATTTCTAGACATAAAATTAAGAGATATCGACCACAATGTAATTGAGATGTTCACTCCTTGCATAAAAAACATAAAAAAAAATCGCCATTTATAATTCTTTTAAATATTTTTACTTCGAAAATTAGTTTTCAGTTTTCTTGAATACGGTAAATAAATGGAATAACTGAATCAGATATAATAATAATTACTAATACTTCATTAACTGTAAAAATTCATTTGAAGCACAGGCGATACTGATCTCTGGTTTGTTTATATTTTATTTGTGTTTGGCCATATATTCCCAGTTTCATGTATTTTGATAAGTATAATTAAAAGCAAATCGTTACTCAAACCACTACACAATATATTAACTCTTCAATAAGAGTAACAGAAGTGTAATATTTATGGTAAGCAATTTTGTGCGTAATATAGATAGTACAGGATTTTCACTACACCGTATCGCCGCAATTTGATAGTGATATCGTTTAGCAGTAGTTCTCAAGATATCGTAAGTCAAAATTAGTTATATATACTGTTCTTTGTGTAATTGGTGAGGTTTTTAATCTGCTCCAATCCGCATTTCAACCTAACCACAAGAATAAACTTTACGTGGCAATGCAGAAATGTATTAATCCGCCTGTTTTATTATTCTTGCAGTTCAAACTAAAGTTGTATTTTGAAATTAATTCTTATAATTTATGCATGGCATATTTTGAATTCTGAAATCCTGTCATTACAAAAAATGTATACAGTGATGCATTTCATGCGTTTATGTGTATCTGCATCACTTGATTTTGAAGCAGCAATATCAGTATGATTGTGGTTAGGTCCAAATGCAACCTGAACAAGAATGTTCTTGGAACAACAAAAGGAATGAGGCATTAAATTACTGTTAATAATTAATAAGCTACTTTAATGATTGCAATGTTAGTGATGAAGTGTAATCACGAAAACAAACCAACCGCTGTGCATGTCCATGTCTATATTTCTATGTGGCAATGGCGACATATTTTGTTTCTGGTCCAGGCCGTATTTCAATGTAACCATTTCGATTTTGAGATACTATGATAAAAAATGGCTAGAAGTTCGGGTGGATGCGTAGAAGTTATAAACAAAAAATACATTTTATTATCTATGGCATGAGAATGTACTACTATATATATATGGCATATGAAAACTGGCCAGCCATTTTAGATTCGTTGTTGTAAATGCTATCGTTGGAGGCAAAGGTATCTTTATAAATGGCAGTTGAATGTACTGTCAAAACTATCGCAGACAGTACCTTTCGTGTCGCCTTTATGTCTAAAGTAAGGTACATTTGTTTTTGCATTAGTAGGCAGTTTCTATCCTCCGGAAAAGGGGTCTCAAATTTCTTACTGGACCGTTAGCCATAATGTTTTATGTAGCTTTAATTTCTTGTTTCATTTATTATATTGTGTTAAAATATAAGTATAATAAAAAAAAATTGAACTATAGTAATAAAAACTGAATCTTAGGTAGTAACCAAAAGCAAGGAAAATCATTAAATTAAATCTATATTTTTTGCTTCTCCAAGTTAATATTTGATAATAAACTAAAAAAAGCTCAGAGTATTTCGATACACGCCAAGACCCACGTGTGCGAAACAACAGGTAAATGCTATTATATTATATAGACCTACAAGTTTATAACTAATAAAAATAGGAAACATTATTGCAATTTATTTTTTAAGCAAAATAATGCATAATGATACATCTAGAGATGACATTGAATTATTATTTTTAATTTCACGTCTAGATGTAAAGTAGTTTTTTCAAAAAATGTACCACAAAAATGTAAAAATTGTCGCCTAGTGTAAGGGCTTGCTTGAAAAATGGTGGTATAAATGAAGTTTGTGGTTAGGGATCACTCAGTGAGAAAGTTTGTAATTTTACTACATGGAAAATTGAATCTGCTCACCAGTGGATTCAGAAGTTTTGCTACTAGGAAGTCTGATAATTTCATATCCCGCAAATTCATTTGTGCCTCAAGAGAATGCTACACAATCAAAGTTAGTGCAAATATACATGATAATTAGTTCTGACAGACAATCTGTAAAGGGTATTTCTAGCTTACAGTAAAAGCGACCAAGGCAACTAAATCATCTGGAATAACAGCAAGTCAAGCATTCTAATGCAGGGGGAGAGTGAGGAGATGTTTTATGGATGTAAGAAGGCTACCCAAGCATGGTAGAATTTTTAAAAAAGTTCTCTTTGGAAACTTGGTAAAAATACTTGCAACCTGAACAACAAAGAATGCCATTCATTGCTTAAAATGAAGATTATTTGATAGTACAGGCAAGACCTTTATAGTTTTCTTAAAACTGAATACAAAATAGATGGATGCTGTGAAATAACTCTCAGGTTTGGCAAGGTTCTCTGTAGAAAAGTATTAGTTGCTGTTACACTCCGTTTTTTATTTTCATGCCACCAAACTCTTAAAAACTTAATCAAGTTCACCTGTATGACAAGGAAAGAAGCTTTTCATTAGTTTCAGTACTGTTCTTCAATTTAAAATATACATTTCTTTCTATACAAGAGTTCCAAACATATTTTTATTAGTTTCAGTGTGACAAGGGTACCTGATAGTCGATGACAGTTAACAACCATTCATCCATTCAGCTTGTCATTCGGACTACAATTTAAGTCAGCTGAGGGTCCTCGGCAAATCCAGTATATTTTCTTAAACAAAATATCCTTACTCAGCTAAAACGGAACATATAATTCAAGCATTCCCTTATGTTGCACTGTTAAAAAATACGTTGCAAGATTCTCATTGAAGTGCGTTCTCTTGTTGGACCTAATTTGGTGCACTACAGCTGTTAACATGGTTGAGCTGAGCAGGATACTGAGCGTGGTGGTGTAACGGTTAGCATTCTGGCCTCACATTCGGGAGGACGGCGGTTCAAATCCCCGTCCGCGTACCCAGATTTGTTTTCCATGGTTTCCCATATAACTCCAGGCAAATGCCTGGATGCTTCCTTCAAAAGGCCATGGCTGAATTCCTTATGATTCCTTGCCCCCCATCCTTTCCCGTCACTAAAGACCTTGCTGTTAAGAGACGTTAAGCAGTTAAAAAAAAAAAAAATGAGCAGGTTGGTCATAACTGTTACCACAAAGCTTTTACAGGGGTATAACAATTCCTTAGAATATGAAAACTCGGAATACGAGAGAATTATTGTTAGCTCCATCAATCGAATTTGCCATTAATCCTGTTAAAATGTTATACTATATCTCTTTTCTGTGACATTTTAAGCCTTTAGGGCAAGTCTCATGTTTCAATAATTCAGTGATTTTTGTGCCACAGCCCCATTTTTTAAAATCCACCAAACATCTCAAACATTTTTTCCAGTGTAGCAGTTGTCCTAAAAAAAAACATCCTAATTTTTATATATTTATATAAAAAAATAACCTACAAGTGTTTTTGGTTTAATATTGTAATATTTAAATATCTAAGAACTAATTAGTAAATACTTTTGTGATACTCTGCCTTTTCAAATATTGCAACATGTTGTAACATTGGTCTGGTTAAACAGGAATGTATTGAAATAAATAACTCTCAGGTTTTCTGCTGGTTAATTGATTTATTTAATTCTTTTAACGACGTTTCGGCAACTGCCATCGTTGCCTTCATCAGGTTAACTCTTAAATACAAAGACAAGACTGTGACTGATTCGCGAGCCAGTCCTGGCTTCTATAAATAGCCTGTTGCCAAGGGAAGCTTCATTCTGCTCTTTGATTGGTTGGTGATACAAACGACCTCAGATGGGGTCAAACCGGTTTGGTTGCATCTCGTGGCTCAGCAGCTGGATGGCATTTAGTAGCTCCACAGCAGTATCTTGAGTGGTCATCCATGCAAGTAAATACCATGCATAACATTGCTTAACAGTTGGAATGTGTCCCATTCAAGTGTTCCAAGTGTTCATCACCGCTCATCGTTGCTTAACCGATGCCATTACACGAGGGCTCTGGAACTGACCAATCACGACGACTTATCTCCCATTGGTCGACGTGTCAAGACGGCATCTGCTCGAAAGGCTGTGTCTAACATGTTGCTGTTTGAGGTCTTTTACGACTGGCTCCCAAGCCTCGCTAAGAAAAAGAGCACCATCTTTGTTAATGTTGTTGTCACTTATTCGAATCACCAACGCTTCTCTGATAACTGAGTCCCAGAAATACGATATCTTAGCCAGAACTTCTGTATTGTGAAAGTTGATGCTGTGAAAATTTTCTATAGCATGTTCTGCTAATGCGGACTTGTGTAATTGTAGTAACCGTATATATCATTGGTGCTCATTGCGGCGTTCCTCGATAGTTCTTATGGTTTGTCCGATGTATACTTTCCCGCATTCGCAAGGGATTGAATAAACTCCCGGGACTCGAAGGCCAATTCTTTTTTCACCGTGCGTAACATATCACGTATCTTCAAAGGTGGACGGAAGATACTCCTTACGCCATATCGTGCTAAGATTCTTCCGATTTTTCCAGAAGTATTCCCGGCAAAACACAATCTTGTTCAGGTGTTAGTTTTGATTTCTGGGGGAGAAAAGCCTGTTTAATATGTTCTTCAGAATAACCATTCTGTCTGAAAACTTGCTTAGGTGCCGTAGTTCTTCATGTAGGCTATCACTGTCTGAAATGGATCGCGCACGATGGACCAGTGTTGTCAAGACAGTTTTCTGTTGAGCTGGGTGATGAAAACTGGTAGCCCCCAAATACAGATCTGTGTGTGTAGGTTTCCTGTAAACGCTATGCACCAAAGTACCATCTGGCTTGAGTTTAATTAGTACGTCCAGGAATGGCAGCATGCCATCTCTCTCAATCTCCATGGTAAAACATATGTTAGGATGGATTGAGTTCAGGTATTCCAAGAATTCTTCGAGCGCTGCAAAGCCGTGTGGCCAAATTACAAACGTGTCATCCACGTATCGAAAGAAACATTTTGGTTTTAATGGAGCCGTGTCCAGAGCCCTTTTCTCAAAATCCTCCATATATAAATCGGCTACCACAGGAGAAATTGGCGAGCCCATAGCCACACCATCAGTTTGCTCATAGTATTGCCCACCGTACATGAAATATGTAGAAGTGAGCACATGCTGAAATAGGTCTACAATTCCTTGTTCGAAATGTCGTCGTATTAGTTCTAAAGTCTCCTTGACAGGCACCCGTGTGAACAGAGACACGACATCAAAGCTCACCATGAGGTCTGAATCAGACACGGTTAGACCCTGGATCGTCTGTACAAACTGGGCAGAATTCGAAACATGGTGTATGCAATGACCCACCTGTGAACTCAGTAGGCGTGTAAGATATTTCGCCAGTTGATATGTGGGAACACCGATTGCGCTGACAATAGGTCTTAAGGGTACGTTCTCCTTGTGGATTTTTGGTAGACCATATAACCTCGGCGGCCTGGCTGCACGAGGTCGTAGATTCTTGATGGTCTCCTCAGGCAAACCAGATTTCTTGAGAAGGACTTTAGTTTTGATAACCACTTTAGATGTAGGATCGGCCTTAATCGACTTGTAAGCAGCGTCATGTAATAAGCTCCTAATTTTAGAATCGTATTCTTCCGTTGATAGAAGAACTGTCGCATTTCCCTTGTCAGCATGAATAATTACAATGTCATCATTACTACGTAGTTCACGTAATGCTTGTCACTCGAGCTTCATGATGTTGGGCTTAGGTGGTTTGGCCTTCTTGAGAACGCGACAAGTTTTTGTGACATATTTCTTCCGCTGCATCTTCTGGAAGTGTACATACAGCTTTTTCCACTGCACAGACCATGTCCTTTGTGGGTACAGAGTTTGGTGCCATGGCGTAATTCAAGCCCCTCGCCAGTACTGAAACCGTGCCATCATCAAGTTCAACTCCAGAGAGATTAATTACTGTGCGGTTTGCTGTGTACTGGATGTTGTCTTTCTGTGCTCCATGAAGGCGATTATATTTGGAGATATGTCTAGTTGTGGTTTTCTCTCGTCCCATGCTCTCTTGAAGAGAAGTAACTGCGTCAATCCAGTCCGATGATAAAGCCGACAATCTAGATGAGAGATGTAGGTGGATAGAAAGTAAGAGCCGTGCATTTTTGTGAAGCTCGAAACGAATACAGTGAATCTGCTCTCGCAAAAGCGCCATGCCAGTACAATGTAAAATTCTTTTGCTGTTTATGTGGCGGGTAACCCTGACAAATTGAGGCAACACATCATTGTTCCAGCAGTGCAATAGAAAAACAAGAGTGATGATAAGTCTGATCTTCTTTTTGCGCGGTTTCTGGAATTGCTTGATATGATGTACCATTTCCTCCCCATATAGGTATGTAATATGACATTTTAGTTTTTCACGGCATATTGTTGAAATAAATAACTCTTGGGTTTTCTGGCGGTTAATTGATTTATTTAGTTCTTTTAACGACGTTTCGGCAACTGCCATCGTTGGTCAGTTCCAGAGCCCTTGTGTAATGCCGCCGGTTAAGCAACGATGAGCTCGCTAAGCACTTGGATGGGTGACTGCACATTCCAACTGTTAAGCAACGTTATGAGTGGTTTTTACTTGAATGGGTGATCACTCGAGGTACTGCCGTGGAGCAACTAAATTCCATCCAGCTGCTGAACTACGGGATGCAGCCACGAGATGCAACCAAATCGGTTTGACCCCGTCTGAGATCGTTTGTATCACCGACCAATCAAAGAGCAGCGTGAAGCTTCCCTCGGCAACAGGCTATTTATAGAAGCCAGGACTGGCTCGCGATTCAGTCACAGTCTTGTCTTGGTATTTAAGAGTTAACCTGATGATGGCAACGATGACAGTTGCCAAAATGTCATTAAAAGAATTAAATAAATCAATTAACCGGCATAAAACCCAAGAGTTATTTATTTCAACAATACGCTGGGAAAAATTAAAATGTCATATTAGATACCTATACAGGGAGGAATGTATTGGTTCCATAGATGATGGTGGTTCAGAATGATGAACACAAGTTACGGAATATTTCGGTGTTGAAATTTATTATTATTCTTGGAATAAGGCCCAACACCGAGATATCACATTACTTTTGCCCGTCTTTATTATGTTCATTGTTCCCAGCCGTCATCATTTGGTGTTGGCTTTTATTTCCATATCCGTCCTTAGTTTCATTGCCTTAAAGCTTTTTCGTGTTCATTATTATTATTGTTATAGGAATATATAGTTTCTATCATGACTATATTATGAATATTTGATTTAGCGAATCTTCAGATTTTTCTATTTTTCACAGATGTATATGTTAATAGCATTTTTCTTAAGTTCTTAAAATGTCCATAGGTACATGGCCACCAACCACCAATGCAACTGCTCCAGTTTCAGTATTTGGCTCACCATCTCAGGCATCTGGTTTCCTCAGCTCGGGAAGTGCTGTTGCTGCATTTTCAGAAACAGCAGCTGCACAGAATCCATTTTCAGGTAGTGAGTGTGTGCATGAACATCTTGCACCATCTAATCTTTTTTGTCTCCACATCTACAGTTTGTTTCTCACGGTTAATAGTTTTCTTTTCTGTTCCTGATACATATTTATCTTGAACGTTGTAGCTTGTATTTTGCTTCATATGGTTTTTGTATTACTTTTCAGTTTCATAGAATTTTGTTATTGTTAACATTTTATTTTTTGTCTCATCGACCTCAGTTTGCCTCTTTAACTTTAAATTCCTTCATTTTAATCTATCTTGGTTTCTTACTCTTTTCCTCCTTTCTGTGATGCTGTATAAACACTGAAGGAATTTAAAATTAGAATTTATAACATGCTCAAATAGATGGGGGTGGAATTTAACACTCAAATTGTATATTATAATTTTAAAAAAAGTGGTAATTAGATGACTAAAGGAATTGACACTGGAGTTAAATTAATAATCGAAATATAATTGAATTGAATTGAAATTCGTAGCAGTTTTTTAAATAGGCATTTATGATCAAGCCTAGCATTTGGAATGACACACATTTAAATACATTTCCTTGTTGGGCCAAGCAAATTTAGATTTTACGGAATCCCTTCATTCAGAAGACACGATAGCCCCTCTCTTACTTTCATGGTTACCTTTTATCCTGTCTCAAAGTATCTACCCTTCACATATACTCTCCTCCTACCAGTCAAATTAATTATTTTTTTCTGTCTTGACCAAGAAAATGAAAACTTTTACTCAACATTAACATGCCTTCCAGCAATGCTGAATTAACTTTACACAAAAAGTCTAGTTTATGTAATTCTCAGTTCACGTGAAGCATCTCTCAATTTCCTCACACTAATTCTGCTTTACAATAGAAACTTACATGTTAAAATATGAATTGATTCTTTCTTCATTGTGATTTTTGATGAATTTCTTAGTCCTATTTTTACTACATTTATAGATTTGGCTTACGTTTGCCCATCAATTCTTAAAATTATTATTATTTTGATATAAAAGAAATTCACTTCCTCTCTCTATATTGGACTTGTTTAGTAGATAAACCAGTTCAATCAATTAATTTTACTTTGAAATAGAAACTAATAATTAACTGTTTCTTCATAATATTATTGTAGGTTTCTTTTAGTTTCTCAATCAGTCAGAAGAATTGAATGTTTGGGACAATACACTTGGGTAGTTTGGCATTTATTTACATTTGCAAACATGTTAAATAATTTGGGTAAGGAGTGAACCTTCAATGTTTCAGCAAACCATAAAGCAACCAAAAGAAAATGAAGCAGTAGTTTAACTACAGTTTAATTGAAAACAACCACCAATTTCTACTTTAACATGTAAATTTCTGTGTTATACATATTTTTAGTAGTGCAGTTTGTCAACAGATGATGTTTCAATTTTTTTTTTTAAGTTTCTGTCTAATGTTAAGACATGCTTTGGATACAAAAATAAAATGTTTTATTTTCAGCTCAGCAATTTGCACACAGAATTGTTTGTCTATGTGCAAATTACCAGAAACTAGGTACATACGGCTTTAACAAACTTCGAGGTTAAGAACGATTTATATTTCCTGTTTCCAAAGTGTTAGTTTATAAAGTGCACTTTTGGATTGAACATATCATTGAATGAGTTGTAACATTCTTTCTTTGATATCTGGAAACCTGTGTATTTGATTTAAGTAAGAAGCAAAGAGTAAACGTGACAGTACCTTCTATGAACTAAGAGACTGTTTGGTATTAGTGAAATGGGGAATAGATAGTGACAAATTCAAAAGAAAAACCCTCCTATGTTACTACCCAGACAATATACTAACTACATACCAAATTTTATTTTATTCTTTTGATCAATTAAGGCAATTGAGGCAAATAAACCAAACATCCTTCCATTCAAACTTTCTTCTTTATAATTTTACTAGCCTCTAAGCCTGTCAGAAATAAAGGGTGAGAGGAATGATCTGAAAGATGATTGCTATTGAGTAAATAAATAGAATTGTTGTTATGTAATGCTCATAACCTTATTTTGTAATTTGTCCCTATTTTGGTTGTATTTTACAAGCGATACGTATGGAACTTCTACTGAAATAATGAAGCCAGATTTAGGGAATCAATGAAATTAAAAATAAATTAGCAACCTTATTCTGTAGCACATGATATTACTTTTGTTCCTGGTCCAGGTCTCATTAAGCATAATAAATACGGAAATACTTCCATCCGCTTTAAATAATAACTTCAGTAACTCAGTGCTTATGAAACCAGCTTATATTATTTATGGAGCTAAAATCATTGTGAATTATTCTGTAAACAATTGTGTCACTTGTTACTCTGGACCTTGTAGCATCATAATTCTCTTTCTCTTGTTCATTAATTAGTTAACATTAGGGATGTAACTGATATCCGCATCCGCAAGTAGGGTCAATCCATTAAAAATCAGCCAGACCATGTTGCTCATCATTTTTGTTTTTCTTAATTTTTTTACCACTTACTCCCCAATACTAAGTGAGCTCAAAACCATGCATAAATGTTTTTTTAGGCTTTTACTTTTTTTTTTGGCGGCCATTTTAAGTTCGCTTCGAAACTGATTTTTAGCTGAAATCAAGTTTTGCATAAATTGTTATAATTCCGTTAATTCTGAAGATATCAAGACAAAATAAAAACCAAAATGTTCAGAATAAAATGCTCTAGATTTTTCGTCATAACATAGTTTTACCTAAATAGTAAGGGGAGTGGAGAAAAAAATATATAACTTCCAAGTTTGAATTAACTGAAAACAAGAACTTCAGAGATGTAAAATCACTAAAAGGAAGAAAGACTCACCTTTAATTTTTTTCTTTTGTAGATTTATTATAGGTAAGTTGCTGTAAAAATATGAAGCTTGAGAAGTTAGTCCATTTTTCTATGTAAATTTTTAAAAATACCTAAACGACAAAATTTTTCAATATTTGAAGAAGAGTATCTCAAAAAGGACTGTGTCAAAAATTATGAAATTAATTCACAAAGCACATCTTCATGGTATAAACAATTGTTAAAAGTGACTGGTGACTGAGACTCAACTGGTTCCAGAGTTATATGGAATCAAAGTTTTCAGAAAAACTATGCATTACGCACATAATGAATGGTAATGAAAGATGAACATGCTTTTCTTTTAAAAGAAATTAATTAAAAATCAGTCCACATTACATAAAAATACATAAACATGAAAAAGAAGATAGCATATTTTTTAAATGGAAAATTAAATAAATCAATAAGTATTAATTGATACTCATTTATATTTATACTAAAAATAATAAATGGTCCAAATAATAAATTGTAAGGTTTAATTTAGACACCTGTAAGCAATATTCAGTTTATTACTTGTTGGTTGAAGTTTTCTTACAAAAGCTTTCTTGTCTGTACAAGTCTTCATCTGCAGGTGTAAGAAGTCTGCATGTTCAGACTTCAACAATCCCCTCCACAAGCAAGTGTTGCAATGACTCAGTAGCCAGTAGCTCATGGAACCTTTCTGAGTGAACATTTAGTGAAGTTGTGTAGTAATGTTTTATATTTTACTGTAGTGCTTTAATAAAAGTTTTTATATTTTTAATACTTAAAAATATTCTACCAAAAGGGAAGTCACAAGAGCCAGCATGCAAAGACCTTACAATGACCAAATTCTTATTCCAGAGTACATGTACAAATACTGCACTGAAAAAATAACTGGAATTACATACATCTTTGTTCCTGCAGAAGAAATCAGATAAACAGAAGACAAACTAACAAAAAGATTTGAGCTTTGCTTGCCTTTGAAAGGTACAAGAGGGTATCATCGATTCACTCCTGTGACTGACAATGTAATCAGATGTTACACCACATCAAAAAGTAAAGAATTTGATGAGCACAAAACTTCAATCGTTTTCACTAACACAACATCCTTTACAAACAATGACTTTGTTGCGTGCATTTACGAAGATCAGTGATGGCTGGTTATCGTCAAAGACAAGAGTGATTCAAGAAAATTATCTACTGGTGCACTTTTTTAATCCAGCTGGCCCAAAAACTGCCTTCCAGATATCTAAAATGGATGAAGTATGGGTTCCAGTGAGTAAAGTTCTAAGGAAGATCACTCCTACAGAACTAACAACAATTTCTGGGAGAACGAACAACATTAGTGAAAAACTGTGCAATGAAATTTCTACACTCTTTAATATTTTAATTAAATTATGAACTTTCATGCTAAGGCCTATTGTGTAATTGATCTGTCAAGCTTTTTATCATGTTGGTAAGGTTAAAATATTAATAAACATTGCATTTTTAGTGCATCAGTCATGTATGTGTTTAATTTTCATCTAAATGTGACTAATTATTTATGCTTAGTAAGATTGGCTACATCAACGATAACGTTCAGCATGTTCTTGTGAATCCCTAATGTTTTTAGCTATTAACTGAAAAAGTACGTTTCTTAGTGAATAAGTAGTTTCAAATCTAATTTACCATTATACGTACTGTGCATACGACACACTTTTTCTGAAAAATTTGATTCCATATAACTCTGGAACCAGTTGAGTCTCAGTCACCAAATTTTTAACAAATGTTTATATCATGAAGATGTGCTTGGTGAACTAATTTCATAATTTTTGACTCAGTCCTTTTTGAGATACTCTTCTTCAAATATTGAAAAAGTTCGTTGTTTAGGTATTTTTAAAAATGTATATAAAGAAACGGACAGACTTCTCAAGCTTCATATTTTTACAGCAAGCTTACTTATAATAAATCTACAAAAGAAAAAAAAATTGAAGGTGAGTCTTTCTTCCTTTTAGTGATTACAGCTCTGAAGTTCTTGTTTTAAGTTAATTTAATCTTGAAAGTTATATATCTTTTTCTCCACTCCCCTTACTATTTAGGTAAAACTATGTTATGACAAAAAATCTAGAGCATTTTATTCTGAACATTTTGGTTTTTATTTTGTCTTGATATTTTCAGAATTAAGAGTTATAAACATATACAGAAAACTTGTTTTCAGCTAAAATTCGGTTTCAAAGCGAACTTAAAATGGCTGCCAAAACAAAATAAAAGCCTAAAAAAAAATTTAATCACTGTTTTGAGCTCACATAGTATTGGGGAGTAACTGGTGAGAAAAATAAGAAAAACAAAAATGTTGAGCAACAAATTTTTTTTTATCTGGGTGATTTTTAATGGATTGACCCAGTACGGAACTTTCGCGTGAAATCCTACATCCGCTTTCGCATCTGCAATTTTTTATGTGGACATATTGCGAATGCTTTGTTTACATTGCAGTATATATTATTCTTTTCTCTTTATTCGAGATTCTGCCCATCGTCGCTTAGCTAACAATAAAGTAACTGTTTTCTGACGATCTTGCAATAAAAGTAACAATGAACGAAACGGTGTTATTACCTAAGCGACAAATATACAAGTTTGAACTTGCATGTAAACTAAAGGTCGGGCTACAATAGACAGCACCGAGCCCGCACTGTCACCTACAGTTTTCTTATTGTTGTCGCTCACTCGATTGAAGTGCGTTCAAACGACACTGCACCATCTGTCGGCCGTCATTAGTTTGGTTTGATTTTTGACGGTGATGGGGTCAATATGGAGAAGTGTATACAAAGAGTTTAGAAATTTCTGGTCCTTTACAACTGTTGTTTTAGCGTTCTGATCATTTTAGAAAAGTGCCCCTTTTTTCAGCCTTTCTTTAGGTTCATCAGATGTCCGTAAAAGTTAGGTAGAGTCCTTGCATGCTTTGCATGTTCACATAACAAATCAAAGCCTTGGCAGTCCTAAAGGTCAATTGTAAGGTCCGTAAGAATTGCATCCAAGACCCGGATTTTGAACCGGGGACCATCCATACTCGAATCACAAGCCGCAAGCATCTGAATTTAGAAGTACTGAAAAATATATATTCAATCATATACCATAAAAGTACATTTGTGTTTTGGGATACAAAAATAAATGATATAGGAAAATAGTATGTTGATTTTATTATGTTTGAATATTTATCTGTCATTACATCCACATTTGCCTCTTGACTCGGATACGGTGTACGATTGGGGTACTGAAAGTCCCTTGTGAAAATCCCTGTCTCAGTTGTAATTTTTATGGGTCTTTAAATTGACAGTCACCTCTTGCAATGCTTTGATTTGTTAATGCTATGATGCCGAGACGACCCATGATTCGAATTTTACGTTAATCTGTAGGGCTCCTTTCAAAAATAGGTGATAACGATAGAGGTGCACTGCGCGGCTGATAATAAACTCTGTGACTGGAACTTTTATATCACATGAAATTATTGTTATTTTACAGAATCTTTGCAGTCTGTATTTAAATTAAAATTTATTTTTTGTTAAAAAAATATTGAATGAATCGAAAGGAACCTGTATTCTCTTTCACAGACCATCAAGAGTTCTTTTATCGAAAATCGGATGTCGTAGGTCCTACAAGTTGTACTGTGAATGCGCGACTAGACCGGTGGGAAGATGGGTGGCGAGCACGGAACTGAGCATGGCGGGTAGGGAGTAATGGCCTGGCCTCGCTTTCGGGAGGCCTCCGGTTTCAATCCCCGTCCAGGAATCCAGATTTGGGTTTTCCCTGGCTTCCCCAACTCACTCCAGGCGAATGCTTTCTTTAAAAGATGATGGTTGAATTCCTCCCCGTTCCTAGCTTGATCTTTTCACACCTCTAATGACCCCGACATCGACAAAGCGTATATTTATAACACACAAAAAAAAGAAAAAAAGCGAGTACAGTGGCGTGGCCTTGTGCTTGATGCTTGAATTAGTCTAGCTACGAACTCTGTGAAGCTCATATGACAAAGATTGGTTTTTAGATGCTTGCGCAGTTATGTAAATAATTTAATTCACTTGTGAAATCATCCCACATTTTTTGTTATTGAAAGATGAAGCAAAAAAAAAAAAAAAAAAAAAAAAAAAAAAAAAAAAAAAGCAACATGGCAGTGTTATATGGAAATAGAATTTACTTACGAAAAAAGATTGATTTTAAATTTATTTTTGATAAAATTTTAAAATCTAAATAATTATAAATTTTTCCACATCCGCTTCCGCAAAACATCCGCATCCGTGGATGTCAAACACTAAACATCCACATTCGCAACCACAAAGATGACATCCGCAACAACCCTAGTTAATATACACGCAGGCCTGCCGCTAGCTGTTAGAGCGCCTGCGTGCAATCCCTATCATGCCGCCCTCTGCCCTGTGGTGGTTTTAGGAAATTTCCGAACCGGGTCAAAAAACTGTGAGATTGCCGCCCCTTCGAACATTATTTGCCGTCCCCATTGTTGCCATCCCAAGAGTCACCGACCGCCCGAAGCAGCTGTTGAGCTAAAAAAAAGGTCGCCCGTTACATAATACACTGCAAATTTCGTCGTGGCGACAATGGAGTGGCAACTATCACGGGGCGGTGACTGTCGATCACTTGTTTTGCCGCCCTCCTTGATGTGCCGCCCGCGTGCGGTGCACGCCTTGCACGCCCACTTATGGCGGGCCTGTATACATGTACTTGTTAAGATTGCAAGTTCGGACGCCGTCGCCACCAAGAGAAGGTTGGAAAAGGTTCTGAAATGTTTTAAGTTTTCAAAATAAGAAGTCGGAAGCTGCTGCAAGACTACAAACACTTCTAATCGTCTTCAAAAGTTAACTGTGACCATCACCTTACAATATGACCATGAATATTTTTAAATCAGAACTTCATATTTCCAAGATGCAGGCTTCTGTGTTTGTTAACATTTCCACCAATTTGATAACGAGTTCAACCACCAGCAGTTATTAACTACACGATATCACACACAGTGTTTATTACAATGAAGTGGCTGCCTTTTTCTGTTTGCACTGCCAACAGTCACTGTTTTGAACTATTTAATCAATCCGGCACCAAGCCGAAACATTCTCACTATATCCCACACTAATTAATTCATACTTCGCGTTTTTATCAGATCCTTACATAACACGACTTGCCTGCCGGCAATCGTGGCCGCTACTTCCTGACCCTTCTCCTTGATCGAAGTTGGTCATGTGACTATGTAGGCACAGATATATAATCTGTTTGCCCCTGTATACTTACACCCCCACCCAAAAAACTGTGGTAAAGGATCCATTTATACACTTTTATAAATGGAGAAATTGCAATAAAAAAGAAATATAACAAAATGAGGTACTTGAGGAAAATCTCCACCTCCATTGAGTTACACTATAACAATATAAAACATACCTCTAGTGGTGGTCACTACATATTCATAACACCCATTGCAAAGTAAACTATTCTTAACATGAAAATAAACATTAGAAACACAAATAGATCAAAATTCCCAAGACAATTGAATACTGCCAGTACAAAACAATTCATTACTGTCGTAACTAAAATGCAGCAAACAGAGAAAAATAGATCATTTTAAAAAAGTACACTATAAATTCAACTGATTGCTGGAATATTCTTTTCTTACAATAACATTACTAAATTAAGTCAGTTACTTTGTAAGCAAAGGCATTCTCCAAGTGTGGGTAAATTCAAATTCTCGCATTCTCAAATCCTCCAGAAACTACTAACCAAAACATCTTACAAAACACAACAAATTAATACCCACTACAAAATTGCATGTTAAATGTGAGGAAAAATGTTCCAAATATGGATAATGTTTTAAAGATATAATAATATAGCTGGTACCCACGACTTCGTTCGTGTTTGTAAAGAATTTGGATTGACAGCTACCTACATCTAACCACCATAGTACACGATGGGAGTCTCGATGCTATTACCACACACAAACACCAGTCATCTGCGCTATGTAGTTCAGACAGCAAAGTAAAATTTACGGATACACATGTCTTTGGTCGAAATATGAAAATAACCTTGATCGGCCAATTTCAACCACCATATCTCCCACACTCCCACAATTACTGAACTTAGGCCGACGTTGTGATCGAAGGGAGACTCTTTGTTACTACCACACACAAATGCCAGTGATCTGCAATAGATAGTTTTCGCTGAAAAGTGATACACCAAGACACATGCATCTTTGGCAGAAATATGAGTGTGGCGCAGGTGACTACTTTCAACCACCATATCTCCCACACCCCCACAGCTACCGACATTTAACCACAAGAGTGTACTATGGGAGAGTGACTGCTGCTACCACACATGAACATCAATGGTTTATCCTATGTATTTGTGACTGGAAAGAGAAGTATAAGGAGATACAAATTTTTGGTCGAAATATGAAAACGCCCTGCATTGACCAACTTTAATCATCATATCTTCCACATCCCCTCAGCTATCGGTATTCGGCCAACGTTGTGCATGAATGGAGACTCCATGCTAGTTGCTCACACAAACACCAGTGATCTGTGCTATGTATTGGTGGCTGAAAAGTGAAATATAGGGAAAAACACATCTATTTTTATATATTTATATATATAAAAGATTTGTCTGGAATGATTCCATAGTTCATACATCCTGCAAAAGAAAAAATATATAAACCATATTACATAAATAGTGCTTCACATGCCTTGGCTTATTTTCTTTGTAATCACTTATAGCACGATTCACTTATCTTTTCCACGCAACACTGTTGTCTTCAAGCTCTCTTCACTAATGCAGCGGGCTAGAGGAAAGGATATGAATAGGTGCCGTAGCAAGATAAATGGTTTCCCAGAAAGGGAAAATGAAAACCTTGAAAAATAGTTTACCAACTTATAGGTTGCTGTTTCCGGTGGACCCAGCATGTTCGGAGGTCTGGAAGGACATGTCTCTACCATCCCCCAACACCACATTTGTTGGTTGTCTATATGGCTTCAGCATAATCATGTTGTATGTAACCCTGAACCCTAATAAATTTCTGTCTTCATCAAACAGATTTACTCCTCGTATCTTCCTCCTTCTTATATGTTTCCTTATATTCCTGCCCTCGTCATGCAGTTCTAAGGCTAGGCGCAATTTGAGACCCATGTAGTGCGTGTGACGTGACACAGCACAGCGCACTTTTTTTGTAAACTAAAGAATCAAATACAACAGTGCACATTGGGAACACGACGTTACGTGGTGCATCCCTCATCTGCTCACAGTCGTGCAGCGTTGAGTTTGAGGCACAGTTTCTTCCGGCTTGTGAACGTGTGGTATCGTTAACCCTCTAATCTGTGCCTTTTTAAAAGAAAAAGTTGATAGAGGCAGTGAAAGAGCTTTATTATACAAAACATGTAAAAAACTGAAGAATCAGACTTGAGGTGTCACTGCAAAGAATAGTAATCTGAAGGACATTTAATGTTACCCATATTTTCACAAATAGCCATTTCGCAATTTTTCGTTAATACATATCATACATACTAAGGAAAGGATTTTTCTAATTAGTACATCAAAAAGGAACATTCGCTCTAACATGACCCCACATAACCTATAGAATGTAAAACTTACACAAATGAAGTGTGGTATGTTGTCACTATTTTCCAATCATAACGGATTGACCTTGAAACAGAACTGCTGCTCAATTTTGGAAACACTAAGTGAAATTCTTCCTCACTTTGAAAATAGCAGATGAAGTTTCTTGTTCATGCAGTGATTGAGTTTGCTGCAACAGTTTGGTATTGTTCACATCTTCTGCTACCACTACTAACTTGGAAACCATCAGACATGTTGCGAATATATTTTGATCACCCACATATATGTTGAAAGGATTTACTCCATATGTCTATACTACAACCATTTCTTCAAAATGAGCTGTAGTTATGAGGAAAATTGTAAGCCTCAGATTGAAAGCTTTTTCATGGTGTATAGGCTAAAGTGCATGCTTACCGTTTTGTGAAGCTGTGTTCAAATCCCCATATTGCCAAATATTTTTATTTATTTTTTTATATTCAACAATCATTGAGCATTGATTTTACTTGATTTAAAGTTCATTTACATATTTTTATTATGTGAAATAATGTTTAAAGCATAAAATGTTACATAATATATAGTCTTAATTTTTTTGAAGAAAATCATGATTTTATTGTTAATAAGTTTATTTTTAATGTGTTTTCTAATGAAACAGGTATATTACATCTTCATCTTTTCTGTACTTGTATCTCTCCAGTTATTATTTTAAAGTACGTAGTTGCTCAAAATGGAAGCTGATTTTACAATATCTACATCTACATCTGTACTCTGCAATTCACAAAACTGTGGGTGGCAGAGGGTGCTCAGCACCAAAGCAAATCTCTTTGCTGTGCATTCCAATCCCTAATGGTACGAGGGGAAAAAAAAAATTCATATAAGAATCAATCCGGCACCTTATTTCTCTAATTTTATCTTTCCTGTCCTTCCGACTCAAATAGGTTGGTGGAAGAAGTATTTCACTACACTCAAAAGTGCAAGTGGGAGTACGCATGTTTAGCAATAAGTTTAAACGAAATGTGTGTCGTCTATCTACCAGAGACTCCCTACCTAGTCTACTAATCAGTTCTGTGACGCTTTCATAAGGACTGTAGCAAGCGGTAACGAATCGAGCGGCTCGTCTCTGTACTTTCTCTATACTTTCGATCAACTCCTTACGAAACGGGTCCCAAATGGCACAACAACAATCCAAATGTGGACGCACAAGAGATTTGTACGCTATCTCCTTTGTTTGTTCATTACAATTTTTCAAGATTCGACCTATGAATCGCAGCTTAGAATTTTCTCTACCTACTAACGAATTAATGTGTATGTCCCATTTCATGTTCCTTTGTACTGTTACTCCCAAATATTTCATAGAAACAACCATATCAATAACTGTATTGTTTAACTCGTGTTTCTGAACAATTGGATTCTTTTTGTTTGTTATGCTCATTGTCTTGCACTTTTTACAAACCGAGCGGGGCGGTGTAACGGTTAGCGTTCTCGCCTCGCATTCAGGAGGACGGCGGTTCGAATCCCCGTCCGGGCATGCAGATTTGGGTTATCCATGGTTTCCCCAAATCACTCCAGGCAAATGCTGGGATGCTTCCTTCAAAAGGCCATGGCCGAATTCCTTCCAATTCCTTGCCCCCATCCTTTCCCGTCTCTAAAGACCTCGATGTTAAAAAGAGACGTAAAGCAGTTTAAAAAAAAAACTTTTTACAATTTAGAGTAAGTTGCCACTCAGCGCACCAAGCCAAAATAACATCCAGATCGCGCTGAATTTCTAAGCAATCGGCCAAATTTCTTACTTCCCTATAAATAACCGCATCATCAGCAAACAATCTAAAAAGGCTTTTCACTTTGTCTCTGAGATCGTTTATAAAAATTAATAAAAGAAGTGGTCCTATTACACTTCCTTGAGGTACACCCGATGTAACATCTAGATTAGAAGAACTTTCTCCTTCAACGACAACATACTGCGACCGACCAGTTAGAAAATCCTTTATCCATTCACAAAGCTGTTCCGATATACTGTACACCCGAAGCTTCGCTAAAAGGCAATTGTGTGGCACAGAGTCAAAGGCTTTCTGGAAATCTAAAAAAATTGCATCAATAACTTTCATTACGTCGTGTGTAAATAGGATCAGCTGTGTTTCATATGATCTTTTCTTCCGAAATCCATGTTGATTTGTTGTATCCAAATTATCATCATCTAGAAAATTCATAATGTTCGAGCATATAATATGCTCCATAACACTACTACAAACAGATGTTATAGATATGGGACGATAGTTTCCAGGATCACTTCGATCACCTTTTTTGAAAATCGGAGTTACTTGCGCGATTTTCCAGTCTGAAGGTACTTTTCGCTCTTTTAATGCTTTACTGAATATATCAGACATAAATGTCCCGATTTTTCGCCGCATTCTCTGAAACTACTCTTACTGGAATTCCATCCAGGCCCGGTGCTTTTCCCCACTTCAGGAGCTCTAATTGCTTAATGATACCTGCAGTATCTATTCGTAATGATTCCATCACCGACTCGCCACGGCGTGGGAAAACGGGAATACTATACTTATGTTCATTTGTAAATGAATTTTTGAATTCATTATTTAGTACGTTAGCTTTATCGCGGCTTTCATTAACCTCAGAACCTTCACGAATTAGTGCTGGAATATTGCTGTTGGTACAATTAACTTTTCGTACATACGACCAAAATTTCTTTGGGTTTTCTGTGAGACTCTTAGAGAAAGAGTTGGAGTGAAAATCGTTAAAGGCCTCGTGCATTACATTCTTAATACATCCTCTTAAATCAGCTAAGGTATCTAAATCGCTGCGACACCTCTTCCTTCTTGAGCGTGCGTGTATTTTCCTTTGTTTTTTGAGTAATCTTTTGACTTCGAATGTGTACTACGGTGGATCATTCTCCCCCTTTATTGTCCGCTTTGGTATATGTATTTCCATGCCTTCCCTGACTATATGTATAAAACTATGCCACATCTCTTCAACGGTGTCCTTTGTTGACTTGACGTTATGGTAATTATTCCTCAGGTAGGTTCTAAAACACTCCTTTGAGGCCTTACTGAATCTGTATACAATTCCTTTTTTCCTTTTTCGCTTGGTCATTAATTTGATAGTCGTAATTACTGCTTTGTGATCGCTTATTCCTGTGGTCGTTGAAATGTCGGTGAATAATTCTGGCCTGTTGGTAACCAGCAAGTCTAAAATGTTTCCGCTACCGTTATGACACCGCTTAGGTTCATTAACTAGCTGCTCGAGATCATTATCTGACAACAACTCGAGAATTACTTCAGAAGCTGCCTTGTCCCTGCTACCTGTGATGTGAACGTAATTACGCCAGTCAATATAAGGCAGATTGAAGTCGCCTCCTAGAATCATAGCATGATCCTTAAAACGGCTAGCTATACTATTTACATTATTTCTTAACTCCTCGACGATAGCTATGTCGGAATCGGGTGGACGGTAAAAGGCGCCTATGATGAGTTTTGACCCAGCAACGTTGAGTTTAATCCATATGATTTCACAGATCTTATCGACGTCTATTTCATTACATGGAGAAATTTACTCACAGCTATAAATACCCCACCTCCGTGAGAATGTAACCTGTCTTTACGAAAAACGTTCATGCTATCTTTAAAAGTTTCGGCAGAACTTATTTCCGGTTTCAACCAACTTTCTGTACCGATAACGATATCCACTTCTGTACTACAAATAACGCTTTCAAGTTCTGGTTGTTTGTTACAAACGCTTCTACAGTTAATTACGAGAACTTTTAACTGTCGAGATTCTTTTACGTTGCTCCTACATTCCGGTATTGCATCTGATTCGGTTGCCCGTAACTGTATTTCGTGTTTCGGGTCTTCCTCCCTCAGCCTAAAAAACCACCCAGTGCATTCCACACGGCCCCTGCCACCCGCGTAGCCGTTCACGTGTGTAGTGCACACCTGACCTATTAAGGGGAACCCTACAAGACTCGACCCTATGGCGAAGATCGAGAAATATGCAGCCAATGTCATCACAGAAACGTCGTAATCTCTGGTTCAGCTCCTCAATACGGCTCTGAACCAGAGGTCCACAATCAACACTGTCTACGATGCTACAGATGGTTAGCTCTGCCGATATCTTGCGGTCACTGCCCACAGAGTTCACCCTTTCAGCCAGCCGCCAGAAGGAAGAGAGGATAACCTCCGACCCAAGGCGACAAGCATCATTGGTGCCGACATGAGCAACAATCTGTAGTTGGCTACACCCTGTCCCTTCTATGGCATCCAGGATGGCCTGTTCCACATCTCGGATCAGGCCACCCGGAATACACACTGAATGGACGTTGGATTTCTTCCCCGAGGAATCCACCATTTCCCTAAGGGGCTCTAATAACCGCCTAACATTAGAGCTCTCAACTACCAGAATGCCCTTCTGCATTTGCTCAGACCTGGTGGGCTGGGGGGCCGTCAACTTGCAGGATAACAATTGTGGGACTGAGTCAGCCTCCTACAATACATCAAACCGGTTGGACAGACGAACAATCTCAGCGTCTTGGCCTTTAAGCATGTTCGACTGCCGCCGTGTGCGGCTTCGAAGTCTAGAAGCCATACGCCAATCACCAACAGGCGACCGCAGCACAGCATCCAACACTTCAGCCTGGGTTGCAGGTACGACGGTCGATATGGGAGAATCTTTGATAGGCATAGCTCTATCAGTTCCCCCAACATCACATCTGCTGCAGCCTTTTATGGTAGCTTCCAGCTGTGTAACTTTCGCTAACACAGCTGCTAGCTGTGCGCGCATATCAGCAACCTCAGCTCGCGTCTGCACACAGCAATCACAATCCCTAGACGTACTGCTTTTGAAAAACGCAAAAAGAAGGGGAAAAAAAGTACAGAAAAAAGGAAGATAAACTTGAAATAACCTGTACTTCCTACAAAATATATCCACTAGGAGACTGCAATAACCTAATCTACACCGACTACAGATAAAGTATAAAAAACAAAATACGCTATTGCACTTGGTGACTGTTCAAACGCTACTAACGAGCACTGTCTACAAAATGTAGACACTCGGAGATTACACTAATCAATTCCCCACACCACTACAGATAAAATATAACAACAAAATACGCTACTGCACTCGCTGACTGTTCAAACGCTACTAACTAGTACTGTCTACAAAATGTAAAAACTCAGAGATTACACTAATCAAATCCCCACACCTTTACAGATAAAATACAACAACAAAATACGCTACTGCACTCGGCAACTGTTCAAACGCTACTAACTAGTACTGTCTTTCACCATATCCAGTTTACTATCAAATGGTTTCCTGAACACACGAAACCATGAAGACATTATACCGAAGGCGCATTCCGTGGTTTGTCGAGCTCGGACAATTCAGGCGTTAAAATTTTTGTGTTCATAATTTTCAGTTACATGCCTCTTGTATATTTTCTGTTAATAGAAAGACCTTGTATTCCCCCCCTCCCCCCCCCTCATCCCCCCTCCCTCCCTCGGTCTCGAGTTTAATACTCTCCCTAAGACCTGGGGCCTATGTTTTAATATTTTCACAAAGCTTTTCTTCAATGTTTAGATTTACACTTAGTTTATCTTCAAGATTTTGGGTCTTGGTTAAATTTTCATTAAGCTTTTTCTCAAGATTAGTTAGATTTTAACTAAATTTGTCTTCACAATGTTGGGACTTGGTTAAATTATCTACAAGATTCTGGTCCAACACTGAAACAAGACATGACAAAACAAGAGGAAAACATCAGCAAAGAATCTCTGTTTGACTGCACACATCAAAATCTTCAAAAGGCTAACTACAGGTTTATATTTGCAGCAAGCTGTGAAGCTACATCATCATATATCATAACTAAAATGTGGTCAAAGCAATAATTATGGGAGAAGAAACCACATACACTTCGGAATTTTCTAAAAATTTTCAGAAAACTACTAAAATGTACAAGAAACTTAAAAGGAAGTAGAAAAGGAGTGCTGCTTAGCTTTAAAAGTCTTCTTCCACTTGCTGTCATTGTTTTTTCATGCCGCTTCCCCGTCGCTCGTTCACTACACGTTGTGATGTGATGTGATGCCTGTCATGTCTTCCATGCAATGGGTAGTTGTAGCTGCCACCGCTATGAGCGCCACCGTTGTTTTCTTGCTAAAAAAGTGGAATATCTGTGGGCAGTCTTGGTTGCAGCCAAGCCAACCAGCCGTATGTCGAATATCTTTCCCGTCAGTCACTTTGGTTCTTAATTCAGCTGATCTGCCAATACAGTTCTGTTGTTGATTTGATCTTCTTTCCTTTCCTGTATTTTTCACAAATAATTAAAAATTTTCACTGTCTTGATATTTATCCACTTATCAGTTTCATACAAAGACAAACTGAAATTATTTCCAACCCGAAATTTGCCTGGTCACTGCACGGGAGCCTATAACATCATAAAGAGACTTGTTGACATGTTTTTTTTAAATTAGTTAATGTACACACATTTGTAAAGTTTGCAAGTTCAGACCAGGTCGCCACCAACAAAATGTTGGAAAAGATTATGAAATGTTATAAGTTTTCAAATTAAGATTTCAGAAGTTGCTACAAGGCAACCAACACTTTTAATCATCTTCAAAAGTTAACTGTGTCTACCACCTTACAATATGACCATGAACATTTTTATGTTGGAACTTTGTATTTCTGAGATGCAGATTCCTGCGTTTGGTAACACTTCCACCAGTTTCATAACAAGTTTGACCACGAGCAGTTATTAATTATGCAACATCACACACACTGTTCATTACAATGAAGTGGCTGTCTTTTTGTGTTTGCATTGCCTACTTTCACTGTTCTGAACTATTTAATCAACCCAGCACAATGCCAAAACATTCTCACTATGTCCAGCACTAATGAATTCATACTTGGCGATTTGTTGGAGACGCACATAACAAGACTTGTCTGCCAGCAATCATGACCGCTACTCCCCAAACTCCTCTCCCTGGTCGAAATTGGTCACGGGACTATCCAGGCATAGATTTACTGCCTGTTTGCCCCTGTATGCTTACAATCTATCTGCATTTTCACACAACTACAAGTTCTACTAATATTGCTGTTCAAAATTCATAGCTTCTATTACCGGTGTACAAATACATTCACTGTTCTGTGATCTAAATTTGACCCACTGGAAATATTTACTAGTATTGATATAGTGACATCAGTAATAAGAGAAACTAAACATTAATATATTAATTTAAATGCATTACATACTTTTATTTCAGTGTTTCGGCAAATCATTTTTTCAAGTATATTATTACACTGACTTAAAATATCTGCATCGGATATAAATATCTTGTAAGCGTGTCAAAAATGATGAGTTAAATTCAGTAAATCCAAAATGCTTTTAAATCAAAGTATTTTAAATACGAAATAAAAATAGGTATTTTGCATTTTGTATTTGCATTTGAAATATGTGTATTTCAAATAATGCACATCTCTAGCCGCGACTTAACACCACTTATAACAGGAATATCAATTTCACTCACCTGGCATCTCCTGATCTCATCAGCAATAAGAAGTTAAACCTCTGAATTTCAGATAGAGTCCATGGCAAATATAACTGCCCCTACCAATGCAGGCCACATCTATCAAACCAGTGTGTGAATTTGCTGGATACCAGAGAACCCTTTCCAACGATGCATTTGTACGCCTAATATTCTGCCACATCCAGGTTTTATCATAACTCTCAAGCAAACCCACAAATCCCACATTCGTCTGACGTGTGTTACTGGAAATGTGAGCAATGTCTTCCTCAATTGAATAATTGAGGTCCTTATCAAGACTATTTCCTGGTTCCCCCACAATTACAATACAATCCTCCTTTCCACATTTGTTACAACACTTCCAAGATCTGCATTTGGTTAGAAAATACTGCAGACTTCATAATCTGGCCCCAAGTCAGACTGAACCATCTGACTGATTCCCCTCCAATGACTGCTTTCAAGTAACGGTATCTTCTTACGTTTAGATACCCCCTGAAAAGTTCTCCCTTTTACTTTACAAGATCCCAGATCGTTCAGTCCAACCTGACGGTTCTTAAAGTCACCATCTAGATCCTCCAGTGGCCAAAACACATTGGGTGTGTCCAGCCGGAAATCATCAGACAGAGCTGCCTAAGAAAAGAGTTTTCTGCCTACGGGGCCTTTAAATTCCTCTCTGCAGATGCCAGATCTGACTGGAGCTTCACAATCTGCTGCTCCTGATCATTAATTCTGCAGGAGTGACAGTTGCAGGCAATACTGGCACAAGAGTCATTAGCAAAATTGCTGCACCTCCAGTGAAACCAGGACCCGAAATCCCGGCATATCACTCCTTCTCTTACATCTTCAGCAATTTCCACACTTAGTATCCTTTATGATACTTTCTGAAAAACTTAGGAGAATAGTAACTTTAAAATGTTTACTTTTTAAACTACTTTAAAGACTTAAGAACTTAGGGGGAAAAAAACTTTAAAACGTTTACTTTTAATTAACTACTTGTGTTTTAGTTGCCAAAGAAAAGTAAAAGTAGGATTCTAAGAAAAATGCTAAAAAGAATACTATGTAAATCACTCGAAACATTTCCGAAATGTGAATTAAAACACTTATCAACTACAAGACTTACAACAAAGCAAACAAATTATATCAAAAGAACTTTTATAAAAATTACAATGAAACTTCACACCCTTTGACCTAAACTCAAATGTAAACAAATAAAACTTCCTTACACTGTACTGATTTCCTATATAAAAAACGGTTCACTATCACTTAATAACTTCATAATTTTCTGCAAAACAAAACTAATGCAGTCAAAACAAACTTACAATGAAATCCTGTTACGCTATAACAAGAATATTGATACTAGACATTAATCACGGATGTAAACAAAAGCCACAGAACACTGAATCTCCAATTTAAGAATTTATAATAAATAAAATGAATCACTAAATTGGAGAATGGGCTTCTGCACACTATTAGAAATGAGCAAACTGAGCATTTTTAAACTCATTCAGAGGATAATATGAACGGGCAAATAAAGCTGAAAAAGCACAAAGGGGATGGTGTAGATAATATTAATACAAATGTCTTAAATATAGTAGGTTGTGATATTATACCTTATCTTGAAATAGTGTTTAAATTGAGTCGGGATACTTGCTACTAACCAGAGGACTGGAAGAGTGCAATAGTAGGGCATGTACATAAAGGAGGGATTACAAATAGAGTCGAAAATAACTGGTAGGTATGTTATTAAAATGACTGTTATGCAACCATGTTAGAAATGAATGGGAGGAACATGTCACTTTCAAGTCTACAGTTTTGCTTTAGACAAGGATATTCATGTGAATCTCGGTTAGTAGGCTATGTGCAAGATACTTTGGATGAAATGGACAAGGAAGACCGAATGGATAGTGTAGCACCAGATCTTTCAAAGGCTTTTGACGGAGTGAGCCATAAAATGGTGGTAAATACGGTAAAAACTACTGGAGTGCATGAAAAAGTGATTTCCTGGGTGAAGAATTCTTAAAAGGTAGAAAGGAAAAAATCACCTTGTTAAATAATCATACGATAAATAAAATAATAGTATTAAAAGAAGTGGAAATGGAAAGGAGAGTGTCATTATTGCCACTATTGCAATGAATGATTGTGTTGATGGTTTACTGTCAGAAGTTGGATTGTTTGTAGATGACAAGATTCTATATAATAGCATCGAAACAGTGGAAGACTGTGGACAGCTGTAGGGTGATCAAGACTGGGGAGATCAACATCGGATGAAGATAAATACAAAAAAGAGTCGGTTTATTAGGTACAGGTTAAAAAAAAAATGGCCGATTATGATTATAATGTGGGGAAAGAATTGCTTGTTGAAGACTCGGAATGTAAATACCTTGGCATAACATTATGTGTCAAACTCAACTGAGCAGGATGCATTGGACAGGCAGTAGAGAAAGGTTTCAAAATTATTTACTTATTGGGGAGAGCGTTTAGGGGATGTGTGAGAGAATTAAGGAAATTGGGTTACAAAACTTTGATCAGACCATTGCTTGAATATGGTGGTGTAGTATGTGACCCACATTTTGTTTTGAAATACAGGAGTTCAAGGAAGGACTGCTAGGTTTGTCTTTGGAAATTACTGTCAACAGAATCAATAACTGATATTATAAAGGAGCTTCAATTTAATTCATGGGAAGACAGGAGGATCATGAAGAGTGTCATGGGAGTATACAAGGTATATGTTGGCGAAGAGGCATGGAAAGATATTGGTGGAAGAATTAGGAGAGGGTGCATAGAAGGGAAAAGATGATAATGATTACCACCAGCACCTTATTTCAGTAAAGTGTGTGGGACCATTATCTTTGGTAGGTAAGGGGATCATAGATTTAAATAAGTTATCAAGAGAAATGATGAATAATTTACCAAAAATTTTGAAATAATTTAACGTTGAAGTTTGTAAAGTTCAAAATTACGAAAAAAGAGTGTGTAGGGAAATTGCCACCGGAGCATGCGCTCCATCACCAATTAAATTAAATCAAATCTTAAATTGTTGGCTCTATGCAGGAAGTTTCAAACTACTTGGACAAGTGGGGTAAAGTTGTTAGTGTAGCACTATATTTTTCTTAGGTATTTTACAGTGTGAGGTATTAAATATGTTTTGGAGTGAATGAAAAATTTACGTTCTGGGTAGAGGAAACCTTAAAGGGCAGGAAGCAAAGCATTAGAATATCAAATGTGGTGGAAGTTGATATGGTGGTGCCACAGGGTAGTGTATTGGGACCATTATCTTTCTAATCAATGATGGTGTTGATGGTTTACAATTTAGGTTGTTTACAGATGTTACATAATGGGATCAAAACAGATGAACAGCTGGATAGTGACTAGTATAGAATATTTAACGAGTTAGATCAATATTTAATATAGATAAATGCTAAGAAAAGTCAGCTAATTGGATATTATTTATGGTTGTAAGATAGGGACAGAATTGCAAGTTGAAGGCTTCAAGTGTAAATATTTTGTCATAATGTTTGTTAAGAAAATCAAATGCACTGGACACACTGGATAGGTAGGTGCAATGAAGAGATGTTATATTTGTCTCTTGAAATTAAAATAGAATACATTCAATAACTACTGCGATAAAAGAGTTGAATTGGGATTCTTTGGAAGACAAGATATGGGTGAAGAGAGTTATGTGACAGGTATCTGATTTAAATGAAATTAATTCATCCAAGAAGAATCACTTTTAAGTTTGTTTATTCATTTTCAAAGACATCGGACTTCATACAAAGCTACTAGGTGCAAATGTAAACAAAAGCTCCAGCGATTATAACTTGCAACACCTTCAAATCTAAAACTTGTCCAACTCGTCTCTGCCGATCGCTTAAATATTCTTTACAGAAATTCCAGAATAATTCAAATACTTCCGACTGACATTTCTTTTATTTTAACAATACTTAACCAATTAAAATCACATTAAATCAATTTGAATTAATACAAAATCATTCACAATCATTAAGAAACTCGCAGAAACGAAAATTAAAGATATTTACAAACAAAATTATGTACATAAACCAGTCCGAACCATCGCAAATTGTCCTCTAAACATCGTAGCTCACATCAATACTTGGAATTACAAACTTTTAATCAATTTTTGATGCGTAACACTGTTTTTGAACCTATTATATAGCATTTACATAGTTTATCTCCAATAAACAATGTTCATTTACACAAAGTCACAGTTAATTACAGAAAAATTATACAAAACCATATTTACGGAACTCCAAGTTTGCTACAAATAAATCTTAAAATACAATTTCATTAAAGGGCTGGGTGTGAGAATCGTTATACATGGGAGTGTAGAAGTCATATATTTGTGATGATTCATTGAGAGATATTGGTGGAAGAATTAGGAAAGGCGCATAGAAGGTAAAAGATGACCATGGCACTAGATTTTAGGCATAAGGGTGTGGGAAAATTTTTCTATTGTAGGTGAAGGGACAGGGATTGGAATTACCAAGAGAAATGATGAATAATTAACATAAAATAAAAAATAATTTAATGTTGAAATTAGTAGAGGTGAAAAGTAAGTGGCAAAAGGAAAGGAAAAAATGGCGTGTGGGGAAATTGCAACAGAGCATGCACTCCATCACAATTAAATTATATTAAATCTGTATCCCTACAAAGATTTAGTCACAACCACACACCAGGAAAGTCTCCATTCCTATGTAAGATCATGCAGGAAGTTAAGTGAAGAATTGTTCAAGCACAATAAATACATAAATATCAGCAGGAATTCAGAGAGTTATATCTGAAATTTAACAAAATCCTATTTTATCCTTCTTGTTAATTTTCAAATATATTCCTTATGGTCAGGAAAGTAAATAAGTCTCCAGTTGGTCACTCTTATTTCCTCTCTCACCTGTAGCCCTCTGGGTGCTGACTTCACAGTTATTATAAGCTATGTTTTCTCAAATGAGATTTGTTGGTAAATATTTGCCACTTGTGTGTTAAATTTATTCATCTCTTTTGTTACTGACCAGAGAAACAAAAATTAACCTATATAAATGAATGTTACTTACATTTCTAAGGTTCACTTTCCTGTGGCCTGTTATGAAACCATGTTTTCTCATTCATCATTTACTTCTTTTTGGCACTCACAGATGACTTTCACAAGTACATACTTAAAGAACAGTGGCAAATCTTCTTTCCAATCTTGATCGAAAGTATCTAAAATATCTCCCCTAAAATTCAGTTTGGGGGTAGTGTTAGTCAGAGACCATTTGATGGCTGTTCTTATTTTGCTGTTCATGTCTAGCTAGGTCAGGCTATTCTTATTTTGATGTTCAAGTCTAGCTATGTCAGGCTGTTTATTAGTATGATGTTATAATTTAAGTTATAGGCCTTCTGGCAGTCAGTAAAAGTTACAATGTATTTCTTATTTCCAGATATGAAAAGTCAGATATGAGAAAATAGATTTAAGCATTCTGTATCTCAGAATTGTGGATCAAATTACTCCCCTATCCTAGTGATAATTAGTCTAGATAGAATCGTGTTATTTTCAAGAAAGATGATGGTGTGATATGAAACCCACATTTTGGGTGTCAAATACAGCAGCTGAAGGGGGTGCAATGGAGAGCACCTAGATTTCTTTGTGTAAATTATCATAGGACACAATCATTAAAGGGGCGTCAATTAATTACCCAAGGTGTTTTTCTGGAATACTGGAACCCTCCCTCCCCCCTTTTTATGGTGAGATTTGATGATCTGGCTGGACCCCCCCTCCCCCAAACCAATAAGATTAACTTTAATCATGATGTGGGATTTTTACGCGACCCACCCCCTGCTGATAGACCTTGTAGTTTTTTGAGTCTTTTTTTATGTCTCCTGCTTCTGAGAGTGGCTATACCCTCCACAAAGGCAATATCTGGGTCATTTCTAGACCTTATTAACTCCCCTCTCTGTCCCCCCCCCCTCTTGTAAAGCAGCTACATGGTTGAAATATAAAAAGATAACTGCCCTAAAATAGTCAACAGAAAAATAAAACTGGCTGTCAGTGACACTCCTGAACTGTTTCAGCCAATCGCATAATTTGTAGAGAAAAGTAATGAAATTAGATTCCAAGATGAGACCATCTTGTTATCAGTAACACAAAAACATATGTCAATATAAGCAGCACTTTAATAGTAATGAATGAGAGACTAGTTTTTTTTAACATGTCTGTCGTCTTATCATTCACCTCAGTTTTTGTGAGGTCAATAACTTCTATAATACACCACCAATAATAAAAATAAAGTTACAGTTTTTAAATCGGGAGCAATCACAGAACAAAATGACATAGGTTTAAACACAATAATTTGTAATCCAGCAGGAACTTCTAAAATTTTGGAAACCATGTATCAACACATGGGATTTACCAACATTTTTTAGGAAGTAATTTTTTACAGTAAACTGAGTAAATTTAAACTCAACAAACCTACACACACCAGGCTATACACTGTTAAATTATGAACATTGGGAATAACAAAATTTTGTCAGACTATTTTTGGAAGGCGAGATGCCACAGGTGTGCGGCTAACGGTATATAATGAGGCGCGGAGACTGTCTGCCCTGTCTTTTATTTTATGTCGCAAAGCAGACCATGCGTTAGATAGTTTCAAGAAATTCGGTTGGGGGCGCTGTTGCCGAACAACGATGATGGTATCCGTAAGACATTGAGTTAGTAAGAACTTGGGTCACTGGTAGCCATGATGGAATTTTCTCATTGGACAGTGATGTAAACAGTGACTATGAATCTTTAACTTTTTCTAACAGGGTTTAGTCTGGTATTTGTTCCTCTTCATGACTTGCGATTTTTGGAAACGTTTAATCCAATTTAACCATTTCATCCCTAATTGTGACTTTCAAATGTGACTTTGAAATAAATTTAAATTTTTTCACCAAGTGAACTGTGCATATTTTCGTAGTGAATATTAACCTTTTCTTTCCTGAAGAAATAGGGAAGGGGCGACCGCAATGCAATATAGTTGCTTTATCCAGGCTCACTCATGGTCATACAGTTTCATTAAAGAAAATTTGGTCAGTACTTGAAGCAAGTTGTAGGTTAGTTAAGGTGATTAAACCGATACTTCACCCCGGTATCAGTTTCGATCCCTTACTACAGCTAGCTATTGATATACTTCTTTCACGAGAAATCCCAGAAGAATTTAAGAATCGTACTACTAACTTAAGCAACTCATTTTACTTGATTTCCTAATGATATTTGACTCAATTAAAGTGCATAATACCAGTGAACATAACTCCGCCATGCCACAATGGATCACTCTCTGATGTATGGGATTTAGATGAAGACTTCTTCATCGAGCATTTTCTGAACCGTAGTTATTTTTATTTATTTATTTATTTATCAATCTTGTTCCATGGATCCCTGCTGAGGACTGTGCTCTAAAGTAAAATGAGTTGAATACAATTAACATTTTTTGTACTTGAAGTAGGAAAGTAAAAAATAGCAAACAGTTTACAAAATTTCTCTATAAAGAATGTTTGCAAATTTTCTATCAGAAATAAATCATTATTACTTTCAGGATGCCAACACAAGAATAAATTATTTATAATTGGCCATGAGAAAAGGACTTGGGTTTGTGGTCATCAGCTATTTTGTAAGTCAGTGTCCAACCATTTAGTTTTAGTTGTGGTAAATGAGGAACTTGCACTCTTCTAAACTGAAAATTGTTATGAATGAGGAGTATACCCTCATCCTGCATCACAAGCTGTCAAAATTTGTGTATGTGATCAGATTGTTTTGAATGGAAGTCACTTCAAATTTGATTACATTGACCAATGTTTTAAAGAGAATAATCAGAACATTTAGATCTAATTTGACGCACTGAGAGAAAAATAAAAAATTCTACCACTCATTTTCATCACACATTGCATATCCCACTTCAGGTTCCTCAGTTTTGACACTGAAATGGATTGCATGTAAGTGTAGAGTTCTCTCCATGTGCTGTTTGTGAACAATGAGAGTCAAGTACTGTACCTAACTTATTTGCACAAATTTTGAGACTTAGTTGTTTGCAGTCACAATGAAAATTTTGCTAGTGAGGAAAAAAAAGCAATATCTAGTATCTCATCATCACCTATAGAGTGTATGGTTAAATTAGCCTGTCGTGGTGCAGACTAATAGCTTGTTAGGATAGCTATAACCTAATATTGTTTAACATAGCACAGTTTGCTCACTGCTTTGGACTTTGCTATATCCAATTGCGGTAAGCACTTTGACTGCAAGGTGTAAGTTGCTGCTAGCACCAAATAATAAACAAAGTTAAGTGAATTAGGATTTTAATGGTACTAAGAAACAACTTTCTGAATTTTTCTCTTTGAATTCTAAGCTTTCTGGATTCCTTCAAGATAAAACACACCTCATTTTACTCTTGAAAACCTGATCCATGCCATTCTGTTTCCGTGAATTTTGATTAAGGAAACAGACAGTGATTTCATCTTCTTATTAACAGTGCACAAAACTAGTAGTACAAAAATATCTACAATGTGCTGATGTTTTTAGTATTCGATTTGAATTCATTATACATATTGAGACATTTAATATTATGTAGTAACTGCATATTTATACTCAATTCTGTATTAACTTAAAATGGAGATCTTACAAAGGGATTTCAAAAACAATATTACAAATTATTTTGGCAGGTCAAGTAACTTTTAATGACAATATTTTAAGCACAGTCTCCAAATCCCTGTACACAACAGTTGGAATATTCTACCAATTGTTTAATTCCTTGACAATAGAAAACTACTCCTTGGCACCACGTCATACGAAAACTGCTTTGTGAATATCCTCACTGTTGTAAAATCTCTTTTTACCACAGATGTTCTTTCAGCTTGCTGAAGAGATGGAAATCGCAAGATGTAAGATCTGGAGTATACGGATTCTTCCAAACATCCCATCAAAAACAAGAGAGTGTCGTATGGGGTGTTGCCTTGTCGTATAGCAGAATAATACCCTTGCTTAATTTTCCATGAATCTTTTTCTTTGTGGCATTGCACAGTGATGTCAGTTTTGCACATTACAAATCGGTATGAATAGTTGTGCTCTTCGTCATGAACTCTACATACACAACTCTTTCAGTCAAAGAAAACAGTGGCCGTGGTCTTTCTGTCCATTGCACACTTCGCATTTCTTCCATTCCATGGACACTCTTTTCGTTGGAAGCTTGAAACTATCGATCCATGACTGATTTGCCCATCATGGTGATGCTTGGGAAATCTTTGCCTTCCATGTAATAGTACTCAAGGAAGTCTAAAGGCACCATAAACCCTTGTATGCAAGTGACATTGACAGCGGAACATAGCATGAGCACAATTTCCGATACTGTAGACTATCTTGAACAATGGAATGAGCATTGCTTATTGAGATGTGCATTGCTTATTGAGATGTGCATCTGCTGAGCAATGTTTGCAATAATTATCCTGCAATTCCTGGATTGCCTGGACATTTTTTTCTCTGGTCAATATTGATAGCCTTCCTAATCAGCATCTCCCACGTCTGTGTGGCCTTAGTGAAATTATTGGCACCATTTCACTGTTGCTGGACACAACATTGCATTTAGTCCATATAATACCAGAATTTCACGGTGAATTTGTGTACAATTTAAACGTTTTGGCCAATTTAATCAACTCTGGTGTATGTTTCCAGTTGCTACGCCATTTCACTGGCACACTGTGATGCACCTTTTATCCATACCACAGCAGAACAGTAAAGTTACAGGTGTTAAATTTACGGTCATTCACATATGTTTTGTAAAAATACACAACTGCCAACTTGATATGGGCAAACTTTTAGCTGCACTATAATTTAAGAATTTTTTTTAAAAGTTAAATGCTATTCAGACCAAAGACACACAATAATCAATAAAAATGTTATTGAAATTGCAGGTGTCAGTCAAAACCCATGGGTACCAGCATCTGTAGTGAATGGTCCTCCTAGTGCACCTACTCAACTTGCAACTTTCACTGCAAACCCATTCAGGAACGGAAGACAAATTCAACCAGGCATCACTCAGACAGCAGGTAAAATTGATTATCTTTGATCTCTCTCTCTCTCTCTCTCTCTCTCTCTGTGTGTGTGTGTGTGTGTGTGTGTGTGTGTGTGTGTACTTAGAAAGTATTGGGAAATAAAACCCAACAGTTAACATAGACTATGGTGGTTGGGAATAATGAACACATGTTACACAATATTTTGATGTTGAACCTTATTCTTTCAAGTAGGTGAGACACTTGGTGAGGTCAGATGTGATCACGCTGATGTGTCTTGATGAATACTAATATATTGCAATACTTGTGTTTGTCTCTTTTTGTGCTTGTCATTCTCAGCCACTGTCATCTATGGTAAGTATTGTGTTTTATTTCCCTATCCTTCCTTAATTTCATGGCCTTTGAACAGACGCGCGCACTCTCTCTCTCTCTCTCTCTCTCTCACACACACACACACACACAGCCATAGTTTTATTTTTAAATTTTACATAGTTGTGTAACCTCAGCAGAAAGCAGGAACCCTAAAATAATTGCTGAGTGTGAAACAGTTGGAGAAATGTGGCATTGCAACTTCCTGTGAGATAATTGATAGTAGGCAGGTTTAATTTTCCCTTTTTTATATGCTGACTAGCTTTACATAATTGTAAAAGAATTATAAAAAAAAAGGCTTTGTCCTGTTTTTATTTCTGTTATAGTTTCAGAATATCTTTCATTTAAACCAAGAAGCAAGTCTTATAAATGAGATTAAATTCAAGAAACAATGTAGCATAAAGATATGCTTTGGGCAATATTATACAAGGTAGATTCATCACTTAGAAAATTTGAAGGAAAGAGGTCTGCAGCAACAACAAACACTATTCTGAACTTTGCCCTGCTCATTAGATGCTGACTAAGTGAGCTTGTCATTGACCCAGCCAGATAACTGATTTTCTTTGATCATTAGGTTCAATGCATGAGTGGTACTGATGAGGAAAACGAAAAAAACATTGTTGACAATGTTAAACTTGGAAAATAAATTACTCACAACATATTAATTTAAACCTATATATATTGAGTCAATTAACTTAATCCTTTGTCGTGGGCATGATTTCCTACGCTCCTTCCCCGGGATGCACACCATTCTCCATCAAATGCTACCCACTGCTCCACACTTGTTTCAACAGACCACCAAATCTAAAAAATATTTGTTTCACATGTTGAGTACTCAACCAGTAATTTCACCAAACTACCACAAGAATCATTCCTGTGCAACAGGCTCCGCTGTAAAACATGCAGCATCCATCCAGCTACTACCACTTACTCCACTCCTACCACAGGTGAAACATTCCCCATCATTGGTCATGCTACTTGCATGACAACACACCTCATATATCAATTCAAGTGCCTCCATTGCTCCAGCTCATATATAGGCCTCACTACTAACTCATTTGCCATCAGACAGTGTATACCAGCAATGAAGCCCACCCAGTGGCAAAACATGCCAGTTACCACAATCTGAATAATTTCTACAACTATTTCTCTGTAAGGGCAATCTGAGTTTTCACCGACAACACAGCCTACTCTGAGCTGCATAGATGCATATATGTATATATACATAAAACATGTATAACTAAAACAGGATAGGGAAATATGACCCAAAACTTACCACAGATAAAGGCAGCTGGGAACGATGAACACAAAAAACACAAGAGAGGCGCAATATTTCAGCATACAGCCTTATTCGTGCGGAAGTAAGACACCAGGTGGAGTCAGACGTGTACACAGGGATGGCTGTCTGGAGTATGGCATTGCCGGCACAGATGGTAGTGTAGGAGGGGGAGGGGGGGAAGCTCAAATATTGGATCAATAATCGATACTGTTGATGGCGTATTATCATTGAAAGTGGTAGACCAACATAATAACTGAGTGAGGATAAATATATAAATCAAATTTTGAAAAACTATAGGTGAAAAATAAAAGAAAAGAAAAATAAATATTAGAGATAATAAGTGCTGGCACTCGTGGGGGGGGGGGGGGGATTTATTATGGATTGAGGCCTGGAGAATGTCTGGTACCCAGGATATTCTGATAGGCTAGTTCCCATCTATGTAGTACAGAGGAGGTTGTGCTATCAGGGAAAACTCTGATCGCCCTAACTGAGAAACAGATGTTAAAATTATCCAGTTTGTGGGATTTGGCATGTTTTACAACTGGATGGGCCTCATTGTTAGTAAGTTTTGTCTGCCTGTGGCCATTCATTCTGATGGCATGTTGATTAGTAGGTATATATATATATATATATATATATATATACGAGGGTGAATCAAATATAAACAAGACTTTCGGCCGTTCGGGCGCAATAGTGGTGGGAGAACGTTCCCGCTTCGTTTGGCGATAGGTAGGTTTGTCAGGAGTGGGGGAAGACCGTTAGCCCCCCCCCTCGACTCGCTCAGTGCCAACCGTCACGATGTCGGAGCAAGAGGTACACTCGTCGATTGCGCAACGTGTTATAATCAAGTTTCTCGCTGCAGAAGGCGTAAAACCGGCAGAAATCTTGAGGAGATTGACTGCCCAGTTCGGGAAAGAGACACTGTCGCGAGCCAGAGTGTTTGCATGGCATAAACAGTTTGTGGATGGTCGTCATCATGTTGAAAATGAGAGCTATAATCGCAGACCCCGCACCAGCATTACAGAGAACAACATCAGCTGTGTTAGACGGCTTATTGAAGATAAGCGTCTTACCACTTCTGAAATTGCAAGTAAGGTCGGAATAAGTTATGGGAGCACTTACTCCATACTCACAGAGGAGCTTGGGTACCGTAAGGTGTGCGCCAGGTGGGTTCCTCGCCTTCTCACAGCAGAACAGAAATTGAATCGACTTCAGGTGTGTGAGCGTCTTCTGGCACGATTTTTAGAAGAAGGGGACCCATTTCTGACTCACATCATCACCTGTGATGAAACTTGGGTGCACCACTACACCCCTGAGTCCAAACAAGCGAGTATGGAGTGGAGAAAAAAATGAGAACCAGGACCAGTGAAAGCCAAGTCACGACTATCGGCTGGCAAGGTTTTGGCTACGGTTTTTTTTGACCAGCGTGGTTTGCTGCACCTCGATTTTTTGCATGAGCGCAGGACAATCAATGCGGCCTACTACTGCGACATTTTGAGTGAGGTCCGACTTGCATATCGCCGCAAAAGATGAGACCTACCGATGAGGAAAGTGGTTATTCTCCATGACAATGCTCGCCCCCACACAGCAGCCTTAACCAGGGAAAAATTGGAGAAACTGGGGTGGGAGACACTGGACCACCCTCCTTACAGTCCAGACCTGTCACCCTGTGACTTTCATGTGTTTGGTCCTCTCAAGGAAGCTTTGGGAGGCCAAAAATTCAACAGTGATGCTGAGGTGGAAGCCTACGTGCGCAATTGGCTGCAGACACGACCTGCGTCTTTCTACATGGAAGGAATTGGGAAGCTGCCTATCCGCTGGGAAAAATGTGTTTCTAAAGCAGGAGATTACGTAGAAAAATAAGATATGTACTTTTTTGCACTTAAAATAAAAATAATATTTTTAAAAATAAAGTCTTGTTTATATTTGATTCACCCTCGTATATATATGTATATATATATACATTTGGATAGGAGACAAACCACTGCTTACCATAGAAGAGGGTTCCTACAGTATCGAGACATGGTAAAAACACTTACACACATAGAGTAAAATTTTCGAGCCTACAGTCTTTCTTCAGTAGTAGAGTCAGATGGCTGCATGATGGAGGCTGGCAGCCATCTGAGTTTACCAACACGGTTGGGGGAGGGGGGTGGGGCAAAGGCATAAACCAGAACATAATAATATCAATAAAACTGTCCGTCAGCTGATGGTCCTCAATTGCCTTTTGCACCACGTATGTGCAAAAAACAAAGAAATATGTGAAATAAAAATATTTGGAAATTTAAAATTAAGCAAATTTAGAAGTTACACACTACAGAAAGATAGGCTCTGGTGAGTGATGGTTCTTTGGAAAAAGGTAGGAGGTGAGGTGGATATGTGTAAGGGGTGAGGGAGGTGGGGAGATAAATTGGTGCTATCTTAAATTTAGTCCTGGTGGTTGTCTTGTTCCCAGTCGGTACTGAAAAGTCAATCCCCCCTTCTGAGATGCTGCTTTTGTCCGAGAGGACTCTGGTGTAGACCACAAAGCATGTGTTAAAATTGTTGGTGCCATGAGTGATGGCTTGATAAGATACATGATGGTCAGGTTTCTGGGTGAATACTAATTGTCTGTGTCCATTCATTCTGATCAATGGATTCGTTGTCAGACCAATGTAGGAGGCTGGGCATAGGTTACAGGCGAGTTTATAGTTAAGGTGCTAGTTAAGGTGGCAAGTCCTGTGATAGGGATGCTTTCCCCAGTTACAGGGTTAGTGAAGGTGATGTATGGCGGGTGCCTATTGCATAATTTGCAGTGGGATCTACTGCAGAGAAACAGACCTTGGGGCTGTCTCGCAGGCTGAGGGGGGGGGGGGGTCCGTGTTTTTGGAACAAGTGTTGGTTGAGGTTTGGAGGTCTTCTGAAGCAGGTTCTGGGTGAGGGAGGATTTTTGGAAGGAGGGTTCTCGTCTCAGGACAGGCTCAAAGGAAGTTGTAACCTTGTCGCAGGACTCGGTTCACAAATTCCAGACCTGGTAAGTATCAGTTGATCAAAACGGGGCTGTAGTGGGTTTTAGAGGGCTATAGGCTGTTGGTTGGTTCAGCGGGTTATAATGTGGCCCATGAAACTTGTTTCTGCAATAAATCTGGTTGGTAATTGTGTTATATCAGTGCTTCGGAGGTGTGGCTAGAGCAGCGGTTCCCAACCTATGGGTCGCGGCGTGTGTTTTGGTGGGTCGCGGAACAATCGAGGTTATCTTTTATTTCATCTATTTAAAAAATATAACACGATATTTTACAATCATGAAAGCTATTAGCTGAAATTAAAGTTTTCTTAAAAAGTCAGCCGGTACTATGAAATAACCCTGTTGTGAGATATAGCAGCGGCAGCAATCGTACAATCGTTATGGCAACCCCTGAACACCGCCTAGCGCTAGTGCAGAAATGCGCGCGCATACCACCTGCAATTTTACTTCTCTCGTTGTCATTTTCTTGTTTATCTTGAATCGAAACCTCAGTCTTTAAACGGAACAGTCTTTCTCTGCTTGTGAGAGTGGGTTATTGTTTGCTTTTTGTTTTGATTGAGAGTAGATTTAATGTGATTGTGGAAAGTTGGTTGAGGACTGCATCGTGTTGAGGAAACAATTATTTCAACTCTGAAGCAAAGTGATTATTTTTCACTACAAATTATTGAAAGCACAGATGTTGCTGCTCAGGCAAATTTATTAGCTTTTGTTCGATTTGAGATCAACGATTCTGTTGAAGAAGAATTGTTGTTTTACAAGTCCTTGCCTACAAGAAGTACGGGAGAGGAAATTTTTAACTGTGTTGACACTTTTTTTAAAAAGAAAATGAAATTGTTTGGTCAAAATGTGTAGGTTTGACAACCGGTGATGCCTGTGCTATGTCCGGCATTTATTCAGGTTTAGTTTCCAAAGTTAAGTCAGTTGCCCCTTTGGTGCAAAGGAGTCATTGCTTCCTTCATCGAAAGGCTCTAACAGTAAAAGGTTTGGATGAATGCCTAAAGAAAACTCTGGACGATGCTGTGAAATTAGTTAACTTTATCAAAGCACGGCCTAAAAATTCAAGATTGGTTCGAGTGTTGTGTGACGAAATGGGCAGTGAACACAAACATCTTCTACTTCACTATGAAGTTCGATGGCTGTCGAGAGGTAAAGTGGTGTTGAGATTATTTGAAATTCGTGACGAATTAAGAATAATTTTATTCGAGAACGAAAGTGACCATAAATCTATAAGATAATTTTTTGAATGTGTTTGTGATGAGAACTAGCTAAAACGTCTTGCTTATTTGGTTTATATTTTCAATGCACTCAATGTAATTAACCTAACAATGCAAGGAAAGTATATCCACAGGTTTTAAGTCCAGGGGGAAGTAGAGGCAATGATTAAAAAACACAAACGATGGACCTGCAAAGTAGAAGAAAATAGTTTTGATGCATTTCCAATCTTGCATGACTTTCTTGAATCAAACGAAATAAAAGTCAACAAAGAAACTGCAAATGTCATCAAAGACCACCCTGAAGCCTTGGCGTCTACCCTCATCTAATTTTTAATTTTATTCATTAAGTAAGTTGTAGGTCTAATTTATTTTCAAATAGTATTTATTTTAAATTTTGTTATGTGTTAAAAAGTGAAATGTGTCCTGTTCGTTTATTAATAATTATTTTAGGAGCTACTTTCAAAAAATTGACGATGGTTACTTTTGTATAAGAAAACCTTTTGAAAAAGAACATTTGAAATGACCAAAATTCTCAATAGTTCAAGAAAATTCGCTAATAGAGCTATCTTGCGATTATTCTTTAAAGACAATTTTCAAGGAAAAATCCTTAATTTCCTTCTGGATGATTGTACTAGCAGAGTATCCAGAAATATCTAAATTAGCTGTGAAGTTCTTGATGCCGACCAACACGACATACTTGCGGGAATTAGCTTCTTCTACTTTATTGTTTTTGAAAAACAAATACTGAAATAAGTGACTTAAGATTAAAATTAACTAGTGTTAACCCTGATATCAATGCCCTCATCAGTAAACACCAGTGCCAGAAATCTCAATGATTGTAATAAAGTGGGAGGTGGCAGCACAAAGCACCACCTCATCCAGTTGACGGCTGAAATTCCAGAATTAGTTAAAACTCGATTTGCAAATTAAAATGCCATTGATGTGTTAAGTCATATCTTGGCGGGAAACACCTACAAATCCCATTTTAGTGGTTGACTGGTAAGTTTACCATTGTGTTTTCCTGCTCCCAGTCTTCCATATTTTCATACATTTGGGTACAGTAAAACACAATGATAAACCTACCAACCAACCACTAAAATTGGGTCTGCAGGTGGTTTCTACCAAAAAGCGATTTGGCAGACCAGTTGCATTTTAATATGCTGATCGAGTTACTTCTAATCGTGGAATTTCAGCACTCAATTTGAAGAGGTGATGGTCTGTGCAGCCACCTCCCGGTCTATAATGTGTTTGTTGTTGTATGTATGACCAATTGTTGTTTTTATTGATTGTATATCGTTTGTAAGAAAATTTTAAGTAGGATAGGATAGGATAGCCGATAGCGTATCGAGGTCATACAACAGGTCCCATTCTGATATTAGATAGACTCTCATATTAGGTGGGTCACGAAATTTTTTTTACTTAAAAGTGGGTCGTGTACCAATAAAGGTTGGGAACCGCTGTGCTAGAATACTGTTGGAGGGCCTCTTCATTGGAACATATGCCTCTCCCTCGAATGCCAAGGCTATAGTGGAGTGAGCATTTGATGTGATGAAGATGGCAACTATATATATATTGAAAACTTATTATAAAAATGTTTTATAAGAAAATTAATAAAAGAAATTTAATTAATTATACATGCACGTAATGGGTTTACCCGGCTGCAAAGGTAAGGTTGAAGATAAGTAATATCTGCCATGGAAGCTGATGAAATGCATGTTACAAAGTATTGAAGTATTTATTGATTTATAATGCATGCATTTGGAAATTATAAATGGGACAACACATTTGGTAATTGATTGCTTTGGCGGAACACATACTTTACTGGAAATTTTTTATAATGATTTTGTATAATTGTTACAGCATTCAGTTTCATCCTTTATTGCTCTTGTGGTTGTGGGATTCTTGGCATAAACTTGATAATTCAGAAAATCACACAGAGAAAAGTCCATTAAATGTCCCAATTCAAATAACGAAACGGGAGATGACATGGCCAGGTAAAGACTCATCCACGACCATCAATGTTCTACTGGCAGTGTGACACTTGGCTACAACATGCTGAAATGATATATCTTCAAGAACAACATCTTCCAATTTAGACAAAGAATACTGAGCTATCATGTTACAATAATATTAGCCATTTACCATTAATGCAATACCTGACTTGTTTTTAAAGAAAAAATGGTTCAGTGATTCCTCTAGTTAATTGTACCCACCAAACAGTGACATATTGGTGATCCATTGTCAATCATTCATCGAATTCCTGAGCCCAAATGCAGTCATTTTGCCTTTTAACGAAGCCATTGGAGTATCTCTGATAATGATTTTCTCTACAAAATTGGCATTCACTTCTTGTTCATCAGTGAATCAAAAAGTGAACTCCCTTTGCTGTGCATTGTTTTTTTGACATATGTTCTTGGGTCAGTTCAATTTTGTTAGTGTGGAGATACAAATCTTCAGTGAGAATACAATGACCAGTTAATGCTGAAATTTCCTGTTCATGTGCATAGTGATGAATTTAGGTAGCTGGACTCTTGGCCACACTATCACAAACTGCCATGTTGTTTTCTTCTGAATCAACATTACAAGCATGTGTCTCGAATCGAGCGGCTAATCCGCAACATAGTTTGGGTTCTCTCAAACGAGACTGCTGTGGATTCCATTTCAGCTGGAATGTGCATCGATTTGTTGAGAGAAAACAATGGTTAAATTTGCTTCTACAGTCAAGCTAAACTGATCAAAGCTAGGTAATACACCTATTACTTGTTACTTGAGACAAGAAACTAGATTAAAGCTAAGCAACTGTCACGTTTACTAGAGAGGCATAACAGGTTAGTTACTTAATGGTCAACTCGTCTCACTATTGAACTCTAGTACTTTAATTCATTACTAATAACAAGGTATTCATGAAGGAAAACACTCCTATTCATTAAACTCTATAATTTATTCTATCACTTGATGAAGACACGCGAATATTACAGGGGGCACATTAAGACTTAAATAATGGTGGCACAAGACATTTACTTATACTCTGTTCTAGACACACATAACCTTTACGGTGATCTAACTGTTACACAAGAGCTATGCATTGAAATGAGAGACTTCAATGACTGACTATAAATGTTTAAGCAACAAGTGTAGAAATATCAGTGTTACCTTAGTTATTGTAGATGTTTCTCAAGTTGATGATGTTGATAGACTCCCTGTTCAAGTGGCTACTGAGTGTCATCTGCTGCAGTTAGCTGTGGTGTGGGCAGCTCTCTCTACAAAATGCTAGGCCCTTCATATTGTTATTTTTAGGTTTCCTAAGTGACTTTCACTTGTGCTACACTGAACACAGGATGAGGACGAAAAATCTCACGCGCTCAGTGCTTACTAAAGGGAAACTTGCGACCTACGCACTTCCCAGGCTATACGAGTGAAAATTCCAGCTCTCAACCTTGAAGGTTGTTTAGTGTTACCACTTGACTCTGATAACAAGACGTGTTTCCTGTACTGCTGACTGGAAACCTGGCTCACTTGCCAAGGCCCACAGCTCGAAACTCAATAAAGATGAATGAAATGTAATAAATATTCCTTTCTCTCCGATTGGTAATCCAAAATTAGCACAGTAAATACACCTTCCCCCTTTATTTAGGAATTTTCTGGGCTTCCAGTTGCAGAAAATTTTCCTAACCATAATATAAATCCTGAATTCAGAATTCCATATGTCAGGCGGAAAGGTTTGTTGGGTGATTAACACTTTCACCTGAACTTTGAAAAATTAAGTTCATGACCATGTGTAGCCTTCTGGTACCTATAATATTTAAAAAATCGGATGCCATGCATTCATATTAAACCCCAGATGCGAAGGGTAATTGAAATAAAGTCACTTGACACAGTTTCGGGGTAACACAATACTTATATTCTCGATAAAGTTCACTTGTACATTGTTGGTACCAGATATGTCTATAAAGCATCGAACAACAGTTTCATTGAAGATTACAGGTGAAGTACATTCGTACAAGAATACAAACTCACTATGTCCCCCTAACATTAGTGAGTACTACGGCATGTTGGAATTTGCCGAAACCGCTACCGCATGGATCAATTTGTTCCGCTAACTAGCGTGGAGTTGCACGATCACTTTCCGGTGAAAGAAGTTACTACTTTGAAAATCACTGAGAGACTGAGGAAAATCATGGTGGCTGCATGGCCTTTTATAAGCTTGCCATGGCCTATGACGTCAGTAACTGTTTTCTTTAATTAATATCTCCCAGAGTACTAAATAGTTTCACTAGCAATTTTTACAAGGGCTTCCTATCATCATGTACTACCTGTTTTAATTTAATTTAACATTAAAAAAGGTTTCTATGATCTTAAAATTGAAGTCATCATGTGACCAACTTGGCGGGCTTTCTTGAACTTCCAACGACAATTAATAAAACATCTATCTTTTAAAACTTAATTACCAAACAGATACTTAAGCTTTTTACTAAAACCATTATATGTTCATAATCGTCTCAATTTGGGCTATCTACTGATATAAATTTCTAAATTGTATTCCTTTTAGTTAAAAAGATCACTTTTTCTCTTAATTGAAACCACTAATTAAACTTTGCCAAATTATTTAATTTTACTACCAAATATCTGGAACAATGCTGACTATAGCTGGTGATAAAAGTTCAGCTGTAGCTTTACTCAATTCAAAGATATCTTAAATTGTTACTTTTTTGATTGCGTGTTTCAAAATGTGAACAAACCGGGATATCTCTTAAAAATAAACTTTTCCCGATATAATAAATACACTTTAAAATTATTCTAATGATGAGTTTTCACTGCGGAAATTCCTTCAAGTTGACAATTTCTCTTCTCGAAATTTCTTAGTCCAGCATAAGCGACTTCAAAATCGATTTATAGAATATTTTGCTGCTGAGGGTAGCTAGTGGGGATGCTTCTAGAGAAACTAAAGGCTACCTTACACATACTTGAATGCCGCAATTAAAGTCCATAGTTAAATTCAACTTTATATTAAAGTAACTCTACAGTACGAATCTTACTTCTCAATTAAATCCCTTAAAAGTCACCTACTGGTCTGATATTCCATACTTCAATTTAATGTGATCACTTTATGTTAATTCAAATTAGTGGAATGAAATTGTTCAGAAGAAATCACCAACTGTTAGTTCTTTCGAGCCTTAACAAAGTACTGTCAATCATCTCATTACAATATTCAAATTCAAAAATTTCAAAACATTACTGTTCATAAGGGACCGTGCACAAACTACGTGACTCGGGTCGGGGGGGGGGGGGGGGGGGGGGGGGGGGGTGGGGGTTGGCTGGAAGTCTACGCTGGGCTACGTGGGGGGAGGGGGGGATTCCCGCCAGGCCACGTAGCTTTTCTTTCATAACATTTTTCACAGTTAAAATGAGGAACAAAACTCACAATAGCATATGAATATTTATTTCGCTCAGTTAATTATCTCCGTACATAATTAATTTTAGTCTGACAAGAGAAAACAATACAAAATTTCTTCTGGAATCAAAAGGGAAAAAAAGAAGCTATGTGGGGGAGGGAAGGGGTAGAGGCAAAAGCCACGTAGGGCTACGTGGGGGGGGGGGGGGAGCGGGGGTTCACAGGAGGCCAAAATGGAGCTATGTGGTTTATGCACGCTCCCTAACTTCCATTGCAAGTCCAATAGAATTTCTAACTTTTGTTACAGATTACTTTTAAAATCGCAAAAGATTTTACATTCTTGACAAATCAACTGACTCATTAGTATTTTAACTCAAACAAGTCAACCGGTTGGTACTTATTAAGATTTTAAATCAAACAATTCCTTACAAATTCTATGTTACAAGGTCTCAAGATTACAATGTTTACATCATGGACCAACTCAATTCTAAACAATATGATTTTTGTCAATTTTAAATCTGATTGCAATATTTCTCTGAAACTAATTACTAAATTCAAAAGGCTCCTGATAATTGTTACTTTGAGAAATTCCACTTCGCCACAGCATAATATTTTCATTGAAAGATGTCATATTGATTCAACTCAATAATTCTCAAAGTTTACAAAACAAATACAAAATTGGGTACATGTGTATAAACATGTGAGAATAAACAAATGTGTCTATTTACATGTGTAACCCAGTGAAATAAAAGTATTGTGTAAAATAAAATCTGTGTTTAATCAAAAGACATGCCAAATCAAAACACTTGAAATTCCAAAATATTCAAAATCAAACTGTCTAAAAATCAATCATTCAAATACAGCAAAATGCAAATAAATCTGTTGACTAACAATTCTATGATATTGTGTAACACTTGGTTTAATTCAATCACTGTGTCACTGTTCCAAAAATTCTGTCAGTTCAAATGAGTTAATTTTTACATACTCTTGAATTAAAATTTTGGATTCCAAAAATCCATTCAAAATCAGATTCTGTATAATTTACAAACAACACAACAAATGAATTCAATTCGTTCCATTTCATAGTTACATTTGGTTGAGACATTCTGATGATGTCTTCCAAAAATTCCTGAGATGGACCAGTGCTGTCCTATTGGGTGAACAGTGCAGTTAACATTCTGCCTGTTTGTTGAATGAATCTCGACCTGACACGCTTGAATCAAGCTGGAATGGCTCGGGGCAATTCCTGATTCTCTCATAGCGCCAGTGACAAAGCTGCAACAGTTCAGTACACAGCAAAATTCTATTCTTTGGCAATTTATAATTAATTTTTGCATTAATTCTATGGAACATCCTTGAAACCATTTGAGCAATTCTTTTTCAGTTACATTTTAAAATCATAATAAATTCTTCACAATTCTTAATACAATTTAATAGTTTCTTATTTGAATTCAGTGTATGTCAGATTTTTGCTGAAATAAAAATTTTCTCACTGAATTATTTTAAGATATTTTTTAATTATCAGAATTTATTAATTTCCAATCAATGAATCCATTGGCTGATCAGTGGATCATTCAACTACTATTACCAATCAATCATTGGTGATTGGTCACTGTTAATCATCTATGAAACAAGTTATCATCAATCATGGTTACTTCGATCAATCTTGAATGCGATTCAAAGCTACGTTACTGATCAGTGTGAATCGTTCCTTTACAAAATTATAGTACTAACAAAGTCAATAAGCATTTACAGACATTTAAATGAATACATACATAATTAATTAATATAGATGAATTCAATTCAATACACATATATAATCTTATAATCTACCATGAGTCTTAGATTCCAAAACAATTCTAAATTTATTCTTTTCAATAGATCTTTTACTTCCCTAACTAAGTTAAAAATATTTCAGGCTGAAGTGAATCAGCTGATTACATAACCAAAATTTATTGAAAATAATTTGATGCTATTATTGAAAATTCTCTCCTAATCATAAATTCACCGGAAAATTTCTATACGCATTTTAGCAAAATGACACGTCATTGCTATATTTACATAAGCCTTCAAAATATATGTTACTTTTACAGCATCACTTCCTTTGCAAACTGACATTACAAAATTGTACAATTACATGTTTTTCTCAATCACTATAAGCTTCTCCTCTTAGCAGCTATTAGTTCCCTTCTAAGAGCTTTGATAAATTCTAATGTACTTTTCCCACTAAACTATTACATTACAACTGCCATTTTCATCTATACTCATACTTTCACACAACTTTCAATCAAAGAATTTTTTTTTTCAATGATTCCTAAAACAAAATTTGGATGGTTGCTTAATCATTCACTTTCTCATGTTGTTCACTTTCCAATTCTTATTCAGTCACTCTTACTTGCCTACATATTCTTCTTACATCACCTATTATAAAACATCTGATTGCCATGATTACACCTGATCATGCAATTTCAACTCCACCTCTAGTCGTAGCTAACTTTATCCACTATTACTTATTGGTTTATCCATTTTTAACACTCTGGTTGATCTGGGAGATTGTTTATGTATTCTCTGGGAAACCTACGGTGAGGCCATCTCATGGGTGGGTTGTGAACATTTCTGACCATTCACACCGATATCCTGCCATTAAGACTTACCCAAATCCATCCTTTCAGAAATGGAACCCTGTGGATAGAGACTATGCTTTACCCACTCCACAGTTACAGAATAACATATATAAGTCTTGGCTAACACTACTAGTTCTCTAGCTTCAGTTCAGTCTTCTAATCTTAAACTGCATAATTCCAACTTAAATTCAGCAGACAATATTCCATTTTCCTATTTAAACTGATGATAAACTTGTTCATAAAGTTTTTCCAATCATATGTACATCACACTGATTCTTACAAAATTCATAGCTGTACTTCTCAGATAAACGCATCATACTATCTCGTGCATTCATCTAATCCTTGTAAATAATCTGACAAAAATTATTCCCAATTGATTTTTTTTATGTTTATGTAAAAAATGTTCTGTTATCCAAATCAATCTATTTATTGAATTGCTGGTAATTACTTTTAAACACCATTTAAATGTTTACTCTTCTTGTATTGCCATAAATCACATGATATTGTTTATATTGTCTTCCCACTATGTATATCTTTACTGCATTGCTATTATTTTTTTACAGTATTCTAGATTTTCCTCTTAACCTACGGACTTCAGTTCACAATTCATATTTTTAGCTACATTTAACATGTTCTTCTCTTGCTTTCTACACTGGTAATAATATAGTCCATTCAACCATCAACTTTGCTGTTAATAAACATGTATATATTTCACTCACTGAATATGTGTGTGTCTCCCCGAAACAAACATAATTCCCATTATTCTGTTTCCTAATAATTCTCTTTACATCTGATTTATTCTGAACCCTTTTCATTTTATTTATTCCAAAATTGTTTGCTAGACTGAATTTCCTCCAAATGATTTTACTGCTTATAACCGTCTCCATTATTCTGATTTTTCCAAAAATCATTTCAGTGTAACATTTGCTACTATCTTCCTGCAACTCACTGAGGCATAAGTTGACTTTGTGTATTAGCTACCGAGCATGGTGGGTGAGCGGTTAATGTTCTGGCCTCACATTTGGGAGGACGCAAGTTCGAATACCTGTCCTGGCATCCAGATTTGGGGTTTACATGGTTTCCTCATATTACTTCAGGCGAATGCCAGGATGCTTCTTTCAAACTGCCATGGCTGAATTCCTTTCCGTTCCTTGTCCCCAGTCCTAGCCCGCCTCTACTGACCTCAACGTCGACAAGGCGTAAAGCTAAAAAAAAAAAAAAGGGTAAGTATATTAGCTCACACTGAATGCAGTTATTAATAAATTCTAATTATGCATGTTATCATCCAAAATAAATGTGTAATTGAAACCAATATGGTGATATCAATTGACTATAAGATTACATGCAAGTCTGTAATACAAGGGAGGATAAAAACTGAAGGTCAAATCAATTTGCAGATCTTACAACCACTTACTAAATCAGCTCATTACTTCAATTCTTCTATTTATGCATGAAATTTATGCCTTAATCTCGTTGATTAGGTTTACCATCATGTTTGCGGATCCTTTCAAACAAAATTGAAAATAGGATTCAACTGTACTATTCCAATTTATACTATGTTTCCTTTTGACTACTAAATTCCTTTTTACGGTATTGTAAAACTATTTTTGATACTTAATTGTTTTTACTCTTCCTGACTATCAGCTGATTTCTATGAATTCACTCTAGAAATGTATCAACAACTTCTGAACACATTTTAATGAATCTATGTAAAATACACTAATGCAAATTATTTCCTATTCATCGTAAATGGACCTTGTGTCATTTGATTAACTTGATAAACTCGGTTAAAGCAAACTAAATTCTTTTTGGACACCCCTTGTTCTATAATTCAAATATTGGTAAGGTGTTAAAGTTATTCATGTGAAATTTCCTCTCTTCAGAAATTTTAAAGTACTACCTAATGAAATTGGAATCTACTGAACAGTGAGCATGTTTCCTGTCAGATTTACTGTGTCATTCAAATTTGTTTCTGATCGTTTAGAACTGAAAACTAACTCATCCTAGATTATCTTCACGTTTATTTAAATTACACAAAGTTTCTGATCACTCAAAATAGTTACTCATCGCAACTATATCATATAACTGTCATCCATTATGTGAACTCTTTGGTGTTGATTCATATCATTTTATTTCTGTTATTGTTATTACTGTTTCTAACAATTTGTAAAAGCAGCATTTTTGACACAAAAAAAATGAAAAAAAATACTCGGTATTCTTATTTCTGACTGTTAGACACACCTGGAAGGATAGATTGCATTCATTAACTTGCTGGTAACTGATTTTTACTTTTACCTAACATTTAAACACTTGACATGCTGTTTTCATTAACTCAAGGAGACTAGCTAACTGATTCTAACATTTGCTGAAATACTTATCATTCTTTCATAAGTAGAGAAAATCCTCAATCTTTTAGATTACAATTTCAAATTAAATTCACAATGAACTTTGTGGACAACATAACACACATTCTGCTATTTTGAACACACACATCTAACTTTCCTTACTTCAGACTGAATTCACTCATATTGTAATAAATTGCTTACCTTAATTTTAGTTTACAAAATGCTATCATTATTACTATTGCTTACATGATAATTACACACTGGAACAGCACTCAAACCTAAACTTTAAATGGAATTGTTTTTTGGTGAAGCCTTTGTCGCAAGCTATAGTGTGATTTAAAATGGTTTTGTATACTTGTCTTGCATTTTACTGTAAATCATTTAATATGTTTAATGACAGAACGATGTAAGAGAATTGCTTAAATGTTTATAATTTCAAGTATTAAGGTGAGCTACGATGTTTAAATGATGATTTACTACAGTTGAAAATGATTTATGTGCATAATTTTGTGTTTAAGTATCTTTAATTTTGATTTCTGAGCATGTTTGTAAATGATTATGTATTAATTTTGATTCTTTTTAATTGTTTAAGTATTGTTAAAGTTGGAGAAATATCTGTCGGAAGCCTTTGTAATGTTCAAGAACTTTCGATGAAACTTGTATAAAGCGAATGGCAGAGACTTGGAGACAGTTTTACAGTTTTTTCAGAGACAGTTTATGGACACATTTTACATCGGTGAACAGTGTATGGCAATATTGTCTTTGTTACATGTAATCACTGGATTTTATGAAAACATGTTACTAGTATCTTTGCAGAAATGTATATCTTCAAAAAATAAAAACAAGCTAAAATTTTAAACTGGATCGTGGACTAGTTATTTCATATACTAATTAAACCACGAGACATCTAATAACACATTACATGTCAACAGGTTATTTTACCTTCCAATGCATGATTGGTTTGAACACATTCACATCTTCCATTTAGATAAAATTATTCTATTCAGAATAACAATTTAAATACACATATGAATGTGTCACTTATTAACTGAAATTCACTCAATTGTATACACATTACAATTAGGGATTGCAATGCAGCAAAGCAGGATCCCACAAACCTGTGGAATCCCGCATCATTAGACAGTCTGGCGGATCCCGAAAAATACTAAGCGGATCCCCAACCTGCAAAATGTGGCAAAAACGTGCGTCACTCTGCGTGACTCGCTGCCCTGTCGTTGCTTTCCATCCTCACTTGGTCTCTATTGGATGTATTGCACTCTTTGGCTGTACCCTTGCAGTTGGCATTTGACACAAGTGAACAAACGTTTGTTTTTGTTAATCTTCATCATTCCACTTTTATGCATTCATTAAAACTTATGTTTGTTTTAAGTACGCATTTCTATAATTTGAGTTATTTCCTTACTATATAATAAATATTTTTTAAGTGTGGCACACGTCATCTGAAATACACAGTTAAAGTTTTTATTCACGGTTTCAATATTCCCATTTTCGGTGTTTACAGATAAGGTAATTGTGACAATTTCCTATATGTGCAGATGAAAACATGATTCGTTGATACAAAACTAATATTATTGTAATTTTAATGATTGCATACCTATTTATTTAGCAGTTATCAAACTGCAATTGTATATTATGTACTGTTGCCTCGACTGCCACCTCAATGCGTTTGAATTATTTTTGACTGAATTGCATGCGTCCTTTCAATTCCTTGTTATTATTTCGAGTAAAGGCAACAGAAGTAATACTGAAGTATTCACAGGTGTATCACCGAATTGTGTTGTGAAAACATCATGCCTCCTCCGTCTTTGTAACATGTGAAATTTCGTTTTTTTACAATGCAATCCGGCGATACACCCATGAGGACTTCATTGCAATAATATGCCGAGAATGTCCCCTTTATTGCATAAAAAAATTAATTTCCACTTTAAAAAAGTTGTTACACTACTTAAAGTAAAACTGAAGTACTTGACAGTTTATGTCTTGGTGAGTAGTTTCTTTAATTCATTTCTTTGATTCATGTGGTGGGTCGGGATGTGACCACATCTTTCCCCCTGCCATATGTCTTGCCTCTCACATAATTAAGGCTCTTGCCAAAATAGTGTGCATTTGTGTTTATTTTTTATGTTTTTACATGTTCGTCTCGCCCTCCTGCCTTCATCTGTGGTAAGTGACGGGTATCTGTTTCCCTCCCCCCCCCCCCCCCCCATCCTATCTTATTTTGTGTGCCTCAAAGCAGTTTCTTTGTTTCCATTATCCAATTGAGTAATTTCTTTTATAAAAATGAATCAACTGTAAGACCAATTAAGAAATTGGGAGACATAATGAATCCCACCAGAACAATTCTTGTAAATATATACCAAGTCTCGTGCTTGTGCAGTGACAATAAGTTATGAGATCTTGTTCTGAGCCAAGTCTATACTTTACAGGGTATATTCACTTCACTTTGTGAAATAGAATGCTTTCTCTCGGTAGTATAGATCGTTTATTTAGAATAATAATAAAATAAACTCTGATGACTTGGCCATTATGTAGACCATGTTTTCAAACAGATATAATTTATTGTATGGTATATAATATGACCTCAGACTTAATATTTTGCATTTTTGATTATTTGTTTAAAAATTGGTTTAGATTTAAAAAAAAAAAAGCAAAGCTGGAATTATTCTTAATATAGGCTAAAATCATTTAATATCATTTTGACAATTAAAATATTGTTAACTGTTAATTTATCATTTAACATTAAAATTGATTTATTAATCTAATTAACAGACATTTATTATTTAATTTGTTAACACTTTAAATACTATGTTTTGAAAAACATATGTTCAAAAACTGTTAGTGTCAATCCCGCCGAATCAGCACAAATCCTGCAAAAATCCCATGGGATTGAAAATACTGCAGGATTGCAATCGTTAGTTACAATGCATTTTGAACACTGTGATACTCTACATAAACAACCCAGTGGCCATTTTTGTGACTCCGCACATAAACATATGGGAGGTGGCTGACCATAACAGATACAACGACACTTACTGAAATATACAACCAATGTGGTAACTCCTATCGCGAGGCACGCTTTAGCTAAATCCTTTCTTATGACCTATAATTCACATGGATATGATTTGGAACTTGCTACAGTACTTTTTTCAATTTCATATTATGATTCTATGTTTTAATTTATTCTCTTAATTTGCTAAAAGTTTTTACTATCAGCTTATGAATTTTTAACTTTGATACCTAGCGCGGTGGTGTAATGGTTAGCGTTCTGGCCTCGCATTCGGGAGGACGGCAGTTCGAATCCCCGTCCGGGCATCCAGATTTGGGTTTTCCATGGTTTCCCAAATCACTCTAGGCAAATGCCAGGAAGCTTCCCATCTCTAAAGACCTCACTGTTAAGAGATGTTAAATAGTTAAAAAAAAAAAAGATTAACTTTGATAAAATCACTGTTTTGACTAACTTTACTTCTCACTCGTAATTACACTTCTTAATTGGTCTACATGCTGTATATTTAATTCTCAGTTTAATTGTTTTCTGACACAAAACAATCAGTCACTCACTATTTCTTCATTTATTGTACTTTTGCTTACTTATTATGGCTTTAATCACTCTGTAAGTGAATTCAAAATAACTGCTATCCCCTTAGCAGATTCTAATGTAATTCATATTCTAATGTAACTCATTCTCTAATTTAATTCACAACTGTTTACTGGTGTGTACCTTTCAACAACATAATTAATTTTAGTTTTGTTCCTTCTTTCCTTATCTATGCCATTAATTTATGTGCCTTTTAACACTGAACTATGCTCCTGTTAATTCTATACCCTAGCATCTTTGTTATATCGTGGTCACACGTACTGCGTGAACATTGTACTTAAATTATAAATAAATATAGTTAATAGTTAGTTTTTGTTATGATAGTACTTTCAAACTCTAAATTCTAATACATTCTACTACTGTGAGTGTTAGTAAATGTTTTTATTAGTGGAAAAAAAATTTGTGTTTTAGTGCTGTGATCTGTTCGGTGTTTATTTTCTGTTTTTGTTTACAATTTTGAACGCTAGGCTTAAGTTCAGATTTTTGTTATAGAGCATTAATATTGTTTACATTAGTTTTTGGTATTTGTGTTATCAGTGATATTTTCCATTGGCCTTGTTAACTCCATAAATTGTAGATTCCGTGTTCCGCTTTTGTTTACATCCGTGTTTAACGGCTAGTATCAATATTCTTGTTTTAGCGTAACAGAATTTCATATTAAGTTTGTTTTGACTGCATTAGTTTTTGTTTTGCAGTAAATTGTGAAGGTATTAAGTGACAGTGAACCATTTTTTAAATAGACACTCAGTACAGGGTAAACAAATTTTATTTGTTTCCATTTGAGGTTAGGTCAGAATCACAGGTCTAGGTTATCTTTCAGTCTAATTGTTTAAAAAGTTCTTTTGATATCATTTTTTTGTTGTAAGTCTTGGGGTTGATAAGAGTTTTAATTCACATTTTGGAAAAGTTTCGAGTGATCTACGTAGTATTTGTTTAGTATTTTTTCTCAGAATCCTCCTTTTACTTTTCTTTGGCAACTGAAACACAAATAGTTAATTAAAATTAAACGTTTTAAAGATTTTTTTCTCCTAAGTTCTTAAGTTTTTTAAAGTAGTTTAAGTAAATGTTTAAAACTTTTTATTCTCCTAAGTTATTAAGTTTTCCTGAGAGTATCATAATTTATACTAAGTGTGAAAATTGCCGAAGAGAAGTAAGTGTGGAAATTGCCAAAGTCAATTAAGAGAAGGAGTGACGTGCCGGGAGTGCCAGGAGCAGCGGATTCTGAAGCTTCAGTCAGATCTGGCATCTGCGGAGAAGGATTTAAAGGCCCTGAAGGCAGAAAACTCAGTTCTTAGGCTTAGGCAGAACAATGAGTGGAGGGAAGTCAGCTCTGGCCGGTGAGGTACGAGACGCTGTTTGTCTGATGGTTTCCAGCTGGAGACATCCAATGTGTTTCGGCCATTGGAGGATGTTGGACTGAATGATCTGGGATCATGTAAGTAAAAGGGAGAACTTTTCAGAGGGTATCTAAACGTAGGAAGGTACTGCTACTTGGAAGCAGTCATGGGAGGGGAAACAGTGAGATAGATCAGTCTGACTTGGGGCCAGATTATGAAGTCCGCAGTATTTTCAACCCAAATGCAGATCTTGGAAGTGTTGTAGCAAATATGGAAGATTTGGGGAAAGATTTCTCAAAGGAGGATTGTATTTTTAGCTGTAGGGGGACAAGGAAATAGTATTGATAAGGACCTCAATTATTCAATTGAAGAAGACATTGCGCATATTTCCAGGAACACGTGTCAGACGAATGTAGGATTTTTGGGTTTGCTTGAGTGTTGTGATAAACCCTGGATGTGGAATAACATTAGACGTACAAATGCATCGTTGGAAAGGGTTCTCTGGCAACCAGCAAATTCACACATTGGTTTGATAGATGTGGCCTGCATTGGTAGATACAGTTATATTCGCCATGGGCTCCATCTGAATTTCAGAGGTAAAAGGAAGTTTTCTCTTCTTATTTCTGATGAGATCAGGGGATGCCAGGTGGGTGAAAGAGGTATTCCTGTTATAAGTGGTGTTAAGTCCCAGCCTTTTTTAGGGTAAATAAAATAAATGTATTAAGATGTCTAAAAGAAATTAACGTCTCTCCTGATCAAAACTTATTGAAATTAGACATTCCATCTGACATACCAGTATGTACTAATAATGTAAACAATTTAAATTCATTGAATCAAAGTGTTCTGACCACTATTCTCCATCAAAATATAAGGGGAATATTTAGTAAAACTGATGACATTACCTTATGCCTAGAAGAGATTAAAAATTTCAGAAATTGCAATGTAGATGTTTTGTGCATATCTGAGCATCATTTGTCTGACACAGGAATATCTCAGCTGTCTATCCCAAATTATAAACTAAGTTCTCATTTCTGTAGATGTAAAATGGAAATAGGGGGAGTTGACATTTAAAAAAAAAAAATAATATTCAATGCAACAGTGTAGATGTAAGTAAGTATTGTATAGAACAACACTTTGAATGCTGTGTTACTAAACTAGAATATGGTAAGAAAAGCTCATAGTAATAGCAATTTACAGGGCCCCCTCGGGAAATTTTAGACTTTTTATCTCAGAGTCCTTGCTAATATGTTTCAAAAATAACAAACATATAGTATTATGTGGAGATTTTAATGTTGAATTTCTCAATCACAGCAATGAGAGGCTAGATATGGAAGCCTTGATGTTGCTTTTTAACTTAATGGCACTTGTAAATTTCCCTACTAGAATATAAAATAATAGCAGGACTGCAATTGATATTTTTTTATGGATATTTCTCAGTACAGTAATTACAACATACTTCCAGTAATAAATGGTATCTCAGATCATGATGCCCAGCTGTTATGTATCAAATCCACAAACACTATTAAACAGATAAGGTTATATAGAAGAAATATTAATGAAAACAATATAAAACATTTCATAGATTCCTTAAATAATGAACAATGGTCAGAAGTGACCCATGCACAGGGAGTTAATAAAAAATTTGATTCCTTTCTCAATATATTTCTAACACTTTTCGAAGGAAGTTTCAAAAAAAGGAAAGTTGTCAATACTCCAAACAATGAACTGGGATGGATAATAAAGGGTATTAGAGTATCTTGTAAAGCAATTGAGGGACCTGTACTTAAAAGTAAGAGAATCAGATAACTATATACTGAAAGCTCATTATAAACTTTATTCTAAAATACTAAGAAATATAATAAGAAAGTCCAAGAAGAGGTATATATCAGAGAAAATAGAGAATTCAGGCAATAGGATGAAAACTATATGGAATATAGTAAAAACTGAAACAGGAAAATCTGTAAATCACTCTAAAGACATAAAAATAGAACAAAATGGATCTGTTCATAGTGAAGTAGGGGAAGTTTGTGAAATATTTAACAAACATTTTACTTCTGTTATAGAGAAATTAGACATAGAAAAACAATCCCCACATAGTGCCCTTAGGCTTCTTCAGACTGCTTTCCCAAATAAATTTGTATAAATGCAATTGCCACCAGTAACAGTCTCAGAAATAAATAAACACATCTAAAACTTCTTCCAGCTATGACAATATTTCAAACAAATTGCTTGAAAAGATGTTGAGATTATATCAGTCGTGTACTTGCCCACATTTGTAATGAATCCTTAAAGCAAGGCATGTTTCCAAATAGACTAAAATATGCAGTTGTATAACCGTTGTTTAAAAAAGGAGAAGCAACATGTGTAGATAACTATCATCCCATTTCATTACTTTCAGGAATCTCGAAAATTTTTGGAAAAGTCATGTACTGCAGAGTAATAAAACATGTTAAACAAAATAATATCCTCACTAAATCACAATTTTGGTTCCAAAAAGGATCATCTATAGAAATGGCTATATATTCATTTTTAAATAACACATTTGAGGAACTGAATAATAAAATGAGCCCTGTGGGAATATTTTGTGATCTTGCAAAAGCATTTGACTGTGTAAATCATGAACTACTTTTGAAGAAAATGGAATACTATGGTATTTATGGAACAGCAGGTAAATGATTTAAATCATACATGGAAAGTCGAATGCAAAAAGTTTCCATTTTTTTATTCTAAAATAAGTAAAGATGCTTCAACAGACTGGGTGAAAATAATACATAGAATTCCACAAGGTTCTGTCCTAGGACCCCTCCTCTTTTTGTTATACATCAATGACCTTCCTGGAAACTTATCTGATCAAGTTAAGTGTGTTTTATTTGCAGGTGACACTAACGTGATTGTGAGAAAAATGCCAAACAGCAATCTAGAATTTAATGTAAGTGAAGTAGCAAATTGGTTTAAAGCATATTCATTAAAATTAAATTTTGAAAAACACATTATATTAGGTTTAAAACAAAAAATTATGCACAGCCAGATTTACAAATAAGCTATAAAAATAACACAATATTAGAAACAAAGAGTATAAAATTCCTTGGTATTCAAATAGATGAGAAAATCTGTTGGCATGAGCATATCACTTCACGTCTGAAGAAGTTAAGTAGTGCTACCTTTGCAGTATGAACACTTTCTCTAACAGCAGATTTAGAATTAACGAAACAGGTGTACTTCTCGTATTTTCATTCAGTGATGTCATATGGCATAATATTTTGGGGAAACTCTTCACAAAGTAAAAAAAAAGTTTTCATAGCACAGAAAAGAGCTATTAGGATGTTGTGTAGGGTACAACCAAGAACTTCTTGCAGACAACTTTTTTTAAAAACTGGATATTCTTGCAATGAATTCTCAGTATATATTTTCTCTCATGTGCCTTGTCATAGAACATTTTAACCTGTTTACTTCTAATTCACAGGTACACCATTTCAATACAAGAAATAGAAATAACTTGCACAAAACACAAACATCTCTGTCATTAGTACAAAGAGGAGTTAAATATTCTGGTATGCATCTGTTTAATAAACTTCCCAAGAGTATAAAACAGTCTGCAGATAGTAAAGATATACTTAAAGAAAAACTGAGGGATTATCTTATTGGCAACGTCTACTACTCCATTCAAGAATTTGAACAAATTAATTAATTGTATTCAATATGACTTTTGCAAAATTCAATTGTAAAAGTTAATGTTTATTGTTATTCTCTTTTTTGTCTTTGGAACATATAATTGTTTTTACTATGATTATGACTGATATTGTATGAGGCGTATTTTTTAAGTAAGTACCGTTTTGTCACACTATGGCTGCAGCGCCACGGTCGGCGTTCCGCGCATACGCACTGGGTACCTGCATCTCTTGCCTACGCACTGACGCCATTACAGTCTAATTCTTCCTTGTTTACATTGTTCACTGAGTGTTTAAGATGCCTCCGATAATCGTGAGTCCCGCTGACTTTGAAGTACGGTCTGTTATAAGATTTCTTTGTGCTAAAGGCCTAAAACCGATCGATAGTCTTCCTGAGATCTGTGCAGTTTATGGACAAAACATTATGAGTGATGGAATGGTGAGAAAGTGGGTGAGAACATTTAAAGATGGCCGCACAAATGTGCATGATGAACAACGGAGTGGGCGTCCTTCGGTCGTTAGTGAGAGTTTGGTGCAGAAAGTGGACAATAAGGTGAGAGAAAACAGATGCTTTACGATTTCCTCCTTGTATGATGACTTTTCTAATGTTTATCGTAGTGTTTTGTATGGCATTGTGACCGAGCACTTGAATTACCGAAAACTGTGCTCACGTTGGGTACCGAAAAAGTTAACAGATGTGCACAAAACCAAACGTTTAGGCAGTGCATTGACTTTCGTTGAGAGGAACCACAACGATGGTAATGATTTCTTAAGCAAAATTGTTACGGGCAATGAGACATGGGTGGCCTACGTCACACCTGAATCAAAGCAACAGCCCATGGAATGGAGGCATTCAGATTCACCCAGAAAAGTGAAGTTCAAGCAAATGATTTCTGCCCGGAAAATCGTGTGCACAATTTTTTGGGACAGAAAAGTAGTATTGCTTGTGGAATTTTTGCCTCGTAATGAGACAATCAATGCAGCAGCTTATTGTGAGGCATTGAACAATCTGCGCCGCTAAATCCAGAACAAAAGAAGTGGCAAGTTGAGCAATGGCATCGTTTTGCTGCATGATAATGCCCGTCCACATGTGGCTAATCAGACCAAAGATCTCATCACATCTTTTCGATGGGAAACTCTAGATCATCCTCCGTACAACCCTGATCTGGCGCTCAGTGACTACCATCTGTTCCTGCACTTGAAGAAACACTTGGGCGGTCAGCGTCTTGAAGACGATAACAAAGTCATAACAGTTGTTATTCAGTGGTTAACAAGTCAGGCGGCAGACTTCTATGAGGAGGGTTTTCAAAAACTGGTACTACGTTATGACAAGTGCCTCAATACTGAAGGGAATTATGTAGAAATGTAGAGTAAGGTACAGGCTTTCATGTAAAAATAAAATTATTGAGATATATTTGCATGTCTTTTTTTAATTTCAAAACTTACATAAAAAACATGCCTCGTATGTATGTGTATTAACCATGACATGTTTCACATCCCAGAGGTCCTCAGCAGGGATCCATGAAACAAGATTGATAATTAAATAAATTACTTTATTACATTTTTATAGATTCATCTAATCAATTCCTTGTTCTTTCTGTAGCACCTAATTTATTTTTACTTAATAATTCATTATTTAAAGACTTTAATTAACAATTAATTCCTTATGATAGTACAGGGCATACATTAACATTTACATTTAAAGTTTTCTCCTAATTAATTCTTTTGCACCAAGCATTAATTTAATTATTTAACAGATTTGCAATTGCCACAGTGCATGACCCAAAAGCTATAGAATTTTTTTTTAAACACACAAAACTGTTTCTATGATCATATATTCTGATACGAATTATTCTTACTGACAACTTTTTTATAAGACTTAATTCTATTCAAAAGCCACGTTTGTCACCACTTAATCACATTAATTTCTTAATAAATTCACATTTTATGGTTCTGATTTTTTCCAATTTGCATATAATCACATTCATCCGACTCAGGATTCTTAATTTTACTGTGTAGTTATCACAATTCCAACAATAAACTGAATTTTAATGTTCTTTTCTCTCTTTGAAATTGTATTATATGGCCAAAACCGAATTTTAATGTTCTTTTCTCTCTTTGAAATTGTGTTATATGGCCAAAACTGAATTTTTTACCGTGTACTAACCTTTAAAAGTACGTATCTTGCCGAAATGTTTCAATTTCCGACACTTCGTGATAGTTTACATAATTCTTAAATTTTTCTTCTGCAGCAGAAGTCACATTTAGAGGTGTTGCTGAACATTGAAGTGACTTGCCGTATAACTACTATTAATACCACAACATACATTTTTCCATCCTACATTTTTCACAGAAAACATGATTGAATTACACTTTAGACTTTCTGATACAGAAATATAGTTTTCTCAGCATTAAACGTTCTGTTAAACTCTGTTCATGACAAAATTTATATACTTTAAAAACACAATTGTCACAGTTTTTACTCACATTTTGAGCTTTGATGAGTAGATCCCGTTTGGCTGCGTAGAATTTTGGCGGCATCTGATCAGCTGATGTGTCTGTAGGATGTGGCTGCTTGGTGCCCATCTGTTACAATGTCTGTGATTGGCGATGACGGCTGCATCTTGTGTTGACCATTCTCATTGGCTCTGACTTCTGGTTAGCGCTTAAAGATCCTCTGGCGGTGGCATCTCTAATTCTTCCAAAACGTGCAAAACTTAAACTTTTCACTTACTGGATGAAATTCACACTTAAACAATCATTTTGCTTGTTAATTCTTTTTAAGGTAACACCATCTGATATCCTAGCTTGGCTACGGGGATTTTGGGAAATGGCCTAGCAAAACAATTGTGCTTCCTGCCATGTACTAGTGAGATGTTCGTCTCAATTATTACCTAATTAATTTAACCAGTAATAACTGCATAGCCCTGACACAATTTTATATATTTATGTAGCGAATGGAGCGGTTAATCCATTACATTGTGTGGGCTCTCTCAAACGAGACTGCTATCAATTCAGTTTCAGTCGGTATATGCATCGATTTGTTGGGATAAAACAGTGGTTTAATTTGCTTCTACAGTCAAGCTAAACTGATCAAAGCTAGGTAATACACCTATTACTTGCTACTTGAGACAAAAACTAAGTTAAAGCTAAGCAACTTTCCCATTTACTAGTGCAGCATAACAGGTTAGCTACTTAATGGACAACTCATCTCAGTACTTTAATTCTTAACTAATGACAAGGTATTCAGGAAGGAAAAACACTCCTATTCATTAAACTCTATAATTTATTCTATCACTTGATGAAGACACACAAATATTACATGGCGCACAATAAGACTGAAATCATGATGGCACAAGACATTTGCTTTTACTCTGTTCTAGACACACATAACCTTTACGATGATCTAACTGTTACACAAGAGCTATGCATTGAAATGAGAGACTTAAATGACTGACTATAAATGTTTAAGCAACAAGTGTAGAAATATCAGATGGTTAAGTGTTACCTTACTTGTTGTAGATGTTTCTCGAGTTGATGATGCAACGTAATAAAGATGAATGAAATCTAATAAACATACCTTTCCTCTCAGATTAGTAATCCAAAATTAGCACAATAAATACACATGTGTAATGTGTTTTACATTAACAACTGAACCAGAACTTTCAAATTTTTTTGTTATTCTTTTAATAGCTAATGAATTTGAAACATTATTGCTACCAAAAATTGAACACACTTTACAAATTATGGCAAAAAAAAACTTTCTCCATTTTGGTAGTAGAGTTTGACAATAGGTAGGCTGTAACAATATCGGAAGAATTATGTGTATTAGTGAATCGATAGGTGCTTGTGATCGCAGAGATGGTTTAAGAATATCTCTGGAGTTGAGTCAGTTTCATGCAAGAATACGTTATGAATCGATGTGCTAAGATTTTCAGGAGTGTTAGAGTTCAAACATGTAAATTGCAGTCTATTATCATCATGATTATTAGTGTGGCTACTACTCACCGTTTTTTTTTCTCCCTTTTTCTGCCCAAAACCTCCTATCTTCGATAATGAAACTATAATGTCTGGTGGCTAGCTTTTGGTGAATATATGTGAAGTGGAATAAAACCTGTTGTGAACTGTGATTGATAACATGCGTGCGTACTTCTATCTACTGTAAGTATTTATCCCTTGACGTTGGTTGATTCCATAGTTCATCTAGCGTAGCTGACCAGTCTGGCGACCTAAAAACATTTGGATCTGCTATGGCATAGATGAATTTTGAATGATGTGGACGGAAAAACAAAAAAAAATGGTGGCATCTCACCTGACTGCATTACTGTGAAAACACCTTATTTATTAAGCCCTAAAACAATCAAAGAAAACCTACAAGGTGGCATTGTTGTATCTTGTATTCATAGCGCTCCATATTTATTAACTCCTGTCTGTGTCCTATTGACCTGCCACAATTATTTACCCATCAAATCATAATAACCAAAATTTCACATAATTCACTTGTACTCTTTTTGAAACACCGTTTATTACTGAGGAAAGATCTCTACAGGATCCTGGTTTGCAAGGGCCAGGTTTGAGTTTGCAAACACTGTAACCTCCTAACATGCTTCTTTATCCATCCTAAAGGATGACAGTGAAATGTTCTGTCTCTTTCAGAGCTGGAATCTTAGCTTCAATGCCCAGATCACGAGCATGCTATACATATATATCCTCATTTTTTGAGACGTGCTGAGGAGGTGTATGGGTAATGAGGGCAGCCACTCGATGATGCGCAACCTCAGCAGCATCTACATTTCTCTGTTGTGTTATGCTTGGTGTTGTAAGGGGCTCTACATCACAGAATTGTAGGACCAAAACATAATTGTTTCAAGAAAAAAAAAAAGACACTAAAAATTTTAATATAACTTTATACCTTCCTTAGAAGAAAATAAATCTAAGTGGACAAGATTTTACATTGCTATTATTGAATTTTTTTATAATTAATCAGTTATTTTTGGAGTCAGTGCCAACTGTCACATCACAAGGAATACATTATTGCACTTTATTTGCTGTTCTAGGTAACATGGGAAGTACGAAGAAAAATTCTTAAAGTTTTCAGCATGTAGTGAATCAGGTATAGTTTCTGTGGGAGACAGTTTAGGGGCACAGATTATGTGGTGTTTTAACCTCGGTCTTGTTGGTGGTCGAGGCATATCTCTGCTACTACATCGTCAGTTGGTAGGCTGTATTACACAGTAAATGCTTTACAGTTAGTATAAGATAAGTGTATCATCTGTATGTTTCAATTTTGTTCAACATGTTTTTAGCATTAGTTAGAGGTAAGGGAGCAACCATAAACTATGTAGCTCCATTTTGGTCTCCTGGAAACTCCCCCTCCCGCCCACATAGCCTTATGTGGCTATTGCATCTCTTTTCCCCTCCCACCGCCTCATGTACATTTTACACTATTGATTACAAAAGACATTTTGTACTGTTTTCTCTTGTCAGACTATTGTAAATTACATATGGAGATAATTAAATGCGGAAATAAATATTCACATGCTTTTTGTGTGTTATGTACCTTATGAAAAACTATGAAAAACAATATAAATGAAAAGCTTGGCTCATAACCCCCTCCCCCCGTAATGAAGCTCAACGTAGCTTTCTACTTATTCCCTCGCTCTCCCTCTAGACCGAAGTACTACAAGATTTATCCAAAAAGTAAGGTGACTTTTTATTTTGAAAAAATATTTATTTATTCATCAATATATATGTTGGCCCCATCAAACTAATCTCCCTCAGATATAATACACTTGTGACAACATTTTTTCCAATCCTTGGAGCAATTTTTGGTTCAGCCTCGAGCTCTTACAGCGATGCAATCTTTATCTCCTCAATCATTGCAAATCATCGTCCTTTCATTGGTCAGTTTTGGGAACAGTAAAAAGTTGCAGGGGGCCAATTCAGGTGAATATGGTGGCCGACACATGATTGTGGTGCTGTTTTTTGCACACACAAAAAAAAAAAACAATTAAAAAAAAATCAATCACTCACAAGCAGTGAGCAGGTGCATTGCTCTGATGCAAAAGCCATGAATTCTTTTCCTAGAAATCCAGACTTATTTTCATATTGCTTCTCACAAAGGGTGCATAACTACAAGGTAATATTCTATGTTAAGCGTACAACCTTGTGGTAAACACTCCTGATGCCCTATGCCATGATAATCAAAGAAAACAATGAGCAAAACCTTGACACTGGATCAAACGTGGCGTGCTTTTTTCAGTTTTGGCCCTTCTGGACTCTTCCATTGGGATGATTAGGCCTTGGTTTCAATGTCGTAATCATATACCCATGATTTGTTGTCAGTTATGATGCTTTTGAGCAAATCAGGATTATCTGTGACGTCATTCAATGCCACTTGAGCGATGCTCATGCGACAGTTCTTCTGCAGTTTTGGAACAGACTTTACCGACACATGTCTCATACCCAAAACATCTGAAAAAATTTCATGGCACAAGCCAACTGAGATGCCGACTTCATCAGCAACTTCTGTAGTGGTGATTTGTTGATTCTCCTTCAACATTTTCTTCACTTCTTCAAAGTTTTCATCAGTTGATGATGTGCTGGGGCATCCCAAGCTAGGTTTACCATTGACATCTTCTCAGCCATCTTGGAGGAGCTAGTACCACTTAAAAATATTTATTTTTTAACTCACCGTATGCCACTGTCAACATTTCAAGTGTTTTGAAGCATTTAATTCCATTTTTATGCAAAATTTGATGCAAACTCTTTGATACATTTTTTCAACAGCAGAAAATCGCTGAGCACACAAAACACTTCTAACAATTATGCCCCTCACAAAAAATGCAAAGAATGTTATGAAACTGTGAGGATATGTGTGGGATGAGTGTGCCAAAACTAGGAGAAAAAAAACGACTGTACGTATCCGGCGAAATTCAAAAAGCCACCTTACTTTTTTACAAATCTTGTAGTTTATGGACACTCCCTAAGTAGTAACATGATTTTTTATGTATTATTGTCATTCCTTATTGTTGTAATTTTTTGTTTTTCTTGCTTTGGCTCCAAAGAAGGCCAAGCCTGTTACTGATTGTGTCTGTTTTATGCAATTCTGAGATTTAAATTTCCGGAAAAAGGGTGAAACTATTGTTAGGGCATATTATTACAATCTTGTGAAGCAACTGCAAGCAGCTGTTGAGGAAAGAGAAGAGGCAAGATGTCAAAAAAGTTCTGTTTCATCAGGAGAGTACTTGCCATGGCTAAAGTTAATGAAGGTGGCTTATTGCAACAACCTAGTATATCAAATACTTCCATGACCCCCCATTTTCTGTCACCTGATTTTCAGTCCATTGAGAAATTCTTTGATGCACATGGCATAATAGTTTTGGAATCTCATTTGAGGAAGATTTATTATAAGCAGTTCAGTATCAGGATTATTTTGATGAAGGTCAAGTGTACATACTAACATTGCAAGAAGATGATGAAGAAATAGAGAAAATATGTGATGAAATTGAAAAATTAATCCAATTTGTGAAGGGCAGGAGAATCTTATAATAATGGGTAAAATGCAGTCGTTAGTGGGAGAGGGCAAGAAGGAAATGCTGTAAGAAGTTTTGGTCTATGAATGAGGAAGTAGGTTGTTAAAATTTCATGAAAATCATAAACTTGCCATGGTGAATACACTATTTAAGAATCAAGCACAAAGGATATACACCTGGAAATGTCCAAGGGTTACAGGTAGATATCAACTAGATTATATCATGATCAAACGGAGATTTATAAACCAATTTCCAGACTGCAAAGTGTACTCAGTAGTACATAGACTATGATCACAATGTGATAGTTCTGAAGAGCATGCTGAAATTGATGAGACTAAAGATAAAACACAGGCAGGGACAGATTGTAACTGAAAAAAATTGAAACAGTTAACATGAGAGAAAAATTAGCAGTAATGGTAGATGGGGATCTAAGAAATAACTCTAAAAGGAGTTCAACTGAGCATGAATGGAAAGTCATCAGAAAACCTTGAATCGCAGTAGAAATTTTGGAATCGATGGATCAGAGGAGAAGGAACAAAAATGTTCAGGGTGAAGCAGTGAGAGAGCAGTACAGAAAATTTCTAAATCAAACAAACTGGATACACAAGAAAGAAAAAGAAATGTGGCTTCCAGAAAACTGCAAAGAAGTAGAAAAGGAAATAGTTGTAGTTAACGTAGATGTGGCATATAGAAAGATCAAACAGAATTTTGGAGAAATGATGAAAATATGTATAAATACTAAAATTTCTGATTGGATACTCATTTTAAGCTCAGAAGATGGAACTAACCAATAGAAGGAAAACATAAAGAAACTGTATGATGGATGTGATTTGAACAGTGCTGAAAAGAATAATTCAGGAGAACTTGTTTTCAGGACAGAATTTGACAGAGTTTTGAAATCAAATAAGGTGTTTTGAATTGATGAGATTCCTGAAGAACTTCTGAAATCCCTTTGAAAAAAAAAGAAGAATTATTCAAAATGATATTAAAAAATTATGAAATAGGAGAGATTCCAACTGATTTTAATAAAAATATCATCTTCACATTTCTGAATAAAGAATAATATGACAAAATGAAAAATTATAAGTCTAACATCATCATATGCTACAAAAGTAATGGGATAATATATAGAAGAATAGAATGGCCAGTACAAGAGATAGTAGGTGAAGATTACTTTGGGTTCAGGAAATAGCAAGGTACAAGAGTAGTTTTGGCTTTAAGATTAGTACTTGAAGTACAGATCAAGAAAAGCAAAGATACTTTTATGGCAGTTGTTGATTTATAAAAAAGATTTCACAATGTTAAATGCAGTAAAATGTTCGGAATTTTAAAGAATTCTGGTCTAAAATAATGAGGTGAAAAAATAGTTTATAATCTGTATAAGAATCGAGTTGTTATAACAGAAGTATATAATCATGAGAGACATGTCAGCTAAAGAGTACATGAGACAAGGTTGTACATTATGCCCATTAATATTAAACTTTTATGTAGAGAAAGAAATAAAAGAAAAATTTGAATGTGATTTATGTGTTCAAGAATCGGTATGCTGTGATTTGTTGATGACATTGTTCTATATTGAATGGAGTGACCAAAATATTGAAGAAAGATTTTGGACTAGATATAAACCAAAACAATACAAAAGTGATGAAATTTAGCAGAAATGATAGTAATAATAGGATTAAATATAAAAGTATCAAATGCAATAGGTAATGTGAGTTAATGTACTTATATAAGAATTAAAATTCCAACTGTTGGCTGATGTGGGAATGATGTTAAAGCAGAATAGCATCAGTGAAAAAATCCTTCTTAAAAAATAGAAAATTTTAATTTCAAATATTGGTGTAACACTCAGAAATAAGTATTTAAACCTCTTTGTTTGAAGCACACAGCTGAATGGTAGCAAAAGATGGACTTTCCAAATTAAAAGGACGAGGGAAATTGAAGGATTTGAAATGTGTGCTATAGTAGGATGGTGGAAATTATATTGACAGATAAAGTGAGAATTACACATGTTTTAGAAATGGTGAGTTATCGTATAAGAGCTAGCAATGCTGTGAAAAAAGTTAATTTTAGGTCAGTTGGTGTCTGGATATTTCTTTTCTCATTGAAGCTGGGTAGGGTACACCTGGCACCTGGGAACAGTTGTGTTCACCTATGCGCATCCCTTCAATACAGGTAAAAATAGTACATTTTGAATTTTAAGACAACTTTTCTGTTTTTAATAATTTTGTACATCTTCTAAGCAATATAAATTTATATTTGCCAGACAGTTTTAGCTTTGCTGACAGCACTGAAGATAATTAAAAAAATTAAATAATTTTCAAACCAATTTAAGGGGAAGAGTAGGTGAGTTAGAAGAGTGTGGCATCTGATTTGTTGTTTGCAATAGAGGACATAATGAGATTTAAGCAGTCACAGTTAATATTTTCTGATTCGTTGGTTGGTTGCAATAGAGGGCATAATGAGATATAAGCAGTCACAAATAATATTTTTAAGTTGGCGACCAGTGTTTACGTCCATTGTATTGTGTTTTTGTAAAATGAAAACTCAGTTTCATTGTGATGGGCGATGAAAAACGATGTATTAAATTACCAGATATTTGCAATACAATTTTTTACGTTTTGTTAGTTTTTCTCATTTCAGTATAGATATTATTCTGTCCTAGATTTTTCCTATTAAATTCTAACCAATACAAATGATATTAATTAATTTAAATCTTTTTCTATCTCTCAGCTATTGTGAGGGGTAAATGTTTAGTGGGGGTTATCACGTAACAGCTTAGACCTCAACTATAACTGTGCTTTTTTGCCTTTGAATAGTTCCTTTGTGCTTGAAGACCAGTCGCCACCTGACTGAATAATCTTAATCAGGGAAGGTAAGTTGAAATTAAAGTTGCTATTGCCATAGAAAAACTAAACCATCGCTGTATTCTTCAAAAATTTTACAAAGTCACAAATTTAGGCATCAAACTACTTTTCCAAAATAAATGACTGCAAGTACTACAAACTGAATTGAAACAGACCAACCTCAGTAACCCCTTAACGTAACAGTCACATGAGGCTTAGCAACAGTATCCTCCTTGCACTGATAATTTTCAAAGATAGCCCCTGGAAACTATTGCATTCTGGTATCGTTTGCTACCTCCAGCCTAGCCAAGCATGTGCAGACACACTACAGAGGTGCATGCTGACTGCCCAATTGATTTTCATGAATTGCCACGTGGAAAGTCTTGTGGCCTGTATTTATAAACATGGCCACCCAGATCGTGAGAAAGTCACTACTTCCGGATTCTCATTGCGACGTCGAAAATCTTCAGTCAGTAAATAAATTCCTATCAGTCTGAAAGTTTTGCAATAGATAGCCAAACTTACAAACGCTAAATTCAATCCTAGTGAAAATTTTCATAGCTATCATACTTTAGCCATCAAAAATTATCTTCCGTAATTTATAGAGATGTCCACAACTCTCAAAGTTTTAAAGCTGTGAAGCTAAAATGACTTTTAACTTGCTTCAATTTCTCCACTCTTTCATTTGATTCTAAATTCTACTCTATTACTATTATTAAACTGGGTGAATAAAATAGTTGTATGATGATTATGTTTTAAAATTAATATCTTTTGAACTATTTAACACACAGCTCAGAAATATGTTTTAAGCAATTCTGCGTCCCATTTTCTATAAGAAATCATCTTTCTGTAACTATAATAACAGTTCTTTAATAGTTTTTTTTTATGTATTTACAATTTCACCCCCTGCCCTTGATAGTTTGAATTCTTACAAAACTTCTGGTGGCAACTGCCATTATGGAATAAATTGTAATTATTTCTTTTTCAGGTGTCTGCTTAACTATTGCATAACTTCAAGAACCATTTGAAGTGTCATTCATAGAAAAAAAATTCCTTCAATTTAATCATGGTCCCTCCTTTGAATTCATTTACCCTCTAATTTTAACTATTTCTCCCCCCTGACTATTATTTTAATTTGAACCTCCAAAAACAACCCTTAACTTTTAGCTACCTCTCTCAAAATTTAATATATGTAATCAAAAATCACCCTTCTTTTAAGCTATAAACTGTTTTTCTACCTTCCAAATTGTGTCTTCTAGAGTTTTAAATGTGTTTACCGCATCATTCTGATTCCATAAAAACTCAACTTTAAAATACCGATATTTCTTCAAGGAAAATTTCTAGCTGTAAGGTTACAAATCTCATTTTACTAGTTATAGTTTGAAATAGCTCTGAGAATGAAGGTAACGTTTTCTTTTACAAAATGTTTTTAATCCCATTATATGAAAATATTAATACTACGTTCTGACTTTATACAACTGTTTCCTTTGAAATATGACCTGAAATATTTAAGCAAATGTTATTTAAATGAATTTGTTACTCTACAAACAAATTTGGTTTTGAAGTAACAAAATTTTAGGTTACGTTACACTATATCTCTCACACAAGCAACAAATTACTACTCTCAGATGCCAGATGTACCGCATCCCTACACAACATCAATAAGAAGGAAGAACCAGCTGACCTAAAAATCTTTTTCAAAAATGTTGCTTGCTCTTATACTATGAGTCACATTTATAGACACATGGGATTGGTTGATTCGTTAGTGGAGGGATTGGTCGAAGGTAAGAATTGTAGAGGAAAAAATTGAATACATAAAGAAGATGTTTGGTCGAAGGCAAGAATTGTAGAGGAAAAAATTAGAATACATAAAGAAAATATTTGAGGCCGTAAGCTATAAGGGGTAATTTGAGGTGAGGAGGTTAGTGTAAGACAGGAAGATACAGAAGATTAAATTAACATTTGAGAGACTGATGACAGGCCCCTCCCCCCTTAACTTGTATGCATCCATGTCAAGTGGGGCTACTCTTGTAGACTTTCAAGAGATAATAGTAAGATTAATTTCTTGTGGAAGCCTATTACTATTGCTCTCTAATCAACCTGCAAAAGCATTGTTACGTAAACTTAGCTGCATTTATTAATTTATTTTATTCCTTTGTTTTCAGATGGAATGATAGGTTGGGGTATAGGTATGAATGGAATCCCTAATGGACAAGTTCCAAATGGTGGTATTTCAAATTTCCACTCGCAAGTAACAACAACAGCAGCAGCAGTCGCTTTTCCTGCTAGTCAATCTATGAACTTTTCTACAAAAACTTGGCCATCTGGACCCCCTGGAGGAAATCCATTCATGGTAAATAAAATAAGTTTTTTATAGTACATTTGTTGGAAGATTGTTCATTTGTACATATTTGAAAGTAGCCTTAATGGTTTTAATTTCAGTAACTGTTCTTCGTTATATATTTTATTTAAAAAACTGGACATTTCTTTCAACACTTCATATTCTTTTAATTTTATCATTTGTTATGTTCATTAATTATGAAGTGAGAGGCAGCCATAAGCTTAGGGAAATTCACTTATAAAAAATGTTTGCTGACATTTTGTAGTTGTTCTTAAATGTGTATGATAGCTTCTCATAGTCTTCCACTCCACAGTCATTATATTTTAGAAAGGCACAGTTATTAGTGTCTCTTTTTTTTAGTTTCTTGGATCAGTGGAACATTATTTGGGGTGAAAGTCTATGTGTGATATTTTTTTCTGCATGAGAGTTCCTGCATTGTAATGTATTTAATGTAATTGCCAATTTGTGCCAGTTTAGATTTATTCCAATAGCAATTTAGATCTGTACAATCATGGCACTGAATGTTAACCACTTTTCCTTTGTCTTATCAGCTACCATGGTCGTTGCAGAAGATTTCAAATTATCTTTCTGTTATGGGCTCACCTGGCACTTGATAGTACCTATACCCTTACCAGTTGTGCATATCCTATGACTGTAGGATTGTGTCACTGATTTGAAAATATGTGAAATAAAAGCTTCAAGTCTCTTAGGCATGCAATAATACATAAAAAAAATCACACGGCATTCATAACAGAGTTTAGACCATTTGCACTTGGTAGAAGTTATGTTTTCTTTTATTTTAAAATTCAATTTTTTAGGCGAATAGTTAAAATACCCAAATGTGTTTACATTTCAAAACTCGGCAGGACAAAAATCTGAATTAGTGGCAAAGCATTTTCCAGCCATTATTGTATCCTCTCTCAGGAGATTTTGACGGTCGGCATTATTAAATCCTGGATTCGTGATAACAATGGTTTACACACTCTGTAATCAATGTTGACTTGGATGATCATTACTCTGTATTATATCAGTTCTGTGACAAAAACTTAAATAACGTAGAAATAGTTAAAAAAATACTAGTTAATGCAGTGCATCATCCCATCTGTTTCTTAACGTATGACGTTAGGCGCTGTGATTGGTATTTTGGTTAACATGAAGAATAGACTAAAAATCAGATTTTATTATTGATTTAAAAATATAAATCATTATTATTTCACAAAAATATTGGATGATGTTTCTGGATTTATAAATATTATTTCTGGTTTTATCTTCCTGGTCCCCTATTGTGGGTCAAATTTATATTTCCATTCATGACATAACTAACGTATGATATAGTGAATGTATTAATATGCGAGTGACAGATGTTTTGTTTTTCTAGTGGCAATATTAGCAGCAGCATGGACTTTATTAGCAGTTTAAGTGACTTTCATGAATGCCATTTTATTGATATCTTATATCGTGTTGTATCGAAATTGTATCAGAATATCTGTAGTACTAGTTCTGGAGCAGGAAATATAAATGCGTAATTAATATGAAAATTTTTTAAAGTCATTTGGTCAGTATTTTCACAAAGAGATGCTTTCAGTTGCAGACATGAAATAGTATGAGACCTCAGGTATCACACAGTAATTCCGTTTATAATATGTTTCACAATATATGTGAAAAATCAAAGGTTGGGGGGAGGACACACGTTTATTTTCAAGGAGTTGTAGTAATGAATGTTGTGGTTAGATTGAAATGCATCCTGGACCAGAATGAGTACTAATATTCAATAGTGAGTGCATAGTGGGTTTTGAATAAAAAAAGGTGGTGTCCATGCGAAATTCTAACTATAATGATATGACTGATTTGTGTAACCATATCTTTTGGTGCTCAATACACTTGTTACTTATTTCATGGCTTTGATGTACACTTTTCTTTGAAGAATAATAGCCAAAGAAACAGTTAACCATATTTTCAACATCAAAGGAGAAATTTTTCTGCTGGTCATACTTTCAACTAATACACTTTCAAGTAGACAAAGTAATGGGTAACTACTAGTAGGGTTGTAAATTACTGGCCAATTATTTTGAAAGTAACCCTAAAGCCCATAAAAAATGATGGGTTTAATGGACTGCTGTGGTAATTTATTTCTCTCCAGTTGCTATAATTGTTATAAAATAAAGCTAACTGTAATTTATCGTTCTTTATGCAGTAGCAAAAACTTTGGTTGTCAACTTTGCCCAGGTTGCATTTCAACCTAACCACAATTTCCGCTAATATTGCCGCTAGAAAAGCTAAGCTTCAATCACATGCGAATTAATACATTCCCTGTATCGCATGTCAGTGTCGTCATGCATTGCAATATAAACTTGATCCCAAATCTTCACAGGTTCTCATACCTTTCTTTCTTATTACCTGTGATGAGACCGATATTTTAACGGCTGAGAAAGCTTACATCAGCTGGACCAAGCTTGGTGGGTGAATGGCTAACATTCTGGCCTAGCATTCAGGAGGACGCATGCGGGTTTGAATCCCCGTCCTGGCATCCAGATTTGGGTTTTCCAGGGTTTCCCCAAATCACTCCAGGCGAATCCTGGGATGCTTCCTTCAAAAAGGCCATGGTCGAATTCCATCCTGTTCCTTGCCCAAATCCCATCCCGCCTCTAATGACTTCGCTGTCAATGAGGCATAAAGCCCAACCAAAAAAAATATACGTCGGGTGAAATAATGACTCCAGTGAAAACGAAGGATTCTAAAAACAACTTGCGCTGTGTCATGTAATATTTAATTATGGTATATTGCCATCAATTTTGAACTTCTTTCAGTCAAACCATGTAACGATTTCAGTAAAAAAAAAACCTGATAATTAATATGCCTATTTAAATGAAAAACATACTATTCTTTCAGTGTTCTGACAATTCATGTCTTAGCAGTTACTTAACTAAATAGAATTGTTATAAAATAAAATAAAATTCAATGTAATTCCTTGTGCCTTGCACTGAAGCATATGTTTCAGTTTCCGTCCAGGTCCAGGTTGCATTTCAACCTAACCACATACTACGCTAAACTTGCCGCCAGAAGAACAATACTTCAACCTCACACAAATTAATACATGTACTGTATTGCATTTTAGTAGCAATAATACATCACTATATAAATTTTATCAAAAATCTTCAAGGGTTTTTACACCTTTCTTTTTTATTATCCGTGATTCAGACCAGTATTACAACGTTTGAATGGATGACACAGTTACATGTTGCTGAAATAATAGCCTCAGTAATATTGCTCAGTGAAAGCAAAGGAAATTAAAATAAATCTTATAAACTTACATTATGCCACATAATATTTGTTTTCATTGTAGTGTAGGCTGCACAGATCGCAATCAGTGTGCAACTATTTCCGTTCAAACAGTTTCATAATTTCAATAATATGACACAGTTGAAATTATTTTGGAAAAAAAAAAAACTAAATTATTCATGTCCTTTGCTGTATCGTCAAATGCCAGTTATAATTCTGACTCATGCTAAGTAACAATCTAATCAGAACTTTTGCTAACATTGATGCTCAAAACTTAAAGCTTTTATCTTACATTTCTATGGACAAAGAATTTAACGAATACTTCTATACCGGTATATCCAAAAGAATAATGCATAAATATAAGCATCTAATGATTGATATGTTGATTTAAATGCAATACACACTTTTATTTCAGTGTTTTGTCAGTTAATCTATTCACTTAGAAATGTTATCAAATAATGTGCATAATCAAGAACAATGGCGTAAAGCGTGACATTATTACATGACGTCATGGCATGACAGATGACATCATAGATGTCCAGTTGCTTATTCTATACTGAAGACCCCAAGAAACTGGTATAGGCATGCATATGCAAACACAGAGATATGTAAACACTCAGAGTACGGTGTTGCGATCAGCAACACCTATATAAGACAACAGGTATCGGGCGCAGGCATTAGATCGGTAACTGCTGCTACAATGGCAGGTTATCACAATGTAAGTGAGTTTTAATGTGGTGTTTTAGTCTCCACACAAGAGATTGGGCACAGCATCTGCGAGGTACCGATGAGGTGGGGATTTTCCTGTTTGAACATTTTACGAGTGCACCGTGAATATTGGGAATTCGATAAAACATCAACTCTCCGACATTGCTGTGGTCGGAAAAAGATCCTGCAAGAACAGGTCCAATGACGACTGAAAAGAATTTTTCAACATGACAGAAGTGCAACCCTTCCACAAATTGATGTGGATTTTCAACGCTGGGCCATCAGGAAGTGCAGGGTGTGAACCATTCAACAAAACATCATCAATATGGGCTTTTGAAGCCGAAGACTCACTCATGTACCCTTGCAGAGTGCATGACACAAAGCTTTATGCCTCGCCTGGGCCCGTCAACTCCAACATTGGACTGTTAATGATTGGAAACATGTTGCCTTGTGTGATGAGTCTCGTTTCCAATTGTATCGAGTGGATGGATGTGAATTCATGGACCCTGCATGTCAGCAGGGGACTGTTCAAGCTGGTGGAGACTCTGTAATGGTGTGGGGTGTGTGACATGGGACCCTTGATAGGTCTAGATACGACTCTGACAGGTGACACACACGTACGCATCCTGGTTGATCACCTGCATCCATTCATGACCATTGTGTATTCCGATGCACTTTGGCAATTGCTGCAGGACAATGAGACACCCCACACAGCCAGCATTGCTACAGGAACACTCTTCTGAGTTTAAACACCTCCGCTGGCCACTAAACATGAACATGAACATTATTGAGCATATCTGGGATGCCTTGCAACGTGCCGTTCCCTCGTGCTCTTACGGATTTATGGACAGCCCTGTTGGATGCTTGTTGTCAGTTCCTTCCAGTACTACTTAAGACATTAGTCGAGTCCATGTCACATCGTGTTGTGGCACTTCTGCGTGCTCGCGGGGGCCCTACTCAATATTAGGCAGGGGTACCAGTTTCTAGGCTCTTCAGTGTAATATTAGATTAATGGTTGGTAAATTAATGTAGAGATTGATATACAGCAATACAAGAAATATAATGATAGCCCACTCCGATTCACATTAAAATGAAGATTTTTCTGTTGAAATGGACAATTGATGTCAATTGATATTGTAACACTAGATCTTTCTCTTTTACTTCACACAATGAGCAATAATTTTTTTTTTATTTTTTTTTTTTTTTAAGGGTTGATGACTTTATTAAATAATCTATGCTATACAATTTCGCACTATGGATTCAGACCAGTTGTTCGGAACATATTCGGGAGAATGAGGGTTCCATGCCCGGTACGGCCACCCAGATTTCAATTATCATAATTACCTAGAAATCACTCCTGAAGAATGTCTGTACCATTTGTTCATTAACGTCATGACAGATTTCATTCCCATTACTTGAAAACAATCCATTCTCGCTTCCAGTTATATCGTTATCGACGAGTTGAAAAGACTTTTTCGCAAGGTCGAGGTTGACGTCCACTCTTCCCTTCTGCGAGACTGAGGGTGAAGTTGTTGCGGAGATCGAATAGAATGAAGTCCAATTCCAAAGATACCTTCATCCGCTGGTCAGCTATTGTTTCTCTCCTCTTGTCATTCATTTGTCGAAAACATGAAAATATATTAGTGTCATTCATTTATGAGTAATAATTTTTTTTTCAGTATTTAATTATGTAACCAGGTGTACCAACTCTTAGTTTTTCATTTCATTTCTTTTTGATTGCCTTGTTACTTTAGCTGGTGTTCCTTCTGTCTTTGAGTATCTCATCCAGATAGCCTCCAAAGTTTATTTTATATTTCGCAGTTTTATTTAGACACCATTATTTTATTTTGAGCAATGATAGGTATTCTTCCAAATTCTGGGATGTCTTCTGCAATATATCCTGCATTGAGTGGCTTGGAATCCATACTAAACAATTGCGTTTTTCTGGAAGGGTAATCTTGATATCCAGCTTTGCTAGAATTGTACTTAGTACTTCACTGGGCCGTTTTTGAAAGATATATGCTGCCACATTGTCACATTAAATATGACGTTTGCGATGTTAAAATAAATGGAATTTATAGGCAGAATTAAGATTGTATCGTTCGCAATTTATTTCCTCTGTCTAAAATCCTCTCATACCAACAACGACTGCATCTGTAATAAATAATCCTCAATTAAGTTTGTTCCGAAATGTTTGCAGTTTCTTTTCTATTCAAGATCTATTAAATTTTCTATCCACAAATATTATGTTTGAACTCCTCATTATGCAACTATTATTCTTTCCAAACTTAATCTGCTACTAGATTAATCTGTCTTACTCGCCAGCTCTACCACCAATTCTCCTCTGTTCTAATTTTTCTAGAGATGCTATATTTTTAAACATATCGGAGCAACAATTTTTATTAAACCTGCTATTCTTTTTCTTTTCCCCTTAAACTTTTGATGTACTAATATTATGAACCGCTATGTTACAACATGTTTTGTCCACATCCATAAGAAAAATGGTGTATAAGCGTATCTGTGTTCCCACAAGTGTAACATCTATCGGTTGCCTTAAGATGTATGCGGTGTAGCTTTTCGTTGGTAGCCAGGGTCTCATTGACTACTTTGTACCAAAGGGTTTGGTTATCAGATGGAATTGTCCTATTGAAGATGTTTTTCCACACGTTTTTCCAGTTAATATCTGGTTATTTATTTTCTATTTTGTTGCCACATTTGTGAGGCATCATGATTGTGTATATCTCTGTGGTATTCTTGGGGAAGTTGTCCTTTCGTGCTGCTATGTTGTAACTGCATTCGAGGAAATAAAACCTGATATGATGGAATGATTTAATGATGTGGGTTATCCCCAAAGGTGCTATTGTACTCACTGGTTTGTAGTATTCCAGTAGTTGAGCCATAATAGTTTCTTTGTTTTCAGAATCTTTTCTCATTGCTTGTATGAACATCACATTTGCTTTGGTTCTTGCGTCCATTAAACACAAACCCCCCCTTACTTTTTGCAGGCTCTGGAAGAATATTTCACCTTGGCACAAGAACCAAGATATTGATCTCTGAACGTTTCCTATTATCCCTTTGGGTGCAGGGAATACGTGAGCAGTATAATTTAATTTGCCTAGGACTGCCAGATTTATTAGATTTTTTTTTTGTATGTTATTGATCTGTCTGGTTTTGTGCAATTGCAGTGTGGCTTTTGTGTTGTTTAACACATGTCACCATTTGACAACATTCATTTTGAGTGGGTCCATTTCTAGCCATACTCCTAGGGCTTTATGCTTGTTAGTAGGTGAATGCATATGTATTTACCACGTTTTGTATTCTTAATCCAATGAAAAGTATGCCAGAGGTGCCACTTTCATTGCCAAAAATCCTTATTCGGTTGTTAATTGTAACTAAATCGTTATTGTCGGCTACATAGAAACCAATGTTGTCTGCATATGCTCTTGTAGTGTATCTTATGCCTTGGAATATTATGCCTTTTTGTCATGGAATGGATGCTCCGTAATAGTGGTTCCATGTATACGGCAAACGACCATTGAGAGCAGGCTGCCTTGTCTTACCCCTCAACACATGCTGAAGTTTTTGAGATAAATCTGTTTACTAGGACTCTTGTGGTTGCCCCGTTAGTTTCTTAATTGCTGATACAAATTTTGTTCCCATTCCCGTTTTCCTCATGGTATTGTATAAGAGCTGATGTTTGACACTATCATATGCTTTATTGAAATCAAGGAAAAGGATTCCCACCTTTAGCTTCAGGTTGTCTGCCGAAGAGATAAATTTCTCTGTATTCCAAGATTGCATGTTGCATCCCATGATTAGGGATCGGTCCTGCCTGATAAGGGCCAAGTATTTTGGTGAGTAGTGGCGTTATTCTTCTTTTCGGGATTCGAGTCAGAATGTTGTAATCAGAGTTTAGTAGCGTAATAGGTCTGAGGTTTTTAATATCCTCTGTATGTGGTGTTTTAGGAATAAGGACTATTATGCCTTCTGTTAAGGCTTCAGGCAATCATTCAGTATGCCATATTTCATTGAACATTTCAACCATCTTGTGGGAAATGATGTTCCAGAAGCTTCTATAACATTCCAGTGGTATGCTGTGGTAGCCAGGTGATTTTCTTGTTTTTCCTGCCATAAGGGAGGACTCTGCCTCTTTTAATGTGATATTTCTAGTGATTTCGTTTCATTCGTTGTTGTCCAAAGATAGTTTAAGATGGAGTCTCTGTCATCCCTGATTACCAGGTGTGTAAATATGAAACTGGAATTTGCCAATAGATGGCTCTAGCTATCAATGCAGTTATCATCAGATTGCATCATTGTCAACATTTTCTTTTTTTGACATCTGACAGCTATTTTCAACCCACAGCAATACAAGTTTCATACGACAGTGTAGTTTTCAATAATGTTGAACATTTTGAGTTTTGAGCCTCTAAACTACAATTTGCAGACATCATTGATTTTCAGTTACCATTTAAAGAAAGCTGCTGCAGAATGGCATCAAATGCTTGCCGAAGCTTACGGTGAGTGTCCCCTCGGTAAATCAGTGTTTTGAGTGGTTTAAAAATTCAAAAATGGTGATTTTGACATGAGAAATGAAGACAGTGTAAGACCTCCAAAGAAGTTTGAGGACAGCGAGTTTCAAGCATTGTTGGATGAAGATGATGCTCAAATGCAAGAACAACTCGCAAACCAATTAAATGTAACAAGGGAAGCTGTCTCCACACGTTTAAAAGTGATGGGAAAGATCCATAAGATGGGAAAATGGGTTCCGCATGAACCGACTGACAGACAACAAGAAAAACGAAAAGCCACATGTGAAATGCTGCTTACCAGGTATAAAAGAAAGTAATTTCTCCATCGAATTGTGACAGGTGATGAAAAGTGGATATATTTCGAGAACCCTAAGCATAAAAGATCATGGGTAACTCCAGCTAAACCATCATCATCGTCAAGACCAAATCGCTGTGGAAGGAAGACAATGATGCTCTCTGTCTTTGGTGAGATCTGAATGGTGTGATCTATTACGAGCTACTTAAAACCTGGTGAAACTGTTAATTCTGAACTTTATCAACAGCAAATGATCAATATGACTCAAGCATTGCAGGAGAAATGACCAGAATACCAGAAAAGGGAACACAAAGTGATTTTGCTTCATGACAACTTACCACCACATACAGCAAAACCGGTCAAGGAAATGATTGAAGCGCTTAGTTGGGAAATACTGATGCATGAGGCTTACTCACCTGACTTTACTCCATCCGATAACTCTCTCTTTACATTGATGGGACACGCACTCGCTGAGCAGTGCTTCACTTCTTATGAAAATGTACGAAAATGGCTCAATGTCTGGTTTGCGTCAAAAGAGGAAAAAAAAAATTTGGTGTGCCATTCATAAATTTCCATAGAGATGGGAAAAGTATATATCGAACAATGGGAAATACTTCAAATAAGGTACTTTGTACCATTTTTACACAATAAAGGTGTTGATGAAAAAATTCCGGTTTCATATTTATGCACCTGGAATAGTGGAGGCAGTGTAAAAGGTGGAAAAATGGTTCCAAATCATTGCTGGAATATCTTTTTGGTTGGTTATTCTGACTCCCTATGCCAAAATTACGTTAGAAATAAATTGAGAGTTTCTACTTTTTGTCGCCCTAATCAGATGGTTTAGCGAGGCCTTCTCTTTCTCTGTGAGATCCGCGTTATCAGTATTGACTAGGAGGGTTTCCATTTTGCTGCCTGTATTTTGTTGATTTTGGCTTTATATTTATTAATCAGTACGTGGTCTCGGGTACTGAACACATCTTTTTGGACAGATCCTTCAGACATCTGTAGTAAAATTCCATGGTGTTGTTTGTCCAGTAATATTTTCCTTGTGAATAGGCAATAATTGCTTTTCTGATTCTCGGTTTTGCGTGGGTCACCCAGCATCTTAAATTAGATCTATACTTGTGACAATTTCTAATACTTGAAAGCCAGGCACTGATGATGGTTTCCTTACATGCTGTGTCGCGGAGAAGCGAGGCGTTCATCTTCCAGTATCCTATTCCTCTCTCAGTGCAAGTTGGGTCACTCTTGATTCTGCATACCTACGCACAGTGATCAGAGAAACTTAAAGGTTCTATTTCATCGTTGCTAACTGCCGAATTTAGATTGTTAGATACATAAATTCTGTGTAATCTGCTTTTAAAGGTCGAAGTCATATGTGTGTGACTGATTTGGTTTCCATTCAATGTCTTTCATGTTTAACCTTCGATCATTTTCATCAATTCTTGGCAGATATTAGGGTTTGGTCTTTAATCGCTTCAGTCAATAACACAGTTGAAGTCACCTCCAATTACAAGTCTGGTCAGTTTCCTCCACAATAAGTATGAAATTTCATTTTTGAAGAATTCCGTTCTTTTGTTGTTGCCTGAGGGTGCATATAAGTTGATGATGCATATTTAATTGATTGTATGCTGATATCCCCCTCCCGGAAGTTACAGTTTCCGGGTTCTTGTAGGTGAGTCCTTCCTTGATTAATATTGCCGTGCCGGTTTTACTATGGTGATCCAAGTTAGTTATGCATTGATATCCGAAGATTTCAAACTCTCTTGATATCACTTCTTGCATGAGCAGGGACATCTACTTGACTTTGGCTAAGAAATTGTTGCCAAGAATGCAGCTTAATTGTGGTTGTTATGTGATTCATGTTAATTGTTGCTATTGTCAAAACTTGGTTCATTATATTGATGTTATTGTTATGTAGCAGATGAAAAAACTGTTATTGTTGCCGGAAAGAGCATTTATATTGATAATGCGGATATTATTGATTTATATTGCAGTATCCCACCAGTTTATTAATCTTTTAATGTCTTTTGTATCAAGTCCATCTTTAATTAAAATGGCTGTCCCTATACTGGTTTCTTTAGAGAATTTTTTGATTTAAACAGAGTTTCAACATAATGTTTGTCGTGTGTCACTAGACTTGTTCATTTCTATGTCCATAAGTAACTTTTCCTCACAGGCATGTTCGATATGAATGTCCATTTGCACATTGGAGCTTGACAAGGTTCTGTCACCTTCTTGCAGTTTTATTGTATTGGTTTTCTGGGTTTTTATTTGTGCACTTACCGTAAGTTTTGTTTTTTTTTTTTATTTTTTGTATAGTGTCTGTGTCTTCTTCATCATTATGTGTTGCATCTATATTTTTTTCTATGACCATTAGTTCAAAGAGGTAGTTGTCATCTCTGGACGTAATTGTATCTCTGATTTGTTGTGCATCGGCAGATGAATATCTTGCAGTCGAAGCAGGAAAAAAGCACTTGAATTATTGAATAAGTGACTGTTGGTACAGAGATTCTTAGTAATCTAAGAGTTGGGATACAAAATGCAGTATCAAGAGAGTTTGAAGTGAAAATGCTAGTGTATTGCTGCTAATGCTATTCTTCTTTCCGATAAGGCCTGCTGGGACCACGTTCCAATTTAAATTCTTCATCCTTTGTTGTTTTTTTTTTCTCTCTCTCTTCTCATTCAATCCAATATTCCTTCACCAGTTTACTATGTATCTTCCTTCTCTCCTCAGACCACTTCAGAGCAGATTTATTTCCTCTTCTTCCTTGGAATCCTCCCAAACTTAATACCTTCTTTCTAAAGATATCTCTCTTTCCATAATTTCCTCTTCTCTTATTTCTTTCCAAATATTTCCTAATCTTTAGAATCCAGCTGGTTGTAGATTTTTTCCCCCAAAGGTAACTGAATGTCTTTTCCGTTAGTCTGTAATTATTTATTCTGTAGATATGTCGAAAAACAGCAGTTTCCTTTTCCTTATTGATTTTTTTTTTAGATTTTCTATGTTCTGGTATATTTCTTATTGCTTCCTAATTTCCATAGTTCTGTTGTTTTAAATGGGCCCAAGATTTTTCTCATGATTCTTCTTTATAGTAATTCCAATTTATCCAATCTATAGTTCAACACTAGGCATTCACTAACATATACACATTCTGGTTTCACGTCAATATTATGATTATGAATATAGTGTGGAGAAGGAATTACTTGTTGTGACTTGAAATGTAAATATCTTGGCATAACATTTGAAAATAAACTGAACTGGGCAGAACACATTGGGCAGTTGGTAGGAAAAGGGTTCAAAATCTCAATTTATTGGAGAGAACCATTACGGGATATAAAAGGGAATCGGGGAATTCGGGTACAACACTTTGGTCAGACCATTGCTTGTATACAGTGTACTTGCAGTGTGGCACCCACATTTTAGGTATGAAATATAGAAATTTGTGTGTGTGGAGGGGGGGGGGGTGCATATGAGAAAAGTTAGATTTGTCTGTGGAAATTACTTGACATGATAAAGGAGCTTGATTGGGATTCATCAGAAGCCAGAAACAGAAGGGACTCAGTATATATATATTCTCTCATGTGCTTTGTCATAGATCATTTTTACCCGTTTACTTCTAATTCACAGGTACACAATTTCAATACAAGAAACAGAAATAACTTGCACAAAACACAAACATTAGTACAAAGAGGAGTAAATTATTCTGGTATACATCTGTTTAATAAACTTCCCAAGAGTATAAACAGTCTGCAGATAATAAAGATATATTTAAAGAAAAACTGAGAGATTATCATATTGACAACTCCTACAACATTCAAGAATTTGAACAAATTAATTAATTGTATTCAATATGACTTTTGCAAAATTCAGTTGTAAAAATTAATGTTTATTGTTATTCTCTTTATTTGTCTTTGGAACATATACTTGTTTTTACTATGATTATGACTCATATTGTATGTATGTGTATTAACCATGAAATGTTTCACATCCCAGAGGTCCTTCCTCAGCAGGGATCCATGAAACAAGATTGATAAATCTTATATATATATAAAAATAGACGTGTTTTTTCCTATGTTTCACTTTTCAGCCACCACTACGTAGCACAGATCACTGATGTTTGTGGGTGGAAGTAGCATGGAGTTTCCTGTCGTGCACAACGTTGGCCGAATACCGATAGCTGTGGGGATGTGGGAGATATAATGATTAAAGTTGGTCAGTGCAGGGCGTTTTCATATTTCGACCAAAAATTCGTATCTCCGTATACTTCTCTTTCCTGCCACAACTACATAACATAAACGTTTGGTGTTTGTGTGTGGTAGTAGAATCGTCTTTCCTGTCATGCACTAAGGTTGTTAGATGTTGGTAGCTATGGGGGTGTGGGAGATATGGGGGTTGAAAGTGGTCGACCTGTGGCAATTTCATACTTCTGCCAAAGACAAAAGTGTCATGGTGTATCACTTTTCAGCGAAAACTATATATCACAGATAACTGGCGTTTGTTTGTAGTAGTAGCAGAGAGTCACCTTTCGATCACAACAGCGGCCGAATTTCAGAAACTGTGGTAGATATGGTGGTTGTAAGTGGCCGACCAAGGATATTTTCGTATTTAGACTGTCTCCGCATATGTCACTTTTCTGCCACAACTACATAGCATAGAGCATTGGTGTTTGTGTTTGGTAGTAGAATCGTATCTCATGTAGTGCACTATGGTTGTTAGATGTCGGTAGCTATGGGGGTGTGGGAGATATGGGGGGTGAAATTGATCGAACTGTGGCAATTTCATACTTCTGCCAAAGACAAAAGTGTCATGGTGGATCACTTTTCAGCGAAAACTATATATCACAGATAACTGGCGTTTGTGTGTAGTAGTAGCTTAGATCACCTTTCGATCACAACAGCGGCCGAATTTCAGAAACTGTGGTACTGTGGTAGATATGGTGGTTGTAAGTGGCCGACCAAGGATATTTTCGTATTTAGACTGTCTCCGCATATGTCACTTTTCTGCCACAACTACATAGCATAGAGCATTGGTGTTTGTGTTTGGTAGTAGAATCGTATCTCATGTAGTGCACTATGGTTGTTAGATGTCGGTAGCTATGGGGGTGTGAGAGATATGGGGGGTGAAAGTGATCGAACTGTGGCAATTTCATACTTCTGCCAAAGACAAAAGTGTCATGGTGTATCACTTTTCAGCGAAAACTATATATCACAGATAACTGGCGTTTGTGTGTAGTAGTAGCAGAGAGTCACCTTTCGATCACAACAGCGGCCGAATTTCAGAAACTGTGGTAGATATGGTGGTTGTAAGTGGCCGACCAAGGATATTTTCGTATTTAGACAGTCTCTGCATATGTCACTTTTCTGTCACAACTACATAGCATAGAGCATTGGTGTTTGTGTTTGGTAGTAGAATCGTATCTCATGTAGTGCACTATGGTTGTTATATGTCGGTAGCTATGGGTGTGTGGGAGATATGGGGGTTGAAAGTGGTCGACCTGTGGCAATTTCATACTTCTGCCAAAGACAAAAGTGTCATGGTGTATCACTTTTCAGCAAAAACTATATATCACAGATAACTGGCGTTTGTTTGTAGTAGTAGCAGAGAGTCACCTTTCGATCACAACAGCGGCCGAATTTCAGAAACTGTGGTAGATATGGTGGTTGTAAGTGGCCGACCAAGGATATTTTCGTATTTAGACAGTCTCTGCATATGTCACTTTTCTGTCACAACTACATAGCATAGAGCATTGGTGTTTGTGTTTGGTAGTAGAATCGTATCTCATGTAGTGCACTATGGTTGTTATATGTCGGTAGCTATGGGTGTGTGGGAGATATGGGGGTTGAAAGTGGTCGACCTGTGGCAATTTCATACTTCTGCCAAAGACAAAAGTGTCATGGTGTATCACTTTTCAGCGAAAACTATATATCACAGATAACTGGCGTTTGTTTGTAGTAGTAGCAGAGAGTCACCTTTCGATCACAACAGCGGCTGAATTTCAGAAACTGTGGTAGATATGGTGGTTGTAAGTGGCCGACCAAGGATATTTTCGTATTTCGACAGTCTCTGCATATGTCACTTTTCTGTCACAACTACATAGCATAGAGCATTGGTGTTTGTGTTTGGTAGTAGAATCGTATCTCATGTAGTGCACTATGGTTGTTATATGTCGGTAGCTATGGGGGTGTGGGAGATATGGGGGTTGAAAGTGGTCGACCTGTGGCAATTTCATACTTCTGCCAAAGACAAAAGTGTCATGGTGTATCACTTTTCAGCGAAAACTATATATCACAGATAACTGGCGTTTGTTTGTAGTAGTAGCAGAGAGTCACCTTTCGATCACAACAGTGGCCGAATTTCAGAAACTGTGGTACTGTGGTAGATATGGTGGTTGTAAGTGGCCGACCAATGATATTTTCGTATTTCGACTGTCTCCGCATATGTCACTTTTCTGCCACAACTACATAGCATAGAGCATTGGTGTTTGTGTTTGGTAGTAGAATCGTATCTCATGTAGTGCACTATGGTTGTTAGATGTCGGTAGCTATGGGGGTGTGGGAGATATGGGGGGTGAAAGTGATCGACCTGTGGCTATTTCATACTTCTGCCAAAGACAAAAGTGTCATGGTGTATCACTTTTCAGCGAAAACTATATATCACAGATAACTGGCGTTTGTGTGTAGTAGTAGCACATAGTCTCCCATCGATCACAACGTTGGCCGAAATTCGGTAACTGTGGGAGTGTGTGAGATATGGTGTTTGAAATTGGTCGATCATGAATATTTTCGTATTTCATCGACAGACTTGTGTGTATCCGTAAATTTTACTTTGCTGCCGGAACTACATAGCGCAGAAGACTGGTATTTGTGTGTGGTAATAGTATCGAGTCTCCCATCGTGCACTATGGCTGTCAATATGAATTCTTTACAATCACGAACGAAGTCGTGGGTACCAGCTAGTAAAAAATAAATTTAAAAAAATTGCATTTCCATGATCACACATAACCAAAAGAGGATTTTAGTGGAACGCAGTGAATTATGATTGCTGATGACAAACAAGGCACCAAATCTAAAAAAATCAGTGTCAATACATAAGGATTCAGTCCTGTAATAATATTTGTTTGTTAATTAAACTGTCAACAGTACACTAATGTTGTTAATATCTTTTAATGGAGTAATTTTAGACATCACTCTATTTTTCTGTATATGTTGTACACTTGATGTAAGACGCTCGCTGTCAAATCACTGTTTCAAAAGATGGGTTACGAGCTAAAAAGTTTGAGCACTATGGGTTACATTATTTATTACTAAAAGGGGAGTTAATGTGTTCTTTCTTCCTGAAATGGGGCAGTGAGTAATTTGCTTTCTGAAAAGAGGGTGGTAAGCTGAAAAAGGTTGGGAATCTATGATTTATTTCGTCGTCATATATGAAATATGCACTACTATACACCTCATATACCACCTCACCCGTCTCAACTACTTACAAACTTTTCATTAGAACAAATTACTAGAGCCAAACAGTTAACACTGATATCTAGACTATCTAGCAGCAGACCAAAGAAATTCCAACAGTTCAAACAACCCAAACAACTGTTTTACAGTGAGAATTGTTGGATTCTTCCCAGAAGCAACCTCCTTCCTGTCTCCCCCCTCCCTGCTGATTAGAACTAGCTTTCCAACATATTAGAGGATGAAATGGATAGCTGTTTGGCCAGCTATCCAGCCATCCTATAAGCCAGATATTCGGCAGCCGAATATCTAGTTGAATGTTGCTATTTGACGTTAGGATAAATAAAAATGTCGTCAGTAAACAAAGGATCACCTGTTTGGGAATATTTTGATATAAGTGATGACAGTAAGTTTTCGATTTTGAATTACTTTTTGTGAGGCACGTTTTGATGCAAGGTTTGTATCGTTTCCTTTTTCTATTTATGGAGTTAGAGAAAACAATGATTTTTTTTTTTTTCTGTCTTCGACCAGATACTTCTGCCATGACAAGCCATTTGAAAATGAAACATCCCACAAATTTTTATGAAATGAGGAAAGCTATGGCTACTATCATGCCTATACTGCCTTTAGTCATCCCAGGTTCGTCTTCGTCATTGAAAGAAAAGCAATAGACGATGTCATAATCATTTGAAAGGAAATTACTTTTGGACGTACACTACAAAAAAACATAATATATCATTAAGTTAATGCGGAAATCGTTACACTAGAAAACGGGCCATTATATATCGTAGAAAAAAACGCATTTTCCAGTACCCTAGAAGATGCTTTACCCCTCGATACTTTCCCCAAAAATTGTACCCGACTTCTACAACAAAATTTATATGAAAATAAAGCAAACATTTTGGGTGCTATCACTGTTTCTGTGACTGCTAGATCTGTTTACACAACAATGCCAGCTTCCTGAATTTCACAACTCAAAGGTATCTACTGAAATAAAACTAGAACAAGGAGTTTTTGCTATGAAGCATTTCCCTGGTTCTCACCCTGGAGAAAATATATCAAGGGAGATTAATCGTTGGGCTATTGACCAAAACAAAATACATTTATTCATTCATGACAGTGGTGCCAACATGGTGAAGGGTGTATGCTTCTGCAAGATGTTTCATCCATTTGCTTTAGAGAATTTTAACTGAGCCATTGAAGATCCAGCCTGAAGTGGAAGATGTGATTGTTAGTGGTAGATGTCTCGGTACGGACTTTAGTCGTTCAGGCATAGCTCAAGAAAAATTGCTGATGATTCATAAAGAAAAATTTACCCGACAGTTAGATGATGCCAGATATCAACACGAGATGGAATTCTACCTTTTATATGATAGAGTTCCTGATGTAACAAAAAAAGGCTATATCGCTGTATGTGGCTAATTGAGGAATACACATTAATTTGATGCATCAGCAGTGTTGTTGGATGGTAACGTGTGTTAAGCTATTGAAGTCCTTTGAAGATACAACAAACATAACAAGTTCTGGTCTCTACTGAATTCGGAAGTAAAATCACAAGTTTCTGCACTGCAAAAATATTTAGATAACGATGAGAAAGTACAAAGAACTCCTAACTTATCATACAAGAGATCCTCTTTGAAAATTGAATTAAAATGTCGTTTTGGCTCTTTAAGTGAAGATTCAAACTACTTGATTGTGACCTTTGTGGAGCCGAGATTCAAGACAACCTATATGGGATTTGCGGAAGCTCATCGGAATATTCTATTGGAATCTGTAAAAATATCATCATCCTCAATGGCTGTTAAAAGGAGTAGAAGGCACCTGCCGTCACTCACGAAGCTCACAACACGTTTTGGAACTGTTTTGATGAGAGAGCCAGTATCACAATCAAGAAAAAAACATGATTGCTAGTGAGATTGACTTTTATTTAAAGTCATCTCGAATTGATTGGAAGCATGACCCATATATTTGGTGGTCAGCTGATGCTACGCAGTACCCGAATTTGGCAAAATTTGCTAGAATTTATTTTACAGCACCTTGCAATAGTGTATATTACGAAAGACTTTTCTTTGAACCTGGCCTTGTTTATGAGGACAAGCAAAACTGATTATTCCCTCCTATTACAGAGACATTAGTGTTCATTCAGTACAAGAACTAATTTTTTATGTTAAAAACAATAACAAAAGGTATTTTGATTTTAAGACATAGTGTTTTTATTTGTGTTTAGACTTATTACATACTTAGAATTTGTGAATTAAAAAAATTATGAAATTTTAATAATTTATTGAGAATCCAATACCCACCAGATATTGACCTACTATCCAGTAACCGGCCGGATAGTAAAAATTGGCCGGATAGGCCAGTTATCCGTTTCATCTCTACAACATATGTTTGATACCAGTAATCCACCTACCACCTAGGTTGCCAGAAGATCCATTACTTATTATTCATTCACTCAAATTTATTATGTTATCCCCTCATTATCTATATATTTATTTACTTTATTTTCAATACATTTTATGTTTCTCCACCTCTAGTGATATTTTTTTCCCGTTAGTTATCAATTACCTGCTCAGCAGTCTCGCACCTATCCATAACCCCCATACCGTCTACGGTCATCTCAGATTCTAATCACTGAGGAGCCCCGGTATGCACATCTGATTCCTCACCATGTTTTTCGTCTATTCACATAAGTAATTGTTGCTACTGAAATAATTTAATATTCTGCTCCCTTAGGTGATCAGCAGTCCTCGTATTTTTAGGTTCTAAAAACATTATTTTAGGTGACTAAAATAGGTTCTTTACAATGCAAAATAGGTTCTAAAAATGTCAAAATAGGCAGTCAAAATTGTGGTTATGTTTATGAAATATCATTAATAAAAAATATTTAATTCATAATATAACAATGAGATGTGTAATTCAGCAGAACATTTTTCATTTTAACTGATTTTAGCAAGCTGGTAAATCAATAAAACTCTTAATGTCCATTTGTCACATATTTCATATCAGGGGAGAAATACACAACTGTTGGGTATTTATTTATTGATACAAAAATTCTTAAGTTTATATGTACGAATTTGTATTATATATTAACTAGACGACCCGTGCGAAAATTTCGCGAATAAAATGCGATGAATAATAAGGTTGAATATAATGTCACCAAGTTCAGTCATTACTCTTCATACTCCTACCTCATTTATCTATTTTGGTTAGAAATTCAGGGAGATAAATGGCTCGAAACACAAAAAATGTATTTTAGAAATATTGACATTTTTGCGCTTCATGGGTCGAATTACGAAAAATTCCTTTCTTAGAATATAATGTTACCATGGTGGAAACCTTAGTCTTTAATACGATATGTCATTTATCTATATCGGTTAGATATCAAGGGAAATATAAGGCTCGTGACACAAAAATACGTTGTAGAACAATTTATACTTTTTCCCTTTAATAGTTGAATTCCAAACACTTCTTTCTTAAAATATGATTTCACAAAGCTGATACATTACTCCTTATATTCCTACTTCATTTATCGATTTTGGTTAGATATCCAGGGAGATAAATGGCTCGAGATACAAAAAACGCATTTTAGAAAAATTGGCATTTTTGCCTTTTAAGGGTCGAATTACGAAACATTCCTTTCTTAAAATATAATGTTACCACGGCGGAGACCTTATTCTTTAATATGATACCTCATTTATTTATATCGGTTAGATATCAAGGGAGATAAATCGCCCGTGACACAAAAATGAATTGCAAATATATTGATACTTTTGCCCTTTAAGGGTTGAATTCCGAAAAATTTCTGTCTTAATATATGACGTCACTAAAGCGGATATCTTAATCTTTAAAATGATATTTCATTAAACGATCTCAGATAGGTATCCAGGGAGATATTTGACTCATAACACAGAAAACAGCATTTTAGAAATATTGACATTTTCGCCCTTTAAGGACCGAATTCTGAAAACTTCATTTCTTAAAATATGATGTCACCAAAGGGAAGACCATAAGCTTTAAAATGACACCTCATTCATTGATTTCGGTGAAGTATGAAGGAAGATACAGGCTTGTGACAAAAAAATACCTTATAGAAATAATATATATTATATTTTTAGTGCATGTATGTTGTGTTATTTATAAACAGATAGTTAAATTTACAGTGCAGATAGTTGTGCCAACATCCCTGGATTGTAAAGTCCACCATTTGCGGATTGTTAAACTATTGACCAAACACAATCGGCCATTTATTTTGAACAACCAGATCGCACCATCTATATATTTAAAATCCACTGTGATTTTGATTGTTTAGCAATCTAGTGCTGTCAGTGCGATTTTTAAAATTTTGTACTATTGTGATATAACTGTACAGACTTTTAATAACATCAAGTTAAAAGTACTGTATAACTCAAGTGGTAAATTGCCTGACTGAGGGCCAAATGATTGTGGTTTGATCCCCTATGAAGCTGAAGATGTAACTGAACGTCTCAAATGGCTCCCCAGACTCACACAGCCTACCAATGAGTACCATGGAAGAAACTCTGCGGGGAAGGTTAAGGATGGCCGGAGTGTGGCGCTGGTTCCGTTACGTCCTTCTAGTGCCAATGTTGTGATCGGGATTTGGAGCTCTACCTCTATGAATCCTGAACAAAGCGACAGGAGCTGTAAAACTCTGTAACCTTTACCTTTTAAAATTTTCGATCTAGTTGCCACAAATAGGCGCAATAACAGTGTTACCAGATGTTAGGAAAATCCCGAGCATGTCTGATGCCCATAACCTGTGTTTAGGTTTGAGATACTGTGGAAAGATGCCTGTGCTATATTTAAAAAAAAAAACTTAATAAACCTACATGTACGGCAATTACATTATTAAAGTATTGTAAGTATAATAGGGAAAACTGTTCAACACATTGTTACTGTTTACTCACCTGTTTGTTGCACACATTGCATACATGTGTTTCTATCCATTGAGAAATTAGACAACTAGTTAATCCACTGCCTATTTAAAGATAATTTGAAGATGGATACGTCGGTCATACCAGTGCTTCATGAGAACACACGGCTTACTGCAGCCTCTGTGCGACTAATAGTAAACAGGGACACAATATATGTTGGAAATAAAATCTTAACAAAACATTTGTTTTTTCTGAGTTAAAACACTGTTGTTGGTATTTGAAAGAAAAATTCATAAAACAAGTAAAAATAGGTCATAACAACAATTTAGACATTTTTAAGGAGCTATAAAATCATTTTAAAAAAGGACCAAAAATTTTCATATGTTCCAATTAAGAACAAAATAGGTTTTTGCCTAAAATCCAAGGTCTCATGATCAGAGTTGTCCTAAGCAACCAGCTCTGAGCTCAGTGATTTTAAACTGGGCTTAAGTAATTCATTGGGTCTCAAAGTGAAATAATATTTATTGAGCTCTTCATAATTTTCTTTACTTTCAAACCTGCCCTGTTATGGCCAAGCCACATTCCAAGACTAGAATTAATACCAAGTATAGGACTGAGCCAGTAGCCATACTTTATATGGCCATTGGTCCCCCATCGGATGAAGGGCACACGAGAAAACATATTAGGTTAAGTCGGCAGCCATGATCACCAGTTTAGGTAATGCTTGATGCTCATTACCAAACGTAGTCATACTGAGAGGTTCTTGACAAGTATATAGGCCGACCAATCCATCGGAGAGTCAATCAGTGATTCATTTAGCCATTAAGACGGTCAGTCAATGTTTATTCAGTTTGAGTTCCATTGATCGGGAGTCTTCTCGACCTGGCTGGGGTTGAGCCCATTGTCTGGCCAGCCTCTGCACACTCTGTCACCACCAAATGTAAGCTTACCATACAGTTCTAATGGGCCATAGTCTATTGTGAGGATCTATCAAGTAACCTATTACTCTCTGTGAGAGCATTTGTAAATATACTTCCTTAAGTCAGACCCTGTATCATTAGTAGTTCTAGAATAAGCTCCAGAGAAACGCTAAACCCTCACTGGGTGCTACCCCTCTCGAATAACTATATTCCATTAAGCGTATCTGATCTATCCACCCATCATCCTACAACTGCTTCGGGATGTTAGCGAGGCACGTCTTTCAGGGTTAGATCGTTATGGTTACAATACTGCCAGCAGGGCAGTGCTAAGGCATATCTGCTGGTCATAGTCTGTCGAGGTGGTCTGAGATCCAATATTGGAACAGGAACACAACAGTCCATTGTTTCCATCTTACAATAAATAACCTACTTTCCCAACTTCAACCACCTAGTTTCTCAACCCGAGAACTAGTGAAATGTCAAAAATTATTCTACAGATCACTACGTTATATGGGTGGGCATCCATTAATTACGTAAGGTGTTTTAAAATTTGTATCCCCCCTCACTATGGCTACCACTTACTTCTTCTTCTATAATGTTATATTTTACTGAATATTTTTTGTTGAATTGTAACAGCATGGGAAGGATGTGAAATTAGACAGAAACAATTGGAAAACAATTATTTGCTGATATTGATTATTCTGTTAGTAAGTAAGTATTGAGGACATCGAGGAAAATTTCTGGGAAAGGAATCAAATATATTATTTCTATAAGGTGTTTGTTTTTTCCCCGCAGGGGCCTGGTACGCAAGTGCCAGGTACGGGTTTGGCGAACCCGCGGTGCCCGAGCTGGAAACTTGTGAGTGCCGCAAGTTTCCCACACCGTAAACTCCTACCATGCTTCAACGACCACCGTAGGGCATGGCGGTGGAACGTTGTATACCTAGGAGAACGGGGATCTTGGCTTCACCGCCCGGATCGCGAGGACGGTACAAACCTCTATAAAAAAAAACCCTCAACCTCAAGGTTGGACACGTGCCTAGGAGGCGGATGAGTGGTGAGGCAAACCACCCGCTAACGTGCAACCTCAGCGGCACCTGCGCACCCCTGTTGTATGAGCACTTCTTTTTTAAAAATTTTTTGCTCGTGGGACCAAAATTCCTCACAAACAAAAACAAAACCCCTGCGGTCCGGGTGTGCCGCAGGTAAAAATAAATACACCCAGTTCTAAAAAGCGGGCGAGGGTTGAAAGCCCTCCTCCCGAACAGGATAACAGTAATGGGAAGGATTGTCAGATAGATAATGCCTTCGTCATTATGTCACGGATGGAGGGATCTTTTGAAAAGATCTCTCCCTTTTACATCCATAAAGGTTTAGAGGGTATTGCGGGTACCCTCAAATCGATTAAAAAGCTGAGGAACGGGACTCTGCTTTTGGAAACATCCACCCAAAAGCAGGCTGTCCTACTCCTTAAGTGCGAGAAGCTCGGGGAGTTCGCAGTAAAGTGCGAACTCCACAAAACTCTAAATTCTAGTAAGGGTGTCATCACCTGCAGGGACCTTATGGATTTAGAGACCGAGGAACTCCTTAAGGAGTGGTCCAAAGATCATGTGGTCGAGGTTCGTCAGATTAAACGAAGGGTTAACGGCAGTCTTGAGAAGACAGCCACCTTCGTCCTGACGTTCGACACTCCGACGTTGCCGAAAGACATCAAGGCAGGCTATTTGAAGCTTAATATTCGCCCGTATGTACCGGACCCGATGCGCTGTTTTAAGTGCCAACGGTTCGGCCATACGACGGCGAATTGTAAAGGCAACGCCACTTGTGGGAAATGTGGAAAATTGGCGCATGAACCGGATGCAACTTGCACCCTCCCACAAGTGTGCATTAACTGCTCTGGGTCACATCCAGCCTGGAGCAGGGAGTGTCGAGTGTACCTTGAAGAAAAGAAGGTACAGGAGTTGAAGACTAAGGAAAGAATATCCTTTGGCGAGGCGAAGAAGCGGTTTAAGGCGCTGGCGCCACCAGTCTTCGCCAAAACGTTGTAAACTCCCGTCAGGAAGGAGAGCGTTGCTACGCAGACGTCCGTTGTTGACACGGGCATGAGCACGACATGCTCGTGCCAGTGCAAATGTGGTGCGCAGCCCATTAAGGTCCTAACACCAAGGACCGCGGCCGTCGGTAGTAACACTTCTGCTCACCTCGACCACAGCAGCAAGTCCACCAGCCAAAGCACAGCCATCCGCTCCAGTAGCTGACGCCGTGGGTGCCTCTGCAACAGCAGAAAGAGCACCCATTGCAGAAGTATTACCTGCAGCAGATATAGCAACGGCAACGCCATCTGCCAGTAGCGGATGGCAAACTGCGCAAAAAGTTCGGGGTCCGAAGTTTAAACATACGGACCCCACCGTGTTCTTGAAGTCCCCTTCTACTTCCCCTCCCAGTTCCCCAACTGGCAGGGAGAAGAAGGGGAGAATGCCTCGGCGGAAGAAAAGTCCGCACGACTCCGAGGCTTTAGAACAAGTGTCGTCTTCGGACCCAGAAGACAACATAATGCTGGTGGACAAACATAGTTCCGTTCCTCAGCAATTGTATGCGCAGGACCCACCCGACCCCGGGGCGGGTGGTTTTAAATAATAGGATGGCTTCCATACTTCAGTGGAACGTTAACGGCTTTCAGGCTCACAAAGAGGAAGTCCAACTCTTATCACGGACTGATCCTTTGTGTCTCTGTCTGCAAGAGACACATTTCAGACCGCTACACCAGCCAGTGCTAAGAGGATACGACATAATCCCAAAGGACGATACCGAGGGTGATCGAGCTAAGGGAGGAGTGGCGGTGTTGGTCCGAAACACTGTCCACTCCGAACCCGTTGCTCTCACCTCCACATTACAAGCAGTAGCGGTGAAAATACACGGTCCAATCCAACTGACCGTATGCTCTGTCTATCTGCCAACCAGTATGTCAGTCGGCTACGACGACCTGGTTGGCATTGTACGACAACTCACTCGGCCCTTTCTCCTCTTGGGAGATTTCAACGCCCACAGTGCGTTGTGGGGTTCCACCACCGATTGCCCCAGGGGCCGAGTGGTTGGTAGATTGATAGAGCAGGAGGAAATTTGTATCCTGAATACAGGGCAAATGACTCATTTCACCACTGCTACCGGTACGTCTTCTGCCATTGACCTTTCCTTGTGTTCCCCCTCAATTGCGGACTCCGTACAGTGGGACGTGGATCGCGACCTACATGGTAGCGACCACTTCCCTATTTGGATGCACGTCGAGTGTGAACGTGGAGGAGGAAGTAACCAACGTAAATGGAACGTCAGTTGTGCAGATTGGCAGCTCTACTGCCGTGCTGTACAACTGCAACCCTGTGGCAGTATACAGGAGAAGGTAAATCACATCACAGAAGTGATTCACCGTGCAGCTGCCATTTCCATGCCGAAGAGCTCCGGAACGCTGCGAAGGACACCCGTCCCCTGGTGGAACGATGAATGTCGTTCCGCCATCCAGGGTCGTCGACGGGCGTTGCGTCGTTTTAGGTTGTGCCCAACATCTGACAACCTAGCAGCGTTCCGTATTGCCAGAGCTAAGGCGCGTCGAGTTATTAAGGAGAGCAAGAAGAGGTCATGGCAGAACTTTGTGAGCAATATAAATCGTTCCACACCTTCTTCGAAAGTATGGGAGTCCATTCGCCGTATATCTGGAAGGTACTCCCGCGCACCAGTATCTGGGTTACTGGATCACGGACGGATAATTACTGACGAACGAAGCATAGCGCAGCTGATGGCGGAGAACTTTGCCGCCATCACTTCGTCCGCTAACTTTGACCCTCGGTTTCAGCGACGAAGAGTCGCTGCCGAGAGGCGTCCGCTGTGCTTCGATTTGTTGAATACAGAGGCCTACAACTGCCCATTTACATCTTGGGAGCTGGAGTCAGCGTTGAACAGCGCAAATGACACTGCTCCAGGGCTTGATCTGATCCAGTACCAGATGCTGAGGCATCTCAGTAAGTATACTAAAAAGTACCTTCTAGATATTTTTAATGATATATGGACCGAAGGACACTTCCCCGACTCGTGGAAAGAAGCAACACTTATCCCTATTTTAAAACCTGGTAAGGACAAATTGTTACCAGGTAGCTATCGTAGTATTGCCCTTACAAGCTGCGTGGGTAAGACACTGGAGAGGATGGTCAATCGCCGCCTCGTCTGGTGTCTAGAATCCCAAAACCTTCTGAGCCGCTTTCAGTGTGGATTCAGGAAGTTCCGTTCCACCTTGGACAACCTGATCCTCCTGGAGGCGGCAATACAGGATGCGTTCATTCGCAGCCAACATCTTGTGGGAGTCTTTTTCGATCTGGAGAAGGTCTACGATACTACTTGGCGGCATGTTATTTTAAAGCAGTTGCACGAATGGGGTTTTAAGGGTAACCTGCCCCGTTTTTTAAAATCATTTTTATCTGGTCCTTGCTTCCGGTACCGAGTCGGTAGTGAAATGTCTGATCTTTTTATTCAGGAAAACGGTGTTCCTCAAGGGTCAGTTTTAAGCGTGACTCTTTTCGCTATTGCCATAAATAGCATTTTAAGTGTTATAAGGAGTCCTATAGGGTACTCCTAATATGTGGACGATTTTTTAATTTTCATTGCATCATCCAGCCTGAGAAGTGCCGAGCGGCAGTTGCAACGCACGCTGAACAGGCTGGATGAATGGTCAGTGCACACCGGATTTCGTTTCTCTGCCGAGAAAACCCGGGGTGAACTTTTTAGTCGTAGTAGGACTCTGTTACCAGAGCCCCACCTCACCTTGAGGAACACTGTTTTACGTTTTACCTATACTGTTCGGTTTCTGGGCCTCATTTTAGACAGTAGGCTAACCTGGCTGCCACATCTTAAAGATGTGAAAGCCAGAGCCTCAAAAGCTCTCAATGTTTTAAAATGTCTGTGTGGCAGGTCATGGGGCTCTGACCGCTCCTGCCTGCTAAAATTTTACAGAGCCTTTGTACGGTCGCGGCTGGAATACGGTTGTATCGTGTATGGTTCGGCACGGGACAGTTACCTGCGTATATTGGATAGTGTCCACCATGCTGGAATTCGGCTCGCCACGGGTGCATATCGCACCAGCCCTATTGACAGCATTTGTGCTGACTCGGGCGAGCCGACGCTTACCATCCGCCGGCGACTCCTCATGGTGAGAAACTACTTGCAGGTTGCCATAACGCCAGGCAGTCCCCTGTACGACATAGTTGTACATCCCAACTACGAGCGGCTCTATGCCAATCGGCATAGAGCCACTAAACCTTTCAGCTACCAGTACAAAGGCTATTTTAGAACAATACGGATTCGAGCTTCCTTCTTTTTATCACCAGGGTTGGAGTAAATCTCCTCCCTGGCTTTTAAAGAGGCCCAGAATAATTTTAGACCTGTCTCGGTACAACAAAGTTTGTACCGCTGACAGTGTTTTTAATAATGTTTTTAGAGACGTTCTAAATGAGCATCACACATTTACCCCGGTGTATACGGATGGGTCTAAGCAGGCTAACAGAGTAGGATGCTTCGTAGTGTTCCCTCGAGGGACTTACACATTCAAACTGGACGGCAAGTGCAGCGTTTTTACTGCCGAGTGCTACGCCGTGCTAAAGTCGCTCCAGCATATGAAAGTAAATCGCGATAAGTGTTTCATCATATGCTGTGATTCCCTCAGCTGTATTCAGGCCATAGGTAATATGTACCCAGCAGACCGTCTAGTCCAGGACATCCAGGACGCCATCCTTTCCCTCCAATCCCATGGAAAGGAGGTATTATTCTGCTGGGTACCGGGCCATGTGGGAATCAGGGGGAACGAGGCAGCAGATGAAGCTGCCAAGTTAGCTTGTGACAAGGTCCGAATCAACTTTGAACCGGTCCCAAAGTCAGACCTTGCCTCGGCGGTGAAGAGATTTATCTTTGATATTTGGCAGAGGCAGTGGCTGGAAGTTGAGCATAATAAGCTCCGGCAGGTCAAACCGACCGTTCAGCCGTGGAGCAGCTCCTCCCATCGGGCGAGGAGGGATGAGGTTCTCCTTACTCGCCTCCGTATAGGGCACTGTCCTCTTACTCAAAGTTTCCTTCTCCGCCGAGAGGACCCTCTGGAATGTGATGCTTGTGGTGTACCTTTGACGGTACGCCACATTTTAACCGAATGTGTATTGTTTTTAGATTTAAGGGCAGACGTTGGCTTAGGCAACGATCTGTCCCTTATTTTAAGCGATGACCATGACAATGTGGCTAAGGTTTTAAAGTTTTGCAGCTTGGCCGGTCTTGTCCCCAAAATTTTGGGCAGATCGGCCTAGGTTTTGGATTGGATTGGTGGCCATTGACAACCACTAATCCAAGTACTGTTTTTACTTTTGACACTGCTTATATGGCTGGCCTCTTTACAGCCAGCCAGCTTACGTGTTTTTTTAAACTGGTTGGCCCTTTTACAGCCAACCAGTTAATGTATGTATTTTTATATTTTATTGCCTATTTTCAGTTTTATGTTTTATGTTGCCGTCTGCGTGGCCGATCTCTTTACAGTCGGCCACGCAGACGGTATTTTAATTAGTATGCTAGTATTTTATTGTGCTGTCTCTGTGGCCGACCCCTTTACAGACGGCAATTTTGCCACGTTGTCATGCCTGGTTGTTGTTAGGGCGCTAATGACCCCGTCGTCGACGCGCCCTAAAACCCGAATAACAACAACAACAACATTTTTTTTTTTTTGTTTGTGGTATGCCATTGTCTCCCTAACAGAAAAGTATGAATGATGTATCATTTTAAAGCTAAAGGTCTCAACTTTGATCACATCATATTTTAAGAAAGAAATTTTTCAGTGGGGCAAAAAGTCAATATTTCTAAAATGCAGTTTTTTGTACCAGGAACTGTTATCTCCCTGCGTTTCCAACCGAATTCGATAAATGAAGTATAATTTTAAATATTAAGATCTATGCTTTGGTGAAATCGTATATTAATTTCTATAAATTTTTGGAATTTGACCCTTAAAGGGCAAAAGTATCAATATTTCTGCAACGCATTTTTGTGTCATGAGTCATTTATCCCCTTGATATCTAACGGATATACAGGTTCACCTTGAATGCTATGTACAAGGGAGGTAGAGAACATCGTGAGAAGCCAAAATCCGTTTTATGTACAGAGAGTGCAGTTATCAAAGCCAGAGGATCACCCATGACGTGTTGCGTTTGCACTGTTGTTTGTTAACCAAAGTGTGGCAGACATGCACTTTACCAGTTCCGTCTTGTTCTGTGATGAAGCAACCTTTTCACGTGAAGGGATGCTTAATACGCACAACACACATGTGGGCCTTAAACAACCCACACAGCACCCGACCACGAGCCGCACAACACTTCACTGTTAATGTGTGGGCGGGTATCTTGGGGGACAGTTTACTTGGGCCATGCATCTTACCGCATCGACTGGATTCTGACAAGTATCTCGTCTTCCTACAGGAGATACATCCAGAACTGCATACTGATGTCCCCACACCTGTTCGGCGCCGCGTGTGGTTTCAACAGGATGGAACACCATCTCATTATGGAAGGTGTGTACGTGACCATTTGAACCGGACATTTCCAAACAGGTGGATTTGGCATGGTGGTCACGTCGCTTCGCCTCCCAGATCCCCTGATCTATCTCCTCTGGGTTTTTTTTTTCTGGGATGCCATGAAGACCCTTGTGTATGACATGCCCATCTCCTGTTGGCATGAATATCCATTGCTGCTGGTATGATCCGTGAAACGCCCGGTCCTTTCGAACATGTCTGCCAATCCATGTTGTGTCAGTGTCATGCGTGCATACATGCCAATGGCCGCAATATTGAACACCTCCTGTGATGCTTTTATTTCATAACTTATTTCATAACTTTTATTTATTAGGGATTTTTGTGTAATAAATCATTTTACACTACATTCTGTGTTGTGGCCGTACTGTCATGTCTCTCATCTCGTTATGCTTATATTTTGACTCCTCACGATGTTCTCTAACTCCCCTCCAAATTTGTTCCCGACATTCAGGGTAACCCTGTAGACAAAAAAAAGGTATCATTTTAAATATTAATGCCTCTGCCATTGTCACATTATATTTTAAGAAAGGAATTTTTTGAATTCAACTCTTAATGGGCAAGAAATGTCAATATTTCTAAAACAAGTTTTAAAAAAATTACTGCAAACCATTTATTTCCCTACATTCCTAGCTGAAATTGATAAAAGAAGTATCACTTTAAAGATTAAGATCTCCGCTTTGGTGACATCATATACTAGAAAACGAATTTTTCGGAATTCAATCCTTAAAGGGCAAAAATATCAATATTTCTGCAATGCATTTTAGTGTCATGAGCCATTTATCTCCCTATATATGTCACCGATATAGATAAATGAGGTATCATTTTAAAGCTTAAGGTCTTTGCCATCGTTACATCATGTTTTAAGAAAAGAAGTTGACTCTCAAAGGCCAAAGTTATCATTATTTCCATAACATTATTTTTTTTTATTTCACGAACTATTTATCTTCTTTGATATCTAACCAAAATCGAGGTGTTATTTTAGAGATTAAGTTCTCCGGTTTGATCAAATCATATTATAAGAAAGAAATTTTTCAGAATTCGGCCCTTAAACGGCAAACTTATCGTTATTTCTGTATGTACTTTTTTTAAATTATGAGCCATTAATCTCCCTTGATATCTACCTAAAATAGTTAAATGAGCTATCATATTAAAGATTGTAAGGTAACGTAAAATATTGTTACTTCAGAACTAAATTTGTTCACAGAGCAACGAGTTCATTTGAATAGCCTTGCAGATTGGGTTTAAAGTCATTTTGCTTACATAATTCAAGTCATATTTCAAAAGTAAAAAGTTGTAGAAAGGTAGAACATAGCATCAACATATCTAGTATTGGATTTTGAATATTTATTAAAAGAAAACATTGCCCTCGTTTCTAGAGCTATTTAGGATTATAGCTAGTAGAATGAAGTTAGAAATCGTTTAGCTAGAAAATTCCACTGAAGAGTTACAAAACATTAAAAGTTGGAAGCCGGCGTAATAAGTTAAGATGGAACTACACATTTAAAATTTATAAGGCATAATTTGGAAGATAGAAAGTCCGTTGATAGCCTGAAAGAAGCATGAGCTTGTCTTATAAAACCTTATAGAATCGTTTAAAGTATGTTTCAGAGCTGTCAGATATATACAGTTTCAAAATTAAGACTTGTGTAAGAATTTTGATTCAACCTATTAGAAAATAGTAAACAAGGTTATCTTAGTATCAAACGAAATAGTAGAAAATTAGATGCAGGTTAAAAGTTCTTTCAGCTTTGTAGCTTTAAAACTGGGGAAGTTATAAACATTTTTTGGAATTTCAGAAGATAATTTTTTTCGGCCAAACCATTAAAGTTACAAAAAATTTCTTTTCGATTGATTTCAACATTTATAAGCCCGCCTAACTGCTGTCAAAGTTTCAGACAGGTATGAATTTGTTTAGGGAGCTTCAGACTTCAGATGTCACAATTATCAAATGCGGAAGGCTACACTTGACCATGAGTAGGGAATAGTTTCATGAGAAGGAAGTAAAATCGCATTCCCACACGTTTTATATAAATAGCAGCCACAAACTCTCCTCCGGGAGTCTTTGAAAATCAGTTGGAGCGTGACCACGCTTCTCTGCAGCGCGATCTGGGTGCAATGCTAGGCGGATGACGATGAACGACTATTTCCGGGCAGGCATATTGGACTGTTAGGTTAAAGTGTGGCGAAATTAACATCCCTCATGAGAGTGTAAACTCAGGCGTCGTGAGGTTGGTCTATCTTGAATGTTTTAATCTTTCCTTCAATTAATTTTTTTTGGAAAAGATTTCCAATGCCATAATTTTGTGACTTTGTAACCTTTAAAAGAATATAGTGATTATTAGTTTCTATAACAACAGTGACTTTTAATGAGACTTACCTTTCCTAAGTTGGGATTTATTCAATTTAGGTGGCGACCGAGTTCCAGCAAAGCACAAACTATTTATCCAAAGGCATCATCACACGGTTAGAGCTGAGGCTTAACAGTTTAGTGAAATCCCCAATGAATGTTTTGTACTTAAAATATTAAGGTCTCTGCTCTGGGCACATAATTTCTTAACAAAATTTGACCCTGAAAGTTGCAAATATGAGACAGTTTACAGCCTAGCTGCTGGAAATCAGTAGCACATCTTATATATATAAAATCTCACGTCACAATGTTTCTACAAGATAAACTTCGAAACTACTTAACCGATTTTGATGAAATTTGGCTTAATGTGTATAATTTGATTCAACTTAAAAGATAGGATAGTTCTTATCTCAATTATTGACCACAATATTTATTATTGCAAATTAACTGTTCATTAAATGTTTGTCATAGGACAATGATTTGTAATTACTTGTAAGTTTGAGCGGTCTAGTTGACCAGTGATTAAGGCGTCTTGACTGGAGATTCAAAGGTCCCCGGTTTGAATCCCTGTCTCTGCAGGGATTTTCATATGCACTTACCCAAGCCTTTACCTCTGGCGCAGCTTGCTGTGTAATGTGAAGTACGTCAGGATGTTACTGTGGTTCGCATTCTACGTTAAACTGTAGGTCCCCTGTACCCGGCAGGATTGCTGGGTTAGGTAAGGCGACTACGACAGGGGCAGATTGCCGCAGCCAATAGAAACCCTGTCACCAGGTCATTAGGACAACATGAAAGTATCCATATATTAATACGCTAAGCGAAAACTTCGGATTCCTTTTTAAGAATATTGTGCAAACGAAGGAGTGTCAGATCTGCCAGATACTATATGATTTTTTAATTTTTTAAAAGGTTAATCTTTGGTTAAGGGTCTTTTGATTTTTGAATTTCAGTAATTTCATTACGGATTTTTTGCTCCATTCAGATATTTGCACCTACTTCCATTATGCCTAGATATAGAACATGACAGGTTGGAGAGAGAGACAAAAAGGAAGGAATACTTATTTGCGTGAAATTCAAATTGATAACAGACCAAATTTAAGTAGCGAACACACAAAATGACAAAATTATTTTGATAGATACATATATATGCCCACTTAATGTCACTCCACAAAATTATTATAGTTTCAAATTTACAATGCAGGTTTCACGATGCAAAACATTTCGAATCAGAAGTCACTGCAGGTGAAAGGACTGCATTTACTTCATGTTGTCATAAAGCTAAAGCAGTTTTACGGCCTTAAATCAAAATGAATATTTTAAATCGTTGTGTGATGGACTAAATTCAAATGAACCATCGATAAATACATTTCATCATTTCTTATGGTTAGTTCACAAGCTAAAATTTAGGATACAGTCGGAGTGTATCATTTTAATTTTATAGGTATTACAGGGAATTAAGCCAAACAACACAAGCTATAAACGTATTGGCATATGCTCACAGCCAACAACGTCAATGTATACAGTATATAATATATCTATGCAGCAAACGCAATAGAACAAATTCAAATAATGATTATTACTCTTTCATGAAAGAAACTAAATAATTTAATAAAGTAAGGTCGAACTTTGACCCCTGGGCGATCACTAGTTATTATAGTTCCATAAGTTTCTAACAGAGGGTGATGTGTTAATTTATTAACACAACACTTGTTATCTATGTTGGGTAACCATCCAGTAGATGGACTTGTGTTTTGGTTTATTTATACTAGAGCCTATTCCCCGCTATTAAGGTTCTTCAGTGGTTTAATTACTGATTAATTAAAAAATCCACCAAAACAGGTTATGTATGAAGATGGTTGTTTATTTTGATCAAAACAACAAGTCAGCCATATTCACAAGCATAGATACAATACAGAGATGTACTTCTGAGCCGTCTGTAACACTGAATGATGTCAACTAACTTACTTCCTTACTGAATGAATCTCTCTGTCCAGCCGATCTGTTTATATTGTCTCTATCGAAATTACGAGAATTCTTCAAAGGCATCCGCTCGATATTTCTCGATCATTAACAATCACTCAAACAATCTAACATATTAAAAACAATCAAAATTAATACAAAATTACTTAACAACATTACAAAATGATCAGAAATGGTAATTAGAGATACTTAAATACAAAATTATTTACAGAAATTCTCTTGCACCATTCGGTTCTTAAACATATTAAATGGACTTTAAATAATTTTCTTACATAAAACAAAGTCTATATACACTGATTGACAAGAAATTACAAAACAAACATACCAAATCACTTTTAAGCAAACTTTAGCTCACTACAAATACTTCATACAGTACAATGCTATTCAAAATTCAGGTATGAGGGCTGTTACACCGCCATATGTGTTTATGACATAAGCGAGCTTCTTGAATTTTTCGCTAATTATCATTTTTATAAGTGTGCTATGTGTCTAGACTAATATTATAAATACAAAAGTGACTCTGTCTATCTGTTTGTTTGTTACGTTTGTCTGCTTAAATGTTTCTGGCACCAGTTTATTTTGACTTCTTTCTTGACATGCCTTACGGGCATATATTGTCCTAAGGTTTAGATCTAGCAGAACATGAGCAGCTAAATATATTAGAACCCAAGAATCGCATGCTCATGCTGAAGAAAGAAGAAAAGACCAAGTTGAAATATAGCTGCTCTTAGTTTAACCCTCCCCCCCTCCCCCAC